>NC_069414.1:67796372-67811669 GCF_026875155.1 Cherax quadricarinatus
GTCGATTCACCTATGCCCCTGCCGGCTACTCACAACATTTAAAAAAAAACCCCCTTGAATTCCCCCTTAAAAACGTAAATCCCGTCCACACGCTGTACACCATTTATCATGTGGGAGTTCGATACGTGGATTAGGGTAGAAATACTCATGTAGGCTGTTATTACTTATAATTGCTGTTATGTGGAGGAAGCCCGCAGCCGTTACCTATCTCCTTGGTTACACTCGTAAAAACTGACTAGCCGGCTGGCCAGTACCCCGTAGTGGGTCTTTTGAAATAGTGTCAGCTCAGCACAGACCGTGACTCAAGACGGTTGGTCGTTGAGTCAACGGACAGGTTACTGGTAACTGGTTACTGGTAACTGGTTACTGGTAACTGGTTACTACTACTGAGAGAATGACTTCGAGAGTGTATAAATCTGTAGTGGAGGGAAGGTGGGGCAGGGGTCGGCCTAGGAAAGGTTAGAAGGAAGGAGTAAAGGAGGTTTAGTGTGCGAGGGGCTTGGACTTCCAGCAAGCGTGTGTGAGCATATTTGATAGGATTGAGTAGAGACAAATAGTTTTTAATACTTGACGTGCTGCTGGAGTGTGAGCAAAGTGACATTTATGAAGGCATTCAGTGAAACCGGCAGGCCTTGGAACAAGGTACAGTGTTGTACTCTCCCTACCACACTGGTCCAATATTTTGGCGCCCAGCCAACACTGGACGTATGCAGCATGCATTTCCCCTCTGGATGGCCATATTGTAGCGCTAGAACATGATAGTAACTGCTCTCGAGCCCCTGGTAGTGTCGATGAGTCTGGAACCAAGTTCTTTAAGGAAACGTTTGGCCTTTTTACCCCCATCATCCCACTGAAACAAACTGATACTGTTGGCATACTTCTCTGTACTTGCCGAACTTGTACTCCTCCCTGTGATCAGTAGCTCCTCCCTGTCGCCCGACACTGGTTGGTGTAGGTGTCAAACAGCGTCGACATGCATGTATGGTCCAATGCTAAGAGCCTGCCCTTCTTCCAAGGATAGATGTTGATCATGTCAGGACAGTTCCCTGGGTTGTCTGTATTGTTGGCTATTAGTGATCGGGGTTCTCCCTCGGCACTGTGTGTTGCATGCCAGCTCTTTGTTTTGGAACAGTTAAGACCATGTAGACTATAGACTATGTAGTCATATTCCTTGAGCTACGGACTGCTGAAGACTTGGGAGCATCTCAGGAAGTAGGTAAGTTTTGGGATGGACAGACACCTGGTGAGTAGGTAGAAGGCATCATGTGTGTCAGTGCCTTCCATCGTCCTGAAGCCCGAGATTTTCTTTTCTATAATCAGATATATGGCATTGAGACCAAGAGGAACACCAAGGAAAGTGCTGTTGGGTGGATCAATGGCTCGTGCTCTTGGTAAAACGGCATTAATATTCTGGATCATCTGTCGACTGGTAGAAACTATTTCACATTTGGTGGGGTTTAAAGATAGCCCAGGCTCTCTCCCATGTCTTTAATTTTTCTGATGTCTTCTAGGAGAGATTCTGTAGTGCAGGTTAGGGTGCTCTGGTGGCCTGGTGGTTAACGCTCTCGCTTCACACGGTGAGGGCCTGGGTTCGATTCCCAGCCAGAGTAGAAACATTGGACGTGTTTCTTTCCACCTGTTGTCTATGTTCCCCATCAGTAAAATGGGTACCTGGGTGTTAGTCGACTGGTGTGGTTCGCATCCTGGGACACTGACCTAAGGAGGCCTGGTCACAGACCGGGCCGCGGGGGCGTTGACCCCCGGAACTCTCTCCAGGTAAACTCCAGGTAAAACCATCATCCAAGAACCAGATATTGAGCTCACTGGAGAGAGCTTCTGTAACCTCCTTGATGACCAGACAGAATAGAAAGGGAGCGAGAGGGTCTCCCTGTTGCACAACCTCAAACGAGTCAATTTCGTGCTCCCCAAACAATAGTTTAGAAGTCACACTATAACACAATTATATGAAGGGATAGTGGGAAGGGAAATGTCTAGAAAGTGCTTGGAGAGCAGCATCCTTTCTGATTTGGTTGAATGCATTGGCGAAGTCCAAACTGATCATTGCTTTTTCATCGGACATGTTGTTGATTTATACTCGTGCTGCTTGGGCAGCTACTTCACAGCCTTGTTGAACACCAAAACCGGCAGCCTCTTGGATCGCCATTCTTACTGCAGCTTGGCTGCAGATTTTTGAAAAGAAACATACCTGTTGATTATACCTGGTAAAGTGTATGGTTGAGTTATCATTGCAAGAATTATTAGTAAGATGGAGACCAGGATCATAGATAAACAAAGAAGTTTTAAGAAGGGTAGGGACGTGTAGACCATTGAGGCATATAAGTGAACAGTATTTAGATAAGGGTAAAAAAAACTTTTGTTGCATTTCTGGATTTGGAAAAAAGGCAAATGGTAGAGTGTATAGGAAAGCAGTGTGAGAGATGTTCCAATTGTTTGGAATATGTGAAAAAGTAACCGGGAAAGCAGAGGATGATGGGGCTCAAGGAGAGAGGGGGAGATCATTTTCTAGTAAAACTAGCCCATAGACAAGGATGTGTGATGCCACTATGGTTGTTCAATACATTTTTAGATAGGGTTGTAAGAGAAGTGAAGTCAGAGTGTTGGGAGAGGTTTTGTGATTGGAAGATAATGAATCTAACACAAAGGGGAGATGTCACAGCTGCTTTTTTTCTGACGACACTGTGCTTTTGGAAGATTATTAAAAATTAACTTGAAAAGGTTGGTGTACAGATTTGAGAGGGTATATATAAGAAGGAAACTAAAAGTGAACATAGGAAAGAGCATTGTGATGAGGGTAATAAAAAATGTAGGTAATGATAGATTGCATATCAAATTGTAGAAAAAAGTATCGATGAAGTGATTGTGTTGAAGGATTTGGGAGTAGACGTGTCAGCAGGTGCATTATATGTACTCAGATTAAGTTGTAATAAACTACTGTCAATAAATAAACAGAAAGATGGACAGGGTGCCAACAGAGGTGTCTAAATTGACAGTCCAACGCTCTACCATCTCTGCCACCAGGCTTACAAGAAGAAGGGGTCAGAACTAGTACTTATTATACTATATTCCTTCAAGGGCACCATCTGTAACCCAGCTGAACTCCTTCCTACATCCTAGGAGCTCTAAGTGTTGGCCTATTCTTGCCTCTCAATTTACAGATCGCGTTTAGAGACCCCTCGTCCACCTTTCTGTTTATTCATGCATTATATATTAAAAAAAATAAAACTATTCAGAAATGGTGGGCTCAAGTATACGTGATTTAGAAGTAATGGAAATGTCGCACTATTTTACACATAAAATTGGCAAATGTGCACAAAATACAGTGGAACTCCGGTTTTCGAACTTAATCCGTTCCAGAAGGTGGTTCTAAAACCGAATGGTCCGATAACTGAATTAATTTTTACCATAAGAAATAATGTAAATACAATTAATCCGTTCCAGACACCCAAAAATATTCACCGGCAATTCATTTTTTAAAGAATAAATATAGTTTTACATACACAAAAAATGATAAATAAATATAAATAATTATAAACATTACATGCCTCTTGTTGGCATATCGAAGAAGGCGAGGAGAGGTGAGGGAGTTGGGGTTATTTTTTGGAAGGGGAATCCCCCATAAGGATTTCAGGTAACAAGTCCCTCTCTGGGGTTACTCTTCTTCTTTGTTTTTTTAATGGCTCTAGGACCAGCTTGAGAGTCACTGGACCCCTGTCGCACAAAATATCTGTCCAGAGAGGTCTGTTTCTGGCGTCTCTTTAAGATTTGTCTGAAGTGGGACAAGGTTCTGTCACTGAAAATGTTGCAGATATGGCTTGTTTCAGCTTGGTCAGGGTGGTATTTCTCCACAAAACTTTACACCTCCCTCCACTTTGCACAAATGTCCTCAATGTCTGAAGAAGGCACCTTCTCCCCTCTCCTTATCTCATAATCTAAAGCAATTTCTTCAGCTGTGGTCTGTTACTGTTCCAGTTGAAGGTCTTATAGCTCTTCAGTGGTTAGCTCTTCCCGGTGGTCCTCCACCAACTCTTCCACATCCTTGTCACTCACATCCAACCCCATGGACTTCCCCAATGACACAGTTGAGTCCACAACAGGCAGAGGATCGACATGGTCAGCCTCAAACCCTTCAAAATCCTACTCTTGGACACAGTCTGGCCACAAATTTCTCCATATCTTCCACTGTTTTTGATCTCTGTTTTGTTAGCACACTCACCCTTTTCGCAACTTTAGCTTCGTTGATTTCTACTTTCTTTGCCAGGACGGAGAAAATTGTTGATTTCGACTTCCCATACATCCTGGTAAGGTCGGCTAAATGTACGCCACTTTCGTATTTTTCTACGATCTCTTTCTTTATTTTTATCGTGTTTCTCGCCTTCTTTATCAAAGGGCTAGCACTAGAAACTTTCTTTGGGCCCATGCTGGCTTATTTCGCAGACAAAATTAAAAAAAAATGCTCCATAAACAAGGAATTATAACCGGAGCAAAGTCCGATATCTGGATCAAAATTTTGCACAAAAAAACGGTCTGAAAACCGAAATCTCCGATAACTGGAGCGTGCGAAAACTGGGGTTCCACTGTATTTGAACTTCATTTTCCTAATTGTTGAATAAGGAGGAACCATTATTTGAAGTTTCGCTACTGAGGGTTTAGAAAGTTATTGAAGCCATTCTAGGATGCTAAGGATGGGTTCTACTACATATTTTGAATATACATCACCTGCACATGCGATTTTTTCCTAGTCTTTGAGGCTCTCTCTTGTTATGAGCGAAATAAAAAGGGTTGGAAGGATAAAAATAAAGAACAAAAATGTGGCAAGCACTTGAAGGTCCAGATTCAGGAACAAATAAATAAATAAATAAATAAATAAATAATAATAAAATAAAATAATAATAATAATAATAATAATAATAATAATAATAATGAAAACAACATTAATAGTACCTGATATTAGATTAAATAAGTTGGCATACAAAGTTTAGAGGTTGAATGAAGTTTTGTAAAACATAATGATAAACAACAACATGAATGTCAGTATCTAATAATATTGACAAATTATTTCTCCTTCTTAAGGTTCTTAAGACGGCCCACGTTGGCAGTGGCAATGGAAGGTTTTTACTTACGAGAAGCTGGTAAGGTTCAAGAAGGTGTACGTCACCACTATGTGATGGATTACCTTGCTCAAGGACTCAACTTTACGTAAGCTCACACTCCTGGCCAAGGTTTTTTACTTTAAATATATTGATGTATGGACAAGTCTATTATAAAACAGTAATGCACTTGTGAACATACAATGACAAGCACATACACAATCGTAACAAATACACATGCACACAGAATGTGATTACTATTTACATGCTCTTATGATGCTTTAAATGTGTAGTTTAAAGAGAAAAGGAATCCCAAAATGAGATCTCAACATCCAGAGGAGACATGAAGATTTTTGAAAAATATTTTTCCCCCCCCCTCCCCCCCCCCCCCCCCTTGCAACTTAACAAAAAATCTTAAAAGCTTGTTATTATTTAAACCCCAGAAATAAAGAAACCACCCCACACATTCTACCCCAGCGCAAAAAACTACATTCCCCCATTTTTTTCACCTAAACTAACATTTACCCAAATTTTAAAAATTCCGTTACCAAAAAACAAACTTCAAGAATATAAAGAAAGAAACAAGGGTTTAGGTGATTAGGCGATTTAAAGGGAAATTTAAAAACCAAATTTCCCCCACAGCTTGGGGAAAGGGGTAACAGCAAAAAAATTTGAGAATGATTTTTTACGAAAAAACTTAGGGCTAAATGATAAAAGGGAGAACAAACTTATTAAGAGGGAACTTGTCTTTGGGGGCCCTGGGCAAAGATGCTAGAAGATGCGGAGAAAAACATAATTGGTAAAACAAAGCAGGGAGAAGAGCTTTATCAAGTTTAAAGAGGAGGGAAAGAAAAGAAAAAAAAAAAAAGGGAAACTGATGGCAGAAAAATTTAAAAACCAAGAGATAAATTGTAAGAAAGAGCACACTGGGCCCCCAAAAAGAAGTGAGGTTTAGTAGGCAGGGAAAAAAGGGAAAGGCTTTTATAAATTAACTGGAAAATAGTCAGGATAGAGAAAGGGAAAGTGAAGGTGGTAAGCAACTAAATTTGCTTAGTAGGTGAGAAGGAAGAAAAAAGTTAAAACTGCAAATTTAAACCCGGAGAAATTGAAGATGATAGAAAAAAACTTTTGGAAGGGGCCAAAAATTGGAAGAAAAATGAAAGGGGGCAGAGTTCTCATAGTGCTCGGGTTAAAAGAAACCCGGGCAGGAAAAAAAAAAAGAAAAGGAGGAACCCAAAAATTGGGAAAACCTTTTTGAAAAAAAAAGGTGCAGGGAAGGGGCCCCCCTACAAACGCTGTGTTTTTTCGGGTCATATATATGTTGGGGAAAGACAAGGGTAATGTTTACTTCTGTTTACGCACAGAAGGGCAGACTTGGGAAAAAAGCGCGAAAATTTTAGGGTTAGGCTACAGATTTTCCGTTTTTTAGGCTACAAAAAACTCCCGGAATTTCATGGGTTCCCCCCCTTAAAAACATAAAAAACCGAATCTAAGTTAATCAGCATGAACTGACAAAACATAAAGAGGTGCACCACGAGAAATTTTTTGGGGAAAAAAATCAAAACCCTTTGGCTAAAAAAATATTGCGAACCTTTTTTAATTTTGGGGAAGTAGCCCCCTAATTAAAAAATGCAACTTAACCCTTTTGGGTTTTTTTTTCCTTTAGAGTTTCCCGAAGGGAACCCATGTGGGTAGGGGGCCCATGAGCAAGGGAAACTTTCTTTCAGCCCTTCCATTCCCTTTTTAAAAAAAAGGAGGCCCCAATCGTTTTTTCCCCGCGCGGTATGCGTCCTGTTTGTACCCAAATTTTTTTTCTCATTCATGCAACAGGTTTTGTGAAGTTATCCTTCCTTTGCCTCTTCTTGATTACGTTACTGATGGCGGACTCTGTAGAAAAAGTTAAAGAAAAATTTTTCAGTTAAAGATCCATGGGGCTGTAAAGAAGCTTCTCAGTTCAGGGACTTGCTGAAGCTGAATAAGTTTCATTATTCCGTTGTGGAGACATCCATACCCGCTAGCATGAATTCTTGCATGGTCTTGCCTATGTAATGATCTACTAGATATGGACGAAGAATTTAAAAATGAGGAAGTAATTTGTGTACGTTGTTTGGCGACGTACGTAGAATTTTCTTGTTTGTCCATTAGCATTGGATACCTCCATTTGTTTCCGTTGCCAGCAATAAGAACATGTTGACCCTCTTTGTGGAGAGTTTAGGAGTGATGCACATCTCAGGTCAAGCATTGTTTTAACTAAAATGGCGAGTTTCACCCGGGCTGTTCCCGGTAAAAGGCTGAAAAGAAAGTTTGCGCTCTTAAAGAAACTCTGAACATCTAGTATGGTGAGGTTAGGAAGATGGTTGAGGAGTCCCATAACACTCCAAGACCCAATGGATCATTTGCTTCAGCAGCACGAGCTCAGCCTCTTACGGGTAATGCTGGCACACAAACTCTACCTATGACTTCGGCATCTTCCAAACCTACATCTCCTATAACTTTTGCTCCTTATTTAACCCCTACAGTAACTCCACCTAATCAGTATTCCTGCTGACTGTTCTGTACGTCCTAAAGAGGGAAAAGTGAAGCACAACAACGAACTAGCCAAGAGTCACTTTATCGCAAGTCTTGACCCAACCAACTCCATCGGTCCCTCGAGGATAAAGTCTGTAAAGAGATAGTAATCTAGGGACACGCTAAGGTCTGGAAACAATCACTGTGGACGAGCTAAGATCTGCACTTCTTCTCCACGTGGGAACAAAAACTAGAGCATTTCGCCCTGTCAGGAATCGAAGCTCTTAAAAAATTGCTTTTGCCCCGAATTAAACCTACCCATTGATGTTTTGGGTCGTATATATACTCTTACGGCCACCTGTTTGACGTAATATACTCTAAATTCTAGTGCTTCAAAAAAGCAGGAAAATCGGTGGGGCCCACATGTGAGAGAAGGGGTTTTTGGGGTCATGTGCACCAATAAAAAATCCTGCAGCACGCAGGCTAATGAGAGAAAAAACTCCGACCTTTTTTTTTTTAATTTAAAATTCCGACTTTGTGGCTTTTTTTGTATAATATTTAGGGTTGTATTTTCTTTTTTTTTTTATCTCATTTGATAGAATGGAAACATATTAGGGAAAATAGAGGCGATTTTGTTTGGTTTTTACTATGAAAAAACCCTTTAAAAAAGGGAGCTCAAACTGGGGGAAATTTTTGATTTTTGCCGATTTTAAAAAGAAAACAAATATGCCATTTTCCAATAAAGAAAAGAGGAATTTTTAATACATCATAAAGGGTTGATGTTTTTTATTAAAAATTAATTTTCAATATTAAAGTCTGCATAACAACAAATTGCTTTTTTTTGTTTGAATAAAAATTTTAAAAAAGAAAGCAGAGTAATATAAAGAGGGGCCCAAAAAACGGGTGATAACAAAGAAAATGTTATTTTACAGCCAGAATTCGATTTTTCATTCTTCCCTATTTTGAAAATTTTCTATTCTTTTAATTTTCGTAAAATCGGCCAAATTGCAAATTTCTGACCAGTTTTGTGGTAGTTTTAAATCGGTAATGGGCAGTTTCTTTTACTTAAAAACGGTAAGTAAATGGATTCTAAAGAAAAACTTTTAGTCTGGTCGACTGGAAAAAGGGGTTACCGAAAATAGGGCTCAAAGTGGGGGAAATCGCCCATTCGTAAGTTCGCCCCCCAGGTCCTGCTTTCGCGAGAAAGTAATTCCGTCATTTTCCACAAATTTTTTTTTTTTTTTTTGGTGTCATTACAATCGGGAAAAAATTCTCTATCATTTCAAAGAAAATTTTTTTTTTTTTCGGAAATTTTTGGGGCACCAGGGACCCCAGGTTTTGGGGTTGCGACAGTCAAGGCTAGAGGTCGTTCCGGGATCAACCCGCTTCGGTCGATCCTCGTAGTCCCCCTTTGGTCAGGGGGGCCCGATCAACCGGGGGGTTATGCTGGGCGTACTGGCTGTTCGGGCTCTGCTATGTGACTAAACCCCAAATAGGGCTTATTCATTTGTCATTTTCATAGAGACTTTCTATACTCAGATGGTTTTTACAAAACCCGTTTTAATTTTTAAGACAAAAATTAAAAACATCAATCTAAGTCTAGACTACTTCTCTATGGGAAAAATTTTTTGCGTAAAACTGACCCAAAAAAAATATAACAAATCATTTAGAGTATTTAACATAAATGGTACCTACACAGCCTAAACCAAGAAACATTTCATTTTTTATAAATTCGCAGCTATTAAGATTGATGCCGTTAACCATTGCTATATTTTGTTCAGAGGAAAGCGCCAAACCGGTAGGGGTCGTATCACTCCTGTGGAATGAGAGGTATTCATGTTCGATGCAAGCAAGAAGATAAGTCCAGTGCCTCGGATCAAGAGGCACTCACCAGAAACTACAACATTTCGAGATTAAAAGTGGTAAAATGGCTCTTACACACCCCATTAAATTTGCCAACTTTATTTTAAGTAAGGTACCCGTGTCGAATTTTTGAACCCGATCTGAGGAGTCTCTCTCACACATGAAAGCAAAATTTTGGGACTGCCCTGTGTAACATTGTGCATAGGTCACCCACACTTGTAAATAATTCCAGAAATGTTGCCCAAAATACATTATACAAGTACTGAGAAGCTGAAACCAATCTACTAAATCATTCTCGACTAATACACTAATACCAGGCCCGGTGGCCTGGTGGCTAAAGCTCCCGCTTCACACACGGAGGGCCCGGGTTCGATTCCCGGCGGGTGGAAACATTTCGACACGTTTCCTTACACTTGTCCTGTTCACCTAGCAGCAAATAGGTACCTGGGTGTTAGTCGACTGGTGTGCGTCGCATCCTGGGGGACAAGATTAAGGACCCCAATGGAAATAAGTTAGACAGTCCTCGATGACGCACTGACTTTCTTGGGTTATCCTGGGTGGCTAACCCTCCGGGGTTAAAAATCCGAACGAAATCTTATCTTACACACAATTTGAGAAAATAAACAAAAATGTCTTTCCTAATTAAAACCTAAATACGCTATATGAAAGCGAATTTATTTTTTTCAAATTTTCTTTACTTATTAATATTTTATTTAAAATTCTCTACAGCCCTGTAAAAAAAAATATTAGAATTTTATATATGATGGAGCCCACCTCTGGTGGGAATTGTGGGACCCATAGACTCGGAGAAGTTGATAAAAAGGCTTCTAGAAAAATATTTTGATTTCTTCCTGAAGCCATCTGAATATTCTACTTCCCTTACCACCCCATCTTTTATTTTTTTAATGACAGGTATATTTTATTACATAATATGGTACACAAATCTGAAAAGATACATTATTACAAATATGGCATGTACAATACATGAGGTTTGAAGGATACATTTCAAGTACATATTGTAATGCGTTTATCACAGATTACAATGCCGAAATCTCATCCAGTTCCTCACAGCTGGGGCACATATCCAGAATACAGCAGGCATTATCCCACTGAATTGCAGCGTAGAATCGCTGGAATAGAAAAACTTGCCGCCCTGGGATCCTTAGCTACCCTGTTGAGTCCTTTCCCTAACTCCTTAAGGAATCTTAGATGCACTCTTTCCCTACGGGCCAAGGGTTTCTGAGCCTATGGGAGCAAACAAATGATGGGCAGGTTCACTGTATTTTTTAGACTTTTGTGACTCCCTGAAATTGGCAGCTGCCCCTTCTCCCTCCCTGGTATATCGGAGATAGGTATCGGCCAGTGTGGACGCACGTGTGTAGTCCCAAACTATCTGCTTGCCATCTGCCCAGGCTTGAAAGGTGATACTATCTGGTCGCTTTTGGTTACCATCAGTCTGCATTGTTGGGATGGCTCCTGTATTACTGGGCATATGGCTGTTGAGAGGCTCCTCTTTATGATGTCATTAACCTTATCATGCCTTGAAGTTTTCTCCACGGATCTACGGTGAACAAGACCATGGTACCTGAATTGGCCTTCCGATTCACTGTCTCAAATACACCTGTGAGTCGAGATGTGTTCCAAGGGAGGAGTTGGGAACAGCTAACAGGAAGTCCCCTCTGCATGAAGGCGGGCTCTATTCTTCTGCGATACACTCTCATGCATTGTTGAGGCTATATTCTCCACCAAGTGTGTCTATTAGTAGTTGATGAGGGGAGCAGATCTGGTTTCAGAGCCCGTTAGCCTATCCCAGAGCGTTGTTCCGTCAACAAAATTTTGGTAAAGAACTCCAACAGTGTCCGTAATGTGTTCAGAATAAATCGCTGCTACAAATACACTAGATGCGACACATGAGGACAGGAAACCAGGTAGTGCAATCCGTGATGCCTTGAGGATACTAATACCGTGTGAGTGTGTACCCACCAAAATATAGCTGCAGGTGTACTCACCAAGTTGTGGTTGCAGGGGTCGATTCATAGCTCCTGTGTTTGTATTCACCTCACCTAGTTGTACTCACCTAATTGAGGTTGCAGTGGTCGAGACTCAGCTCCTGGCCCCGGCTCTTCACTGAGTGCTACTAGGTTTTCTCTCTCCCGGCTCCATGGGCTTTATCATACCTCATCTTAAAGCTGTGTATGGTTCATGCATCAACTTCCTGACAACTCTGTGACTGATAAATTAGACACATGTGCAACTCTTGGGTATCTTTATTGAGGAAACGTTTCGCCACACAGTGGCTTCATCAGTTCATACATAGGAGAAACTTGAAGAACAGGAGGAGAATGAGGTAATCAGTCCCTCAACCTTGAGTCGATGTGTTCAGTCATCAATCTTGGTATTCTACTCAAGATTGATGGACTTGAACCATCACGGCTCAAGGTTGAGGGAAATGATTTACCTCATTCTCCTCCTGTTTCTTCAAGTTTCTCCTATGTATGGACTGATGAAGCCACTGTGTGGCGAAACGTTTCCTCAATAAAGATACCCAAGAGTTGCACATGTGTCTAATTTATCAACATGTCGGTTCTCTGAACCATTCATCTACAAACTCTGTGACTGAAGAAATACATCCTAACATCCCTTTGATTCATCTGGGTCTTCAACTTCCAATTGTAACCCCTTGTTTCTGTGTCCCCTCTCTGGAACATCCTGTCTCTGTCCACCTTGTCTATTCCACGCAATATTTTGTATGTCGTTATCATGTATCCCCTAATCCTCCTGTCCTCCAGTGTCGTATGGCCGATTTCCCTTATCATTTCCTCATAGGACATTCCCCTTAGCTCTGGAACTAACCTTGTCGCAAACCTTTGCACTTTCTCTAATTTCTTGACGTGCTTGATCAAGTGTTGGTTCCAAACAGGTGCTGCATACTCCAGTGTGGGCCTGACGTACACGGTGTACAGTGTCTTGAACGATTCCTTATTAAGGTATCGGAACACCATTCTCAGGTTTGCCAGGCGCCCATATTCTGCAGCATATGGGCATGTATACTCACCTAATTGTGGTTGCAGGGGTCGATACTCAGCTCCTGGCCACGCCCTTCACTGATCGCTACTAGGTACCTCTCTCTCTCCCCTTTGCTTCCAGAGATTTGTCTTACTCGTCTAAAAGCTATGTAGGGTTCCTACCTCCATACAAAATTTGCTAGGCTTTTCCCATTCCTGACACTTATGACTGAGAAACACTTCCTAACATACCCTCTGACCCCGTCTGAGTCTCAGCTTCAATTGTGACACCTTGTTTCTGTGTCCCCTCTCTGGAACAACCTGTCTGTCTACCTTATCTATTCCACGCAGTATTTGAATGTCGTTCATGTCCCCCTGACCCTCCACCTCCACGTCGTCGTCCCGATTTCCTCAACCTTCACGAAACATACCCCTGAGCTCCGGAACTAGCCTTGTTGCAAACCTTTGCACTTTCTCTAATTTCTTGACGTGCTTGATCCGGTGTGGGTTCCAAACTGGTGCTGCATGCTCCAGTGTGGGCCTGATGTACACAGTGTACAGTGTCTTGAACGATTCCTTACTAAGGTATGGGAACGCTATTCTCAGGTTTGCCAGGCGCTCGTATGCTGCAGCAGCTATCTGGTTGATGTGTGCCTCCGAAGATATGCTCGGTGTTATGGTCCTTGAGCAAGGTTTGCCGTCTTTGGCCACCTAGTCTATACTCTGTCTGTGGTCTTCTTTGCTCTTCTCCGATCTTCATGACTTTGCATTTGGCAGGGTTGAATTCAAGAAACCAGTTGCTGGACCAAGTGTCAAGTCTGTCCATGTCTCTTTGAAGTCCTGCCTGGTCTTCATCTGATTTAATTCTCCTCATTAACTTCACATCATCTGCGAACAGGGACACCTCTGAGTCTATCCCTTCCATCATGTCATTCACATATACCAGAAATAGCGCTGGTCTTAGGACCGACCCCTGTGGGACTCCACATGTCAGAGGTGCCCACTGTGATACCTCATCCCGTACCATGACTCGGTGTTGCCTCCCTGTCAGGTATTCTCTGATCCATTGCAGTGCCCTTCCTGTTATATGCGCCTGATCCTCTAGTTTCTGCACTAGTCTCTTTTGTGAGGAACTGTGTCGAAGACCTTGCAGTCCAAGAAAATGCAATCAACCCACCCCTTTGTCTCGCTTCTTACTTCTGTAACTTTGTCATAGAACTCCAGAAGGTTTGTGACACAGGATTTGCCTTCCATGAATCTGTACTGGTTGTCGCTTATAATCTTGTTCCGTTCCAGGTGTTCCACCACTCTCCTCCTGATAATCTACTCCATGACTTTACATACTATACACGTCAGTGACATTGGTCTGTAATTTAGTGCCTCTTTTCTGTCACCTTTTTAAACAAGGGGAACTACATTTTGCGGTCTTCCATACCTCAGGTAGTTGCCCAGTTTCAAGGGATGTGTTGAAGATTGTGGTTAAATGCACACACAGTATATCTGCTCCCTCCCTGAGGACGCACGGGGAGATGTTGTCCGGTCCCATTGCCTTTGAGGTATCCAGGTCACTTAGCAGTTTCTTCACCTCCTCCTCAGTTGTGTGCATATCGTCCAGCACTTGTTGGTCTATTCCATGTTGGTGTCCCCCTCTGCCCTGTCTTCCCAGAGCCCTTCCTGTCTCCACTGTGAATACTTCCTTTAATCTCATGTTGAGCTCCTCGCATACCTCTTGATCGTTTCTTGTGAGTACCCCAGCTTTTCTCCTCAGCCTGATCACCTGGTCTTTGACCGTCGTCTTTCTCATAATGCCGCTAAACAGCAGTTTCAGGTCAGAC
The DNA here is from genome assembly GCF_026875155.1 of Cherax quadricarinatus. Classification (NCBI taxonomy): domain Eukaryota; kingdom Metazoa; phylum Arthropoda; class Malacostraca; order Decapoda; family Parastacidae; genus Cherax; species Cherax quadricarinatus. The sequence continues at coordinate 67,810,692 of NC_069414.1, forward strand.
TTGGCTTTCGATGCTATGTCATTTTCGTACTGTCGCTGGGCCTCCTCCTTATCTGTGCATATTCGTTTCTGGCTCTTCGACTGATCTTGTTTTCCTGGGTCCGCCTTCTGTACCTCTTCCATTCTCTAATGCACTTAGTTTTTGCCTCCTGGCACCTTTGGGTAAACCTAGGACTCGCTGTGGTCTTCCCATTGTTTCTGTTGCCCTTGGGAACAAACCTTTCCTCGGCCTCCTTGCATTTTGTTGTTACATATTCCATCATTTCATTTACTGTCTTTCCTACCATTTTTCTTCCCCACTGCACCTCCAGCAGGAACTTCCTCATACCTGTGTAGTTCCCCCTTTTATAGTTTGACTTTTCTCATTCGACTCCTGTTACCCTCTTCACCTGTAACTCTACTATGTAATCAAAACTCAGGACTAAGTGGTCAGTAGCTCCGAGGGGCCTCTCATATGTGATGTCATCAATGTCTGAGCTACTCAGGGTGAACACAAGGTCCAGTCTTGCTGGTTCATCCTCCCCTCTCTCTCTGGCAGTGTCCCAGATGTGTTGATGGACGAGGTTTTCCAGTACCACATCCATCATCTTGGCTCTCCATGTTTCGGGGCCCCCATGAGGCTCCTGGTTTTCCCAATCAATCTCCCTGTGGTTGAAATCACCCATAACCAGTAACTTTGCTCTGCACGATTGAGCTCTTCGTGCCACCTCAGCCAGTGTGTCCACCATCACTCTGTTGTTCTCATCATATTCCTCTCTTGGCCTCCTGCATTCTGTGGTGGGTTATACATCACAGCAAATGACTACCTTATGTTTTCCCCCGATTGAATTGTGCCTGCTATGAGTCACTTTATCCATCTCGTCCATGCCCCCCATTTCCTCGAAAACTCCATCGGTTTTTTTGTGAGCAGTGCAACCCCTCCCCCCCTTGCTCCCCTTCTTTCCCCAGAATTGATGTCCTTGGGGAAAATTGGCCGGGG
>NC_069414.1:67812169-67830133 GCF_026875155.1 Cherax quadricarinatus
AAAAGGTTGGGTACAGCCTCACCTGGGGTGATCTTTGTAACCTCAGGGTTCAGTACAGCCTCACATGGGGTGGCCTCATAACCTGGGTTCAGTAAGGTTTCGTCTCACATGGGGTGACTTAATAACCTTCTTTCAGTACAGCCTCACATGGTGGTAAAAAAGGATGCCAGTGGTCACCAGCCGTTCGTCATAGTTAGTTTAATATCTTTATTATGCACCCCATACCCATCCTGTGGGCGGTAGTCAAAAGATTACAAAAGGTACATAATGGGTCCAGGGACTGGACCCCAAAGTTATGATAGCTGAACTAATTACAAAGGCAATGAACTCCAGGTAGATCTGGTCACAATCATGGCAAGTTACAAAGGTAATGAATCAGCCTCACTCCTATACATGGTTACAGTCATGAACAAATTACAAAGTAATGAGCCATTGATACGTCCACACCCGGTCACAATTGTAATGAGTTATAAATGCAAATATTAAGTGGGTCATACACCCACACGAGCGCGCGCGCATGCACACACGAGGGCGCACGCTCAGACATGTGCACACGAGCGTACAAATATATGCATACACACAGTGGGCGCCTGTTACGAGCGGGGTCCCACAGGGGTCAGTTCTAGGACCAGTGCTATTTTTGATATATGTGAACGACATGATGGAAAGAATAGACTCTGAAGTGTCCCTGTTCGCAGATGACGTGAAGTTGATGAGAAGAATTAAATCGGACGAGGATGAGGCAGGACTGCAAAGAGACCTGGACAGGCTGGACATGTGGTCCAGTAACTGGCTTCTCGAATTCAATCCAGCCAAATGCAAAGTCATGAAGATTGGGGAGGGGCAAAGAAGACCGCAGACAGAGTATAGGCTAGGTGGACAAAGACTACAGACCTCACTCAGGGAGAAAGACCTTGGGGTGACCATAACACCGAGCACATCACCGGAGGCACACATCAACCAAATAGCTGCTGCAGCATACGGGCGCCTGGCAAACCTGAGAATAGCGTTCCGATACCTTAATAAGGAATCGTTCAAGACACTGTACACTGTGTATGTTAGGCCCATACTTGAGTATGCAGCACCAGTCTGGAACCCACACCTGGTCAAGCACGTCAAGAAGTTAGAGAAAGTACAAAGGTTTGCAACAAGGCTAGTCCCAGAGCTCAAGGGAATGTCGTATGAGGAAAGGTTAAGGGAAATCGGACTGACGACACTGGAGGACAGAAGGGTCAGGGGAGACATGATAACGACATACAAGATACTGTGGGGAATAGACAGGATGGACAGATTATTATTATTATTATAATCAAGGGGGAAGCGCTAAACCCGGAGGATTATACAGCGCCTGGGGGGGGGGATGTGGAAGGCATCAGGCTTAATTCGGGGAACTGGAGCACAGATCCAATTCCCTAAATCAAGAGAGCCCTCACCAACATCAAGGAACCTCCTTGAGGGTGGATGGACAGAGATAGGATGTTCCAGAGAGGGGACACAGGGACAAGGGGTCATAACTGGAAGCTGTAGACTCAGACGAGTCACAGGGACGTTAGGAAGTATTTCTTCAGTCATAGAGTTGTCAGGAAGTGGAATAGCCTAGCCAAGTGAAGTAGTGGAGGCAGGAACCATACATAGTTTTAAGAAGAGGTATGACAAAGCTCAGGAAGCAGAGAGAGAGAGGACCCAGTAGCGATCAGTGAAGAGCAGGGCCAGGAGCTGAGTCTCGACCCCTGCAACCACAATTAGGTGAGTACACACACATACACTCACACTGTGGGTGCAGATGTGGGTGCACATGGCTCCGAGAACCTTAGTGTTTTTAAGGGTGTCAATAACTGCTAGCAGCAATCAGTGGTAGTGACAACGTCAGTGAACATCCTATGAGTGATAACTAAAATTATTAAAAAAGTCGATAGGAAGCCTGGAGTCATTAATATGTCAAGTGCCAAACCGTTGGGGTCTACTAGGCACTGTTGCCACACAGATTCAAACATACAAAGATCAAAGTGAGTGTGGAAGTGGTGGTGCTCAAGAATTACCAGCGTTTGGTTAAGTGAAATGTGGGGCACCATCCAGTGAGAGTGAAAAAATTAATAAGCAAAAGGAGAAAGGAAAAATAAAATATACAACAAGGGAAGGTGGCAGTAGTAGGCCTGCTGAAGCAGTGACATCACAAACAGTTGTAACACCGAATGTGAAGTGTATTCTGATCATAAGTGAAAAGTGAAATCACTGAGGAATGTGGGATGAATGAGCATATATGGTTATAAACATCACGGGTGAAGGATTTTCAAAATAGTGATAGAAAGCCTATGTATGACGACTATGTCATCAGCATCTGGCAACTTGTAATCACACCGCTGCCAGTGCAAGTATTGCTCACCTGTTGAGGTTACATGTTGCAGGGTTCTGAGTTCTGGTCTTGCATCACTGTTAGATACTGGTCACTCACTCCTGCAAGCTATTACCAGAATTAGAGTAGAAATAGCATAGACGAGAGTGAAAGGAGTAAAGCGGTAGTGAGGGATAACGTCAGACACTTAAGCTGAGACAAGCTAAATTTTACAACCTAGCTACTTTCTGTATTTTATAAGTAGAATCAATAAGTGTTAGAAGTATGTATTGGTAAGCTTTAGAATTACTGGTATTACTACCAGTATTAGCAGTATGAATACTTAGAAGTGGGGGGTACACACACACACACACACACCACCACACACACACACACACACACACACCACACACACACACACACACACACACACACACACACACACACACACACACACACACACCACACACACCACACACACACACACACACACACACAACACACACACACAGGAACAAGCACTTGTAAAAGCTGTAGTACACATGCACATACATGCACATACACAGGATTTCACACCTGTGAATTGACCATCTAACCTCACTCCTCTCTCCTCTCTCACACTCTACCTATCGCTCTCTATCTCACTCTTTACTTATCTCTCTACCTATCTCTCTACCTATGACTCTCTACGGTCTACCTATCTCTTCCCTCTCTCCCATCTCTCCCTCTAACATCTCTTCCTCTAACACCTCCCCCCTCCTACATCTCCCCCTCTCTTATCTCTCCCCTCTCCCTTTTCCCATCTCTCTCCCTCCCTCTCTCTCCCTTTATCCTCTCTCTCCCCCCTCTCTTCCATCTCCCCCTCTTTCCCTCTTCTCCCCCTCTCTCTCCCCCCTTCTCCCCTCTCTCCTACTTTTCCCTTCTCTTTCACCCTCTCTCACTCTCTCCCCCCTTTTCCCTCTCTCCTTCTACCTTCCCTTCTCTCTAACTCTCTCTTCCCCATTTTCTCTTCTCACTGTCCCCCTCTCCTACTCTTCCCTTCTCTCTCTTTTCCTCTCTCTCTCACTCTCTTCCCCCTTTCTCTCTCACTCTCCCCCTCTCTCCTTCTACCTTTCCCTTCTCTCTCTCTCTCTCTCTCTCTCTCTCTCTCTCTCTCTCTCTCTCTCTCTCTCTCTCTCTCTCTCTCTCTCTCACTAAAAAAAAAAAAATGGTGGGGACTCGCAGGAACCAGGGATCAGATGAGAATGGTTCTGGTAGGGAGGAGTGGATGGAGGAGCAGTGGAAAAGGATGGAACAAGAATGGGAGAGAAAATTAGGAGAGCTTTCTGAAAAAATGGAGAAAGAGCTTTCTGTGAAATTGGAAAAAAGGTTGGAGAAGGAGACAAAGAATTGGGAGGCACAAGTCGAAACTGCAGTGGCTGGGATAAGGGTCCTAGAAGTTGAGATAAATAGGCTGAAGTGAGTTACAGGGGCAGTGACCAGAGAAGACACAGCATATGAAGCTGAGAGGCCGAACAGGAAGGAAGGAGATAAGAATTATGCTAAGGTCATATCAGCCTGCCAAGAAGGGCCAAGGAGTGAAAGGGAAGAACAGCTGGGTGCAGATGGAGAGGGTGATAGGTCGAATGCTGAGGCACAACCATGCTACCAAGAGCCACTGGAAAAATCAAGGGAGAAAACGACCACATACAGACAGGATCCAGAGTCACAGAGGGTGAGGCAATAGGAGGAGGAAAGGGCAAAATCAGTGTTTATCCATGGACTTCAGAAGAGAGAGGAAAGGACACAAACACTGAAAGGCAGCAGGAAGAAAGAAAGGAGATTGAGAAAATCATCACGGAAATAGGTGAAGAAGAGATGGACGAGATTGTAAATTTTCAGAGAATAGGGGGGTACTCGAAGGGGAGAAACCGACCGATCAAGCTGATTCTCAGGATGGAAAACAGTGCAGAACAGGATCCTCCAAGAGAAACCACGGGGTTTAAATAATCGGAAAAGTACAAGAGGGTGTTCCTAGGCAGGACAGAACACAAACAGAATGACAGCAGCTGAGGGAGAGGCTAAAAAGCAAAAGGAGCTAGGAAAGGAGACAAGGATGGAACCAGCAGAGGTCAGTCAGAGCGAACATAGCCGCAAGGGCAAGCACACACACAACTATCCTCAGACCCCACAACCTATCACACACCCCAACACAACTACAATCCATACCCACAGCTTCCACCCAACACCGAGCTATAGAATCCCACAGTATGCTACCAGGTCTCCCACCCTCACAGGCCCCCCAACCACAGTGTTGGAAAGGAAACTGAAGGTATGGTACACAAACACTGATGGAATAACAAATAGTGGGAGGAGTGGCACGAAAGAGTCAAAGATGCATCAGTGGACATCATAGCTCTCACAGAAACCAAGCTTACAGGTATGATAAACAGATGCCATCTTTCCAACGGGATACCAAAATCCTGAGGAAAGACAGAGGGAACAGGGGAGTGGAGGAGTGGCATTGCTGATCAAAAACTGATGGAATTTTGATGAGCTGGAGGGGAAAAGACAGGGGAGAAAGTGATTACATAGCAGGAACACTTCACTCTGGCGGTCCCAAGGTGGAAAATAGCAGTGATGGTAACCTACCACAGAACAGCGGGAGGCCAAAGGCAAAGAGTGCGACGAGAGCAATAGAGCGATGGTTTGACACACTGGCTGCAGTGGCCAGAAGAGCTCATGCATGCAGGGCAAAGCTCCTGATCATGGGTGATTTAAAAACCACAAGGAGATCGAATGGGAGAACTTTGACCCACATGGGGGCCAAGATACATGGGGGGCTTAAGATGATGGAGGGTGGTACTGGAAAACTTCATGAAACCAAAACACTAAGGGATGCTACAAGAGAGAGAGAGGAGAGGATAAACCAGCAAGACGGGGACTTAGTATTCCCCTTGAGTAGTGCAGATATAGAGGACATCACATATGAAAGACCCCTTGGTGCCAGCGATCATGTGGTTTTAAGCTTCAAATACACAGTAGAGCTACAAGTAGAGGGGAAGCAAGAAGGTCAGGACGAATAAAGCCAAACTACAAGAAAAGGGGACTACACGAGAATGAGGAACTTCCTGAACGGGGTTCAATGGGACAGAGAATGGCAGGGGAAGCCAGTTAATGAGATGAGGGAAATATTCAATTAAATTTCCCAATTCAATTCAAGTTTATTCTATAAGGGTTACAATGTGGGGTTTCCAGGTTTTGGGTATTTTGTGGTTTACATGTTATAAATTTTAAATTTACAGAGGGGGCCACTAGGACACCTAGCATGGCTAGGCATTTCGAGCAGACTTAGATTAATTCTTAACATTAAATCCTTACAGATTATGGTAGTAAGGCTAAGTGGACTACATCAAAATTTGTGAGTTTAGCAATGTAAATGCTTTTGTTTTGGCACAATACAAGATGTCTATATTTGAGTTTTCATAGGCAAACTTATGATAGTTAGGATTTATTATTTTAAGATTAAGATAGTATTTCTGGGTTTATATCAGTGGGGGAGTGAGTGTAATTTTGAACCACCAGGTGGTTTCATGTAGTTAGTTGTCGGGGTGAAGGCTCAAACCTCTAAACCCCAAACTGGGCACAAACCTTGCCATGTTTATTACCCTGTGTGACTTAGTTATTTTCTTTCTGTGAGCAGCGACCTACAAGATTTACTGTTGTGAGGTGAACCCCTGCGATCATCGGGTTTGTAAAGACAGTGGACAGTACGATGCTGTTAAAATGAAGAACATCCTGCGAGATACATCTCTGTCTTGCTCACAAGGTCAGCATGTTTTGCTTACAAAGGGCATTGTCTTGTTCACATGGTTATTGTCCTGCTTACAAGGGCATTATTTTGATTACATGTTTATTGTCCTGCTTTTCAAAGTTATTGTCCTGTTAACATGGTCATTGTCCTGCTTACAGGGTTATTGTCCTGATCACATGGTCATTGTCCTGCTCACAAGGTTATTGTCTGGCTGACGAGGTCATTGTCCTGCATGCAAAAAGGTCATTATCCTGCTCACCAAATTAATTCTTATTGTGGAAATTATTTTAATTTCCGAAGCTATAGTGCCTAATAAGTGTTTAATGTGTGATTTGGGTCAAAATGTTATTTGTATTTTGAATAGAACCAACTGGGTTTGCCCTGCACCTGTGCGGATGTGGGGGGGGGGACAGGTCGACTCAGGGCAGGGGTTGGTGGCAGTGTTTTGAAGTAGTGGGAGGCTGTGAAAATATGGGGTCGGGAAAATTGGCGTTCACGGCGGCCTAAGGATTAATATAGGCCTCACTTCATAATAAGAGTGTAAATAACTTTTCCCTGGTGAAGAGTGAGGGAACGTGATTTTACGTGACCACCGTAATAAAGTGGTAAAATGAGTGGATAATAGTAGGACCGGGGGTGACGGGTGTGCCGCCATGGAATGTGTCCAGGGAAAATTACCGTGAGTTAATCCTCACTCATGGGTCTCAGATTCTTAATGGAGTGACCTCTAATGTGTATAATAATTATGAGACAAATTGTCTTGTGAATTGTAATGTAATCAGTGATAATAACACTAAGGAATCGTTGAAGTGAAAATGAGTGCCATTCCCAGAGTGTGTGCACATGTTACCTCATTGTTCCTGTCTCGAGGATAGTGAAGTTTTTATGGAGTCACGACTTCTAAACCGGGACAAACCAACGGTTTACCTCGTCCTGCTGGAATAAGAACAGTGTCGTTGTAACAGGACATCAAAATGAGATGGTGAATGGAGGAAATAAGGAGCATCAATCGCCCACAGCTAAGTAACCTTTCTAGTTATAGCAGATTGATATGGCCATTTTAGGCATGTGTAATTGGTTTGGGTTATGGGCGATCCAGCTACATCAAGTGACCCCAGAAAAATCTGGTAAGTGGTGGGATTATGTACAAGTGTTTTTCCTGATGGATATACCCATGTGTAACCTACTCCCCCCCCCTATACAGTCCACAATTAATTAGAACGCCGAAACTTGAGGGTGCTTTTCCAAATTTTAAATCCTGGTCTCGGATAGATATGGGTAAGATTGTGAGGGTCGAGGGGGCCACCTGCAGTGACCCGAGGTGGTTAAGTTTTCTCACATGTCTACAAAGGGGTGACTGTGGTGAACAATATAGTTGTCATCTCCCAATGAGATTACTCGTATGTATGTAATGTTGAGGGACGTACAGGTAATCACCCTATAAAAAATTTCCCTATCTGCCTGCTGGGCTTCAAACCCGGGTGAAATCAGTGAAAATTAATTGAATTAATTACTTAAAAATTAAGTGACTGAAGAAAGGGGGTATAAGGTACACAAATTTAATTGGTCGTGTGGTGGATGATAATTAGCCCATTTTAATTTAGAAATTTTTGGGGTGGTAGGTTTATACAAAAGTAAAGTGCAAAAATTTATTTTAAAGGTGTCTATTTAAGTTGATTTTTTTGGTGATTATTAATTTACCAGGTGGGTTGGGGGATTTAGTGTGGCTGGCAAGTCCAGGGACCCAAAAGCAAAGAAAGCGTCACCTCAGCTCGGAAGGGTTGTTACTAAATCATAAAAGAAGTGTTGGGTTAATGGGAAGAAACGGAAAAACCCTGAGAATTAAGTTACCCCTAATCCCTTAGAAAATAGAAATGGTCTATAAAATTTGTTATAAGACTGTGGAGCGATCTTCGGGTGAATTGTGAGTGTTGCTAAAAGGAGGGGCTGCTGGTCAATATTATGAAGGGGGAAAAACAAATTGTGTCCTAAAAAAACAAGGCTTTGGAAAGGTAAAGGGTGTAAAAATGTTGTTGGTAAACCTAGTAAGGAAATCAGAGGTGTCTCCCAAAAAACTCCCAGAATTATGCATGCCTGTTTTTAAATCTGGGAAAAAAAACTGGGGGGGGTTTGGTCTATTTTTAAAAGCAGTGTACTGATAGGAGTGATCTTGCAAAGGTTCCCAAAATTATGCTTTTAAAAGGGACAATAAGGGGAGATGTGCATTTTTCCATACAAGCATTCCCAAATGTGTGATCCTATGTGAGGCGTTGACTTTTGGAGGTCACTTACGGTAACTTGGGAAAAGTAGGGGATTAGTAGAAATTTGGTATTTGAAGACTCCAGATACACCGAAAACGGCTTACAGAAATTTAGGATAAAACTAGAAAGCACCTTAGACCTTGATAATAAAATTGTTGGAGGGGCAGAGGGGTTGTTGGGGCCTTGTTCAGAATAAATTGAACCTCAAGACAGTAAATGGCTACAACAGATACACAAGGGTTATTGGGGTTTGGGAAAAAAAGAGGGGGCCCTGCAGGGTAATTGTCCAATACAGCCCAGCCCAACCTTTCCCCCTTAGGAATCCCCGGTCTACAACCCCAGTGCACCTGCAAGCCCAAAAAGGGAAACTTTATTCCCAATTCAACAATATAAGTCCCCTACAAAACGGGGTTCGTAGGCACATGCAAGTGACGGGGGCCAGTAATAGGGGTTCCCAAATCAAGCAAAAAAAAGGAGGAAGTCCACAAAAGGGGTTAGCCCAGTTGAAAAGAGGTCGGGGCAAAGAAAGGAAGATTGTTCTTTGAAACAGTACTCATTTCTCTAAGAACTGTAATGCCTAAAATTCATGGGATGTTAAGTGGAAAGTTTGGAAAGAGCTTGCTAGAGGGATCAGGTGTCTGGAAATCATAATGTAAGGGTTCCCGGGCTAACTTGCACCATTGTTATCATGTAAAAAAGGGGAAGACACCACATAGCTATGTGTAAGGGCGGATCTTTGTAATGATGGACAATAGTATGAAGGGAAAAAACCCCCGGCACAACGTACCCCAACGAAAAGACGCACTTGTCGGTAATGAGGCCTAGCTGAGGTACTTTACCGGTTGGATGGGTGATTAATGAAAAACGCGTAAACCCAAAACTGTAACAGCATTATGGTCGGGGGATCGAACGCCCTTATAAAACGTAATTGCCTTAAGGGTGAAGGACAAATGGGGGATACTGCTATATCAAGTTATCTGGCTTTCTTTTCGAATAAAAAGGCCCAGTCTACGCACTGTTTATGTAACTGTCAGGCTGGGCAAAGAGAGAAAACTATTAATGCCGAATTGGTAGGCTCCCAAGAAAAATATCTACAATAGGGCTGGGAACATTTGAAAGGCTTTGAAAAAAGGGAAATTTGGTACCTTTGGTGTAAAATAATGATTCTGTGGGGCCAAAAGATGTTTTGAAGGGGTGACCCTTATCCACTTTGTAAAGGTATGACAAAAAATGCGGGTCACCCTTCTAAGGACCGCACGAGTACGTGATGTATGGCAGGCTTCCTTGTTTCTGAAATGAATGACGGAGGAAGCCTAATACAATTTCGGGTGTCTTACTCTGAAATATCAACCCAAATCACCCACCAGTAGTTTTTAAAAAAAAGGGCCCACTGATCAATCAGACTGGTTCCCAACCCCGAGGTCCCAACCCCTTTACTGGTCCAACCCTTGACTGGGGGCCCAAACCCTGATGGGCCAACCCCTTTACGGCCGAAACCCCCGATGGTCCGAAAACCCCGATGATCTGAACCCCCGCTGGTCCCAACCCCCTTTATGGGGCCCAAAACCCCTTGACTGGGCCGAACCCTTATGTTTCAAAAGGATCGTTTGGGCAATAAAACAGACTGTAAAAGGATGGGGTTTTGGCGCCCCCTTTTCAAACCCCAAACAATAAATATAAATGGGGGAAAATACACGGGAAGCTGTCCAATATCAAACGATAGAAATAAAAAACAAATATAGGCTTCATTTAAGGGGGTTATTTAGAGTATTCAAAGGTTGCAAGAATTCAGTTAATCAACCCCTTCAAATCTTTGAAGCTCTGTGTGTCTGCGCAATCAAAAAAACGGCCTTCCCCATGGATAAATTGCCATTTTTTTGGAAATGGTGTACGCCCCTTTGGGATATCCAAGAATTAGCTAAAGCGTATTTAAAAAGGAAGTGTTTTTGGGTATGCCCCCAAAAGATAAAACTGTGGACTAAAAACACAAGGGTATTACAAGAGGTAACACAAGTGCTTTCAAGAAAACCCGGAAACTTTTAAAAAAGATGGGACATAAAAAATCTGGGGTGAATGGTCTGCCCCTTTATACGGCCATGTAGTCAGAAACGTAAGGGGGGAGGTGAGCCCTGATTTTAAAAAGTGGGGTGATGTGCTGTCCCGGGGGACAGTAAAAGGGAAGCGGAGATTTTGTCCAGGTATAGGAATTTTGCAGGAAGGAAAAACATAAAATGACCTCATGGGGACAGGGCCGTAGTGGGGAAACAAATGTAGTCAAAGATAAGTAAGCCCAAAATTGCAAATAGAAATCCCAGGAAATAAAACAAGAGGACTCCACAGCAAAGTGAGATATATTTCCCAAAAACAACTGGTGGGAGCTCCATGTTGGTGCTAGGGAGGTAGGAATAAGAAGGTAAAATGCACCAAAGGGAAAACAGTCCGAAACCAAGGCTAAAAGAACCCAAACCTGTGACCACTTTCACTTGGTATCTGCAGACATGGGAAATCTGGAAAAAACAGCGGGACGTGAAATATGACCCCCCCTAGATAATGCCCCGCCCAATTTACAACAAAAAACAAACTCCCTTCCGTAAGCTTTTTCACCCTGAATGTGTCCTTTCGTAAGGAAAGATGTGCTATAACTTAAATTTCCCGGACACCATCTAAAGGGGCAAAAAGATACAAAAAAACCTGGGTAGCCACAGCCACTAAGAGGGGGAGGTTTTTTTAGTGCAAGAAGGAAAAAAAAAAAAATGGCAGGAAATGGGAGAAATCATACACCAAATCCATTTCATTCCTGGAGTGGAACCACAGTCGATGGCCTCCACTCCATACCAACAGATACAGATACTAATGCCAGAAAAAAGATCCCCCCCAGTACCAACAATACCACCAGTCCGATGACATTCTTCTTTGCAAATATACAGGGTCTAAAGCCAGCAACAAACAACAAAATACCTTTCATCCGTGGAGTGCTTGCAGAGGCAAAAGCAATGTTTGCGGCTTTTACTGAGACCCACATAAAGGATCACTTGGACAACGAAATGTGGATCCCAGGTTACAACCTATACAGATGTGACAGAGTGAACAGGCAAAAGGGGGGTGGGGTTGGCCTGTACATTGCAGAGTCACTTGTTTGCACAGAACTGCTTAATGCCTCAAATGATGTAGTGGAAGTTTTAGCAGTAAAGGTCGCGAACCAAAACCTAGGCATTGTGGTAGTCTACAAGCCTCCGGATGCAACATCCCAGCAATTCCAGGAACAACTGTTAAAAATTGACCACTGTCTGGAAAATCTTCCAGCTCCTGCACCCAACATCTTGCTCCTGGGGGATTTCAACCTAAGGCACCTAAAATGGAGGAATATGGGCAAAAAATTTATTGTTGCAGTAATAACACCAGGAGGCAGCTCTCATCAAAACTCACACTCACACGAGCTTTTAAAATCTCTCCCACAAAATTAAATTTGGGAGCAAAAAAATAGAGCCTACTAGACTGTAAAAATACACTAGCCCTCATCTTCACTAAAAATGATGATCTGATAAATGTCACCATATCAAAAAACAATATACTCAGATCACAACATAATTGAGGTTCAGACATGTATGCGTGGAGCCCCAGGCCGACATAATAAAGACTAGTCACGAGGGAGCATTCACCAAATTCGACTTCAATAACAAAAACATAAAGGGGGACCAAGCAAACAAGTCCTAACCGATATAAGCTGGGAAGATATACTAAGCAACACAGACCCCAACCCTTATGCCTAGAACAGATTAACTTGGTGGCACTCGATGTATGAACAAGGTTATTCCCCTAAGAAAAAGGAGGAGTAGATGTAAAATAGAAAGAGACAGGCGCTCCCTTTACAGGCGACGGAAAAGAAAAAACAGAGCGGTTTAAAAAGACTCAATTATCTGAAATGCGTAGGGAGACACTGGTCAGAAAAATAGCAAGCATCGAACTTAAGCTAAAGAAATCTTATAGGAGTCAGGAATCGCGGAAAGAACTAAAAGCCTAAAATGAAATCGAAAGAAACCCAAAGTATTTCTTCTCCTATCCCAAATCAAAGTCGAGAACAACGTCCAGAAATTGGGCCCCTACTTAAACAAGATGGGTCCTACACAGATGACAGCAAGGAAATGAGTGAGCTACTCAAGTCCAATATGACTCAGTTTTTGGGAAAGGGCCGCTAACCAGACTGAGAGTCAAAGATCAAAATTTAAAATTTTTTATAAGAGAGCCACGAATTTGGTTAACACAAGCCTATCCGATGTTATCCTGATGCCAAATGACTTCGAACAGGCGATAAATGACATGCCCATGCACTCTCCCCGGGGCCCGACTCATGGAACCTGTGTTCATCAAGAACTGCAAGAAGCCCCTATCACGAGCCTTTACCCTCCTATGGAGAGGGAGCATGGACACGGGGGTCGTCCCACAGTTACTAAAAACAACAGACATAGCCCCACTCCACAAAAGGGGGCAGTAAAGCAACAGCAAATAACTACAGACCGATAGCACTAACATCCCAATCATAAAAACTTTGAAAGGGTCCTAAGAAGCAAGATCACCACCCATCTAGAAACCCATCAGTCGCACAACCCAGGCAACATGGGTTTAGAACAGGTCGCTCCTGTCTGCTCAACTATTGGACACTACGACAAGGGCCTAAATGCACTAGAAGACAAAAAGAATGTAGATGTTTAAAATATACAGACTTTGCAAAAGCCTTCGACAAGTGTGACCAGGCGTAATAGCGCACAAATGCGTGCTAAAGGAATAACAGGAAAAGTCGGTCGATGGATCTATAATTTCCCCACTAACAGAGCACAAGGAGTAGTAGTCAACAGAGTAAAGTCTGAGGCAGCTACGGTGAATAGCTCGTTCCACAAGGCACAGTACTTCCTGCTCCCCTCTTGTTCCTCATCCTCATATCTGACAAGACAAGGACGTCAGCCACAGCACCGTGTCTTCCATTGCAGAACTTTCAAGGCTCCAGGCGGACATCAACCAAATCTTTCAGTGGGCTGCAGAAAAAAATATGAAGTTCAACGTGAGAAATTTCAATTACTCAATATGGTAAACACGAGGAAATTAAATCTTCATCAGAGTACAAAACAAACTCTGGCCACAAAATAGAGTGAAACACCCGTCAAAGCCCTGGGTAAATCATGTCGGAGGATCTCACCTTCAAGGAACCATAACATTGTATCAATCGCATCTGCTAGAAAAAATGACAGGAGGATAATGAAGAACCTTCAAAACTAGGGAGGCCAAGCCCATGATGCACACTTTCAGGTCACTTGTTCTATCTAGGCTGGAATATTGCTGCCACAAACAGCACCTTTCAAGGCAGGTGAAATTTGCTGACCTAGAAAATGTACAGAGAAACCTTCACGGCGCGCATAACAGAGAAAAAAATACCTCAATTTACTGGGAGCGTTTGAGGTTCCTAAACCTGTATTCCCTGGAATGCAGGCGGGAGAGATACTTTGATTATATACACCTGGAAATCCTAGAGGACTATTACCGAACTTGCACACAAAAATCACTCACAAACGAAAGCAAAAGACTTGGCAGACGATGCAACATCCCCCCAATAAAAAGCAGGGGTGTCACTAGCACGTTAAGAGACCATACAATAAGTGCCAGGGGCCAGAGACTGTTCAACTGCCTCTCAGCATAAATAAGGGGGATTTCCAAACAGACCCCTGGCAGTCTTCAAGCGGGCCCACTGGACAACCCACCTAAAGTCAGTTCCTGACCAGCCGGGCTGTGGCTCGTACGTTGGTTTGCGTGCAGCCAGCAGCAACAGCCTGGTTGATCAGGCTCTGATCCACCAGGAGGCCTGGTCACAGACCGGGCCGCGGGGGCGTTGACCCCCGGAACTCTCTCCAGGTAAACTCCAGGTAAACTCCAGTATAAATATACTTCAATAGAGGATGAAGTTGAACCTGTGTATAAATTATGGGAATTGGACAGCATAGGGATCAATGTAAATGAAGAAAGTCCAGATGATTCCTTTACTCAAGAACAATACCAGAAGGATGTTAAATTTGAATCTGGACAATACTGGGTGAGACTTCCGTGGAAGCTGAACCATCCAGACCTACCAACTAATTACCGGATGGCGTATGGACAATTAAAGGCTCAGCTCCACGAACTGAGCAAGACACCAGAACTGTTGACTGCTTACGATGATATAATTAATGAGCAGTTAAATAATAAATTCATAGAGGAGGTACCTCCCGAGCAAGCCCAGGTTTATGGTCACTCTTTGCCACATCACGAAGTGAAGAAGGATTCTAAGACCACTCCTCTGAGGATTGTGTTTAATTGTAGTGCCAGGAGTAACAAAAATGTACCTAGTTTGAATGACTGATGACAGGTCCGTCGTTGATGGAAAAACTGGGAGACATATTATTAAACTTCAGAGTTAAGAATTATGCCTTTACGGCGGACATAAGTAAAGCTTTCCTGAGAGTGGGTCTGCAGGAGGCTGACCGGGATTCCACAAGGTTCTTATGGCCCGAGAATCCTAGTGACCCACTTAGTTCCCTGAAGACTTTTCGCTTCAGGAGTGTATTGTTTGGTGCTACCTCCAGTCCGTTCCTACTCCAGGCAACGATAAATACACACCTTAAGCGTACGGGTGGTCCACTGAGTGGAGTAATGGGTAAACAATTTTACGTGGACAATTTCCTGGGGGTGACGTCTACTGAAGAGGAACTAATGAGCATATATGAAGGGGCTAATGAAATAATGCAAGGTGCAAATATGCCCCTGAGGGAATGGAACAGTAATTCGTCCAGTTTAAGGGCTCAAATAAATAAAGACAACCCTGGAGTTGAAGTGTCTAAATATAGTAATGTGCTGGGACTGACTTGGGACACAGAGAGAGACTTGTTATCGTTAAAGTCTAATAACTACAGCATGCCCAATAAATTAACGAAAAAGTGTCTTACTTGCGGAAGTTTCAAAATGCTTCGATCCACTAGGCTTAGTGTCACCACATACCATAAGAGGAAAATTGTTGATACAAGAAGCATGGAAGCTTAAGAGTGCTTGGGATGAAACCCTACCTGAGGAATTTGTTGAAAGGTGGGAAGAACTAATAGGTGAATATGTAAAATTACCAATGTTGGAGTTCCCACGTAATGTGGCCAGTCAAGATGGAGAAAATGTACTCCACATTTTTTGCGATGCTTCGAAATTAGCATATGGAGCAGTCGCTTACCTTCAATGTAATAGTGCCATTTCTCTTGTTATGTCTAAGGCTAGGGTGGCTCCAATCAAATCACGTACCTTACCTCAGTTGGAATTAACGGCCATTTATGTAGGTGTCAAATTAGCCAATTATATAAGAAATAAATTGCGAGAGATAAATATCAGCGACACCATAATTTGGTCTGATAACGAGGTATCCTTACAATGGATTCGTAATGGTAACAGTAAGATTGTGTATGTACAAAACAGAGTCGCTGAAATCAATCAAATGCAGGAGAAATATAACAGTTTGGGTCAGCATATGTTAACCTTTAATCACATTCCTGGTGACCAGAATCCAGCTGACTTCTTGTCTCGAGGCTTGACTTATGGAAAATTTGTGAGTGCTTTATCGTGGTTTAAAGGGCCAAGTTGGCTGGTGGACAAAATTAACTGGCCGGTGCAAAAGGCACATATTGCTCCTGTCGAAATTACGGTGAGCACCGCTCCAGTCAGTAGTCCCTCCTTAGCCATTGATATGAATAGGTATTCTTCCTTACCCAAGCTGATTAGCGTGACAAGGTTAGTGTTTAAATTTATAAGTAAGATGAATATCTCATATAATTTTCCCCATCCCCTGAAATACTGGCTACAGAGGGTACAAGAAGAAACTACAGGGATGAGATTAAATTAACGATGGAAGGAAAAATTGTGAAAGGCTCAATAATAGAAAATCTGGGGCTGTATTTAGGGGATGATGTAATTAGGTGCAGAGGCAGGTTACAAAATGCTGAATTGGGGGAATATGCTAAACACCCTATCTTGCTGCCCAAAACTCATCACCTGACAACCTTGATTGTCTTTAATGCCCATAATAACGTGATGCATGGTGGGGTACAGGATACCTTAAACTGTATTCGGGAAACCTTCTGGATTCCACAAGGACGGCAAAGTGTAAAAAGGGTTATCAAGTCGTGTGTAATATGTCGCCGGGTGGATGCCAGAACCTACATGTACCCAGGTCCTCCACCATTGCCCAAGGAACGCGTGCTGTTGGTAAAACCATTTGATGTGAACGGAGTGGACTATAGTGGGCCAATCATTTTAACAGGTACTTCAGATGGTGTTCCCTTGAAGGTGTATGTATGTCTATTTACTTGTACAGCTACTAGGACTGTTCATCTAGAAGTGGCTCAGGACTTGTCTGCAGAACAGTTCATACAGCTGTTCCGGAAATTTGCAGCTAGGAGATCCTGTCCAAGATTGATGATCTCAGATAATGCCACCAATTTTGTAGCGGGTGCTTAACACTTGATGGAATTAAAAAAGAGTGATGACGTACAGTCTTTGTTGACCCAGCGAGGGTGTGTCTGGAAATTTATTACTCCCAGAGCCCCTTGGCAGGGAGGACTGTACGAAAGAATGATAGGTACAGTGAAAAGATGTCTTCGTAAGGTGCTACACAGGAAGAGAATTAATTTGGAGGAATTCCGTGCAGTGTTGGTGGAGGCAGAGAATCGGGTAAACAATCGCCCTCTGTCATACATGAGCGACACTCCTGACGCGGAGACCCTGACTCCATCTTACCTAATATGTGGACGAAGGTTAGAAGCTGCACCTATCTATAGAGATAATCCCGAGGGAAGTGATGAGGATTACAAAAACATGACCGTGTTGAGTGTAGCAGTGACTATACTCTATATGACCAAAATACTCTAGCTATATACTTGTCCAAACTTCCCACCACTACAGATATCAGTACTAGAACTCAACACACAACTCAGGATATAAATAACCATAATTTAAACCTAGAAGATGATTGATCACGTTGGCCCTGATCTAAACCTCCATAATCTGACACCCAATCAAAACCTATTGGAAAGTAACTGCCTTTATTACACAGCATCACAAGCCAGCACTATCCTAAACAATGCTAAAAGTCTATCATTACTTAACTACAACATCAGGTCCTTAAGCAAACACTATGATGACCTCCTGGCACTCCTTGAATCACTAAAGACACCCTTCTCCTGCATTATTCTTACTGAGACCTGGCTTAAGCAGGACACAATAGATATCTACCCCTACCAGGTTTCACAGCAATCACCAACTGCCCGACCAACCCAAGTTGGGGGTGGTATTGCAATCTATTACTCTAACCAATTATCTTGTATTAGCACCAACTGCTTTAGTGATGAATATGGGGAATTCATTTTTGCCAGTTTTACTGTAAAAAACCTTAAGATACCTATAACAATCGGTGCCATTTACCGGATACCTCACACAAACATCCCCCAAATTTCAGTGAGAAATTAAAGTCACTAATAACAAACAGACAATGAATAAGCACCACCTTTTCTTAGTGGAG
>NC_069414.1:67830633-67851656 GCF_026875155.1 Cherax quadricarinatus
CTGCCCCCCCCGCACATCCACGCACACAGGGTGCCCCCGGTTGGTTTTATTAAAAATACAAATACATTTTGCCCAAATCAACACTTTAAAACACTTTTTTGGCACATAGCTTCAAAAATTAAAAATTTCCACATGGGGGCCGGGGCAGAACTGTTAAACTTAAAATTGCGTCTTCCTCAGGAGCTTTTCCAGCCCCCCAGATTGCGCTGCTGTTTTCCTGTGGGTCTTACTACAATTTTTTTGCTTTACTCGCATGTTTTAAATATCACCGTTCTTTTTCCCCTTAAATTTCCCATCTCACGGGATTGAACACCATTTATTTAAAGGGGGAATTTAATTTTATTAATGGTACGAAAACTTCCGACCACGACACAACACTTTGACGTTTTGAAACACCGGGCCCCAAGGCCAAAATTTTCGATCTTGTTCAGTATCAATTAACACAATGTCACCGGGTTAAAATTTTCGTTGGGTTTACGTCTGGTGCCCAAAAAGTGTTCACTAGTGTAAAATATTCTTTTCCCACACACGACCAAGAAAATTTCCCTTATTTAACATTTAAACTCATTAAATTAAATTCAAATTCAAATTCAAAGTTTTGCTCTAAGGATTAAAATGTGAGTTTTACAGAATTTGGTTTTGTGTGGTTTAATGTAGTAAAAATGATTACAGAGTGTACCACAGAACACCTACATGGTTACATTTCGGGCAGACTAGTTTTAATTCTTAAATTTTTAAAATATTTCAAAAATTTTGAGTAAAATTTGGGATTATGGCTAATGCTAAATACTAGATTGTGGTTTAGCAATGTGAAGCTTTTATTTTTGGCACAGCACATAGTTTATTGGAGTTCACAGGATCATTATTTTAAGATTGAGATTAATATTTTTTGTTTTGGTCAAATGGGTGAGTGATGTAAGCTGAACCACCAGGTGGGGATTCTGTATTTTGACGGGGGGTTAGGGAGATAAGATTTTTCTAAAGGGGATTTTGAAAGGGATGAATTGTCGGTTCTAGAGTTCTCAGGAGGGGTTTCCAATTTTAGGGCCTTTACATACATTAAATTTTTTTAAAAGGGTTTAGTCGGACAGGGGAATGTTGTAGAGAGGTTTGTGTCTGGTGTTATGCCTGGGTTCTGTCACAACTACCAAGAAAGTTTTTTGGTCAAGGTTATATTGGAGTTTTAAGGCCCTTAGATGTAGATCGCACGTAGTAATTTTGGATGAAAGAACGGGAGTAAGATTAGATCTAAAAAAATGGGGGGGGGTTCCCAGGAGGGGATTTATGTTTAAATTTTACTGCAGTTTTTTTTGGGTTTATTGGTTTTAGGTGTTTTGCGCAGTTGATCCCAAGCACAAATACATGGTAAGGTAGGATAAATAAGTGAGTGGTATAGTGTAAAAGGGGCTTTTGCGCACGTGTATCGTATCGGGGAGAGGATCCCAACCTTTTTGGGATACTTTTTTGGTTATGTTTTGGTAGGGGTGTAAAATTCAGTTGTTTGAAAGGGTATAGGCCCTGGGAATTTCCCCTCATTATGCGGGTAATTGAGTTTGTCAACTTAAGTTAATTGTGCATTCCTGCTCTGCTACCAACATAAATAGTATTTTTTGTCATTTTAAGCGTAAGTTTATTGGCTGTCTCCAAGTCGATTTTTTGATCAGTTTCCTCTTTAAAAATGGTGTGAGGGGTGGAAAGATTAGGGTGAGAGATGACATAATCGTGTCATCAGCAAAAAGAATGGGGTCTTGTTTGGGGTACGTTTGGAAGACATTTTTGTATATGAAAGAGCAGGGGGCCAAGTACACTTCCCCGCGAACTCCATATCCCGGGCCGTGTTGTTTATGCGTGCTTTAATGGTGACATACGATACCTATTTGTAAGGAAGATTTTAAATAACAAGCGCAGGCCTCTTATACCGTAAAGGTCAAGTTTTTGGAGTGGGTGTCGTGGTCTACTTGTCAAAAGCTTTTTTTAGGTCAAAAAAAATTCCCAGTGGGTATTCCTTTTTTCCAATGTGTGTAAAGCAGACTAGCATTTTTATGATTGCTCATTAGTGCTTTATTTTTTCCTGAAAGAAAAATTGCAGGGGGGGAGTATGTTTTTTTTTCTTATAAAGAAAATAGTCTCCCGTGCACGAGTTTCTCAAAGATTTTGGATACAATGGTAAGTTTTTATATTGGCCTATATTGTTTAAGTCTGTAGGGTCACCACCCTTTTTGTAGGGGTAACCCTTGCCCTCTGAGTAGTTTCGGGAAAGGTGCTAGTTTCTAGGACTTTTTAAAAAGTAATGAAAAAGCATGCAAAGGGACAGGGGCCGCTCGCTTGAAAACAGTAATGGTGGGACATAAAGACAGATTCCCTGAGTTTTTTTTAAGTGTTTTTAAAATAATCTGGGTGCCCTTCCTTGGCTCATTTGGTGCAAGACAAAAGGGAAATTTTGGGGAAATTCCTATCTAGGTATTTCCCGGGCATGGGCTTTTGGATGTGGGTTTTTATTGGCGAGATTAGATCCTCCCGGTTTGAGAAAAAAGTCGTTTTCTTGTTACTTGTCAGGGGGATTAGTGTTTCATTGGGTTTTATTTTGGGACAATATTTTTGGGTTTTTTTTCAGTTGGGGGCCCCCTAAATCTGAGAGAGTTTTTTTCCAGGTCTTTTTATACTCCTCAAAGTCTGTGAATCTACGGGAAATAGTAAGTTTTTTTGGCTTTCTTTTTTATTTTGGTGAGAACGATGAATAGTTTTTTAAAAAATATCTTTGTGTTTTTAACCCCCTGTCTATTTTTGCTTTTCACTTTGGGGTTTTTTCTTGTCAATGGATTTTTAGAATGGTGCTTTTGGGCCAGGGGCAACCAAGCCGATTTTTTTGTAAATCTGTTTCGTTTTTATGGGAAAAATGTTTGTTGATAGCCCTAAAAAATTTGTTAAAAAAAAAATGTCTGTCCACCCATCAAAAACCTTTGGGCCCCATGGAAAAATTCTGTGGCCCAGCATCTCTGGGTCAGCGTGAACTTCCTTTATAGAGGCCTCATCATGGAGCCCCCCCCCCCCCCCCCCCCTTAAATGAACTTTGTTGTATTTCAACGGGGGGTTTACAAATTTTGCCCAAGGAAGGTGGGGTTAGGGGCTGTATTTTCCAAACTGTAAATTATCCCTGTTTTTAAAGGGGGGCTAGTATTTTTGGGGGCATATGTGGCCCTTTATGGTTCCCTTGTCTCAGTAGCCTGTTTTTTAGTTTTTGGGTTGGGATGGGGAAGGTTTTGGGTTCATATTTTTTGAAAAAATCAGTTACGGGCTATCATCTAGTAAGCCAAGGTTGATTTTGAAGTCCCCCAGCTAAGAAAGGGGGTTTTTTATTCTTTTGTCTGTTTTTTTATTAGGGGATTTAAAATTTCTCACTAAAAATTTGGGATGTTTGTGTAGGAAATCCGGTAAATGCCCCGATTGTTATAGGAATTTTAAGGGTTTTTTACAGAAAAAACGGGAAAAAATAAATTTCCCCCCCTATTCATCACAAAAGCATTTTGGGCAATAAAAAGGATAATTGGTTAAGTAATAGATTGCAATACCACCCCCAATTTGGGTTGGGCCGGGCATTTGGGAAATTGCTGTGATCCGTAAAGGGTAATACTATTGTTCCTGCTTAAGCCAGGTCTCAGTAAGAATAATGCAGGAGAAGGGTGTCTTTAGTGTTTTAAAGGGAAAGTCCCCAGGAGGTCATCATAGTGTTTGCTTAAGGACCGGATGTTGAAGTTAAGTAATGAAGATTTTTAGAAATTTTTTTAGGAAAGTGCTGGCTTGTGATGCTGTGTAATAAAGGCAGTTATTTTTCCAATAGGTTTTGTTTGGGGTTCAGATTTGGAAAGGTTTAAAAACGGGGCCAACGTGATAAACCCATCTTCTAGGTTTAAATTATGGTTATTTATATCCTGAGTTTGTTTTTGAGTTCTAGTACTAATTCTTTTAGTGGGGGAAGTTGGACAAGAAAATACCAGAGAAATTTTTGGTCATATAGAGAAAGTCACTCCCTAAAAACTCAACACGGTCATTTTTGTAATCCTCATCATTTCCCTTTCGGGTTTATCCAAATAAAAATAGGGGGAGCTTCAACCTTCGCCCACATTTTTGGTAAATGGAGTCGGGGTCCCGCTCAAAAGGGGTCCCCTAAATGTATGAAAAGAGGGCAAATTTTTTTCCCCCCATTCTCTCCCTCCCCCAAACCACTGCAGGGAAATTTCCCTCCAAATTAATTCTTTTTCCTGTGAAGCCCCTTAAACAAAGAAATTTTTTCACTGTACCTATAAATTTTTTTCGAACAGTCCCCCCTGCCAAGGGCTCGGGGGAGTAAAAAATTTTTTCCAGACCACCCCCGGGGGTTTCAAACAAAGCCCTGTACGTCACCACTTTTTTAATTCCATCAAGTTTTAACACCCCGCTACAAAAGGTGGCATTATCTGAGATAAACAATTTTGGGACAGGCCTCCAAAGCTGCAAATTTCCGAAAAAAAGCTTTTATGAACTTTTTCTGCAGCAACCCCGGGGGGGAAAAACCCCCTTTCTAGAGAACGGGCCTAGTACTTACAAGTAAATAAAACATACTACCCCCTTCGGGGGAAAACACCATCTGAATTTACCTGTTAAAATTTTGGGCCCACTATAGTCCACCCTTTTCAAAACAAATGGTTTTACCCAACAGCACCTTTCCCTTTGGGGCAATGGTGAGGACCGGGGTACAGGTGGGTTCGGCATCCCCCCGGGCAACCAATTACACACACTTGATAACCCTTTTTACCCCTTTTGCCGTCCTTGGGGAATCCAAAAGGGTTTCCCCCGAATACAGTTTAAGGTTCCTGACCCCACCATGCTTTCAGGGTTATTAGGGCATTAAAAAAATCAAGGTTGTCAGGTGATAGTTTTGGGCACAAGATAGGTTTTTAAAGAATTTTCCCCCCCAAATTCGAATTTTGTAACCTGCCTCTGCCCTAATTACATCACCCCTTTAATACACCCCCCAGATTTTCTTTTTATTGAGCCTTTCATTTTTTTCCCTTTCCCAAAAAAAATTTTTAATTTCTCATCCCTGTAGTTTCTTCTTGTACCCTCTGTAGCCATATTTGGGGGAAAGGGGAAAAATTTTAATATGAAATTCATTTTCCCTTAAAAATTTAAAAAACACTAACCTTGTCACGTTTAATCACTTGGGAAAGGAAGAATCCCTATTCATAAAAAGGCTAAGGGGGGACTCCTGACGTAGGGGGTGCTCACCGTAATTTCGACGGGAACAATATGGCCTTTTGCACCCGCCAGTTAATTTTTTCCACCCCCAAATTTGGGCCCTTTAAACCACGAAAAAAGCACTCAAAAATTTTTCCCCATAAGTCAACCTCGAGACAAGAAGTCAGCTGGATTCTGTCACCCCAGAATGTGATTAAAGGTTAACATATCCCTGACCCAAACTTTTAAAAATTTTCTCCTGCTTTTTGATTGATTTCAGCGACTCTGTTTGTACTACAAAACCTTCTGTTCCCAATTACGAATCCATTGAAAGGGAAATACCTCGTTACAGCCCAAAATTATGGGGGTCGCGTTTATTTATCTCTCGCAATTTATTTCTTAAAAAATTTGGGCAAAATTGACACCTACAAAAATGGCCTTTAATTCCAACTAAAGGTTTAAGGTACGGGGATTTGTTTGGGAGCCCCCCTAGCCTTAGACATAACAAGGAAAGGGGAAACAAATTACATTAAAGGTAAGGGGACTGCTCCATATCCCAAATTTTCCAAAAGAAATCGAAAAAATTTTTGGGGAGTACTTTTTTTTTTTTTTTTCTCCATCTTGACGGGCCAAAATTACGTGGGAACTCCAAAAATTGGAATTTTACATATTCACCTATTTTTTCTTCCCCCCCTTTTAACAAATTTCCCCAGGTAGGTTTTTATCCCAAAACCCTTTTTAAGCCTTTCCCTGCTTTTTGTAAACAACAATTTTCCCCTTATGGTATGTGGGGACACTAAGCCTATGGATCGAAGCTTTTTAAACTTCCGCAAGTAAAAACCTTTTTTGTTAATTTATTGGGCATGCTGTAGTTATTAGACTTTTAAAGATAACAAATCTCTCCTGTGTCCCAAGTCAGTCCCAGCACATTTCCCATATTTAAAACACTTCAACCCAGGGTTGTCTTTTTTTATTTGAGCCCTTAAACTGGGGAAATTTCTGTTCCCCTTTCCCCCCCGGGGGATATTTGCACCTTTCCCTTATTTCATTAGCCCCTTCATATATGCTCATTTGTTCCTCTTTTAGAAGACGTCACCCCCCCCAAATTTTCCACGTAAAATTGTTTACCCAAAATTTCTCCACTCAGTGGAAACCCCCCGTACGCTTTAAATTTTGTATTTATCTTTGCCCCGGAGTAGGAACCCGGGCTGGAGGTAGCCCCCAAACCAAAACACTCCTGAAGCGAAAAGTCCCTTTAGGGGAAAAAGTGGGTCACCAAGGGTTTTTTCGGGGCCCTAAGAACCTTTTGGAATCCCGGTCAGCCTCCT
The DNA here is from genome assembly GCF_026875155.1 of Cherax quadricarinatus. NCBI lineage: Eukaryota > Metazoa > Arthropoda > Malacostraca > Decapoda > Parastacidae > Cherax > Cherax quadricarinatus. The sequence continues at coordinate 67,837,176 of NC_069414.1, forward strand.
GCAGACCCACTCTCAGGAAAGCTTTTCTAATGTCCCCCCGTAAAAGGGATAATTTTAACTCTGAAGTTTAATAATATGTCTCCCCGTTTTCCCCTCAACACGGGCCGGGCATCAGTCTTTTAAACTAAGGGGGGTTTCAATTTTTTGGGGGGGAATCCTGGCACTACAATTAAACCCAAACCTCAGAGGGTTGGGCCTTTGAATCCTTTTTCACTTCGTGAGTGGCCAAAAATGACCATAAAAACCCGGGGTTCTCGGGGGGTACCTTTCCCCTATGAATTTATTATTTAACTGCTCATTTAAATTTTTTTATCATCGTAAAACAGTTTAACAGGGTTTTGGTGTCTTTCTCAGGGGGGGGTGGGCGAGCCTTTAATTGTCCCCAAAAGCCATCCGGTAAAAGTTTTGGGAAATCTGGAATTTGGGTTTACTTCCCCGGAATCTACCCAGTATTGTCCAGATTCAAATTTAACACCTTTTTGGTTTGTTCTTTAGTAAAAAGGGAAACATCTGGGCTTTCTTCATTTTCATTGAAACCCCATGCGTCCAATTCCCATAAAATTTTACACAGGTTCAACTTCATCCTCTATTGAAGTATATTTTTACTTTAAATTTACCTGAAATTTACCTGGAGAGAGTTCCCGGGGGGCAACGCCCCCGCGGGCCCGGGCCCGTGACCAGGCCCTTTTGGGGATCAGAGCCTGATCAACCAGGCTGTTACTGCTGGGTGCCGCAAACCAAAGTACGAGCCACAGCCCGGCTGGTCAGGAACGACTTTTTGCTTGTCCAGTGCCAGCTTGAAGACCCGCCAGGGTCTGTTGGTAATCCCCCTAAATTTTTTTCGAGGGCATTTGAACAACTCTGGCCCCTGCACTTATTTTTTGGTCTCTTTTAAATGCTGTGACCCCCCCTGCCTTTTTATTGGGGGGGTGTTGGCATCGTCTTTCCAAACTTTTGCTTTTTGTATTTATTTATTTTTTTGTGCAAGTTCGGGTTTAAAAGTCCCCCTAGGGTTTTCCCCCGGTGTATATAATCATGTCTCCCCGCCTCATTCCAGGGGAAACAGGTTTTTGGAACCTCAAGCGCTCCCGGGGAAAATTTAGGGAAATTTTTTCTCTGTTTTGCGCCCGGAAAGGTTCTCTGTACATTTTTTTAAAGGGCAGCAATTTTTAACCCCGCCTTGAAAGGTGCTGTTTGTGTCAGCCAAAAATTCCAGCCTAGATAGAACAAGTGACCTGAAGATGTCCTCATGGGGTTGGCCTCCCTAGTTTTTGGGAAAGGGTTTTCATTTAAAACCATCCTGTCATTTTTTTAGCAGATGCGATTGAAACAATGTTAAAGGCCTTGAATTTTGGGTCCTCCGACATGAACACTCCCAGGTCTTTGAAAGTTTGGGGTTTTACTCTATTTTGGCCAGAGTTTTTTTTTGTACTCTTATGAAGATTTTAATTTTTTCCCCCGTGTTTTCCATAACTGAGTAAATTTAAATTTCCATCGTTGAACTTCATATTTTTTTCCCCTTTCAGCCCACTGAAAAATTGGTTTTATGTCCGCCTGGAGCCTTGCATGTCGCCCAAAGGGAAACACGGTGCTTTTGGCTGAAGTCCCCTTTTCTTGTCAATATGGATAGGAACAAATGGGGGCGAGTCTGTCCTTGTTTGGGAAAAGAGCTATTCACCCCTCTGCCTCAGACTTTACTCTGTTGACTACTACTCCTTGTTTCTCTTTTAAAGGGGGAAAATTTTAGATCCAACGACCCCTTTTTCCCGTTTTCCCTTTTGCACGCATTTTTTGGGCGTTTACGCCATGGTCAAAACTTTTTCGAAGGCTTTTTCAAAGCCCTTTTTAAAAATTACATCTACCCTTCTTTTTGTCTTTTAGTGCATTTAGGGCCTTGTCGTAGTTTATTTCCCAAAAGTTGAACAGACAGGAGCGCCCGGGGGGGTTTTTAAAAAACCCCTGTTTTCCCTGGGGTTTTGCGAAAGATGGGTTTTTTAGATGGGTGGTGATCTTTTCTTCTTAGGAAACCCTTCAAAGATTTTTTTGAATGGGATGTTAAATGCAAACGGTCCCTTTGTTTTTGCTGTTTCTTTTCTGCCCCCTTTTTTGGGGGTGGGGGTATGTTTGTTTTTTTTAGTAACTGTGGGGGGACCCCCCGTGTCCATGCTCCCTCTCCATAGGATGGAAAAGGGTCGTGAAAAGGGGGTTCTTGGGATTCTTGAAGAACAAAGAGTTCCATGATCTTGGCCCCCGGGGGAGAGTGCTGGGCATTCATTTATCGCCTGTTCGAAGTCATTTGGCCCCAGGATAACATCGGGTAGGGGTTGTGTTTAAAACCCAAAAATGTGGGTCCTTATAAAAAATTTTTTTGGAAACGATCCTGGTTTTGCGGCTTCCTAAAAAAATAGTCATATTGGGACTTGAGTAGCTCACTCATTTCTTGCTGCAACTGGGGTAAAGGACCCATCTTGTTTAAGTAGGGGCCCAATACTGGACGTTGTTCTCGACTTTGATTTGGCATAGGAGAAAGAAATACTTTGGGTTTCTTTCGATTTCATTTACGGCTTTTAGTTCTTCCCGCGATTCCTGACTCCTATAAGATTTCTTTAGCTTAAGTTCGATGCTTGCTATTTCTCTGACCAGTGTCTCCCTACGCATTTCAGATATATTGACGTCTTTTAGCCGCTCTGTTATTCTTTTCCTTTCCCCTGTAAAGGGAGCGCCTGTCTCTTTCTATTTTACATCTACTCCTCCTTTTTCTTAGAGGAATAAGCCTTGTTCATACATCGAGTGCCACCAAGTTAATCTGTTCTAGGCATAAGTTGGGGTCTGTGTTGCTTAGTATATCTTCCCAGCTTATATCGGTTAGGACTTGGTTTGCTTGGTCCCACTTTATGTTTTTGTTATTGAAGTCGAATTTGGTGAATGCTCCCTCGTGACTAGTCTCATTATGTCGGCCTGGGGCTCCACGCATACATGTCTGAACCTCAATTATGTTGTGATCTGAGTATATTGTTTTTGATATGGTGACATTTATCAGATCATCATTGTTAGTGAAGATGAGGTCTAGTGTATTCTACAGTCTAGTAGGCTCTATTATTTGCTGGCTTAAATTGAATTTTGTGCAGAGATTTAAAAGCTCGTGTGAGTGTGAGTTTTGATGAGAGCTGCCTCCTGGTGTTATTACTGCAACAATATTATTTGCTATATTCCTCCATTTTAGGTGCCTTAGGTTGAAATCCCCCAGGAGCAAGATGTTGGGTGCAGGAGCTGGAAGATTTTCCAGACAGTGGTCAATTTTTAACAGTTGTTCCTGGAATTGCTGGGATGTTGCATCCGGAGGCTTGTAGACTACCACAATGCCTAGGTTTTGGTTCGCGACCTTTACTGCTAAAACTTCCACTACATCATTTGAGGCATTAAGCAGTTCTGTGCAAACAAGTGACTCTGCAATGTACAGGCCAACCCACCCCCCTTTTGCCTGTTCACTCTGTCACATCTGTATAAGTTGTAACCTGGGATCCACATTTCGTTGTCCAAGTGATCCTTTATGTGGGTCTCAGTAAAAGCCGCAAACATTGCTTTTGCCTCTGCAAGCACTCCACGGATGAAAGGTATTTTGTTGTTTGTTGCTGGCTTTAGACCCTGTATATTTGCAAAGAAGAATGTCATCGGACTGGTGGTATTGTTGGTACTGGGGGGGATCTTTTTTCTGGCATTAGTATCTGTATCTGTTGGTATGGAGTGGAGGCCATCGACTGTGGTTCCACTCCAGGAATGACTGGATTTGGTGTATGATTTCTGCCATTTCCTGCCAGTTTTTTTTTTCCTTCTTGGCACTAAAAAAACCTCTCCCTCTTGAGTGGCTGTGGCTACCCAGGATGTTTTGTATCTTTTTGTCCCCTTTAGATGGTGTGCCTGGCAATTTAAGTTATAGCACAGTCTTTCCTGTACTGAAGAGGTACACATTTCAGGGTGAAAAAGCTTACAGGAAGGGAGTTTGCATTTTACTGTTGTCATATGGGCATGGCATTATCTAGGGTGGTCATAGTTGCACGTCCCGTCTGTTTTTCCAGATTTCCCATGTCTGCAGATACCAAGTGCATAGTGTGTGCACAGGCTTGGTTTCTGTTAGCCTTGGGTTTCTGTGACTGTATTCCCTGTTGGTGCATGTTTACCTGTCTTATTCCTATCCTCCCTAGCACCAACAATGGAGCTCCCACCAGTTGTTTTTGGTAATATATCCTCACTATTGCTAGTGGAGTCCTCTTGTTTGCTATTTCCTGTGGTATTTCTAGTTTGCAATATTGGCTTTATCTTATCTTTGACTACATTTGTTTCCCCACTACGGCTCCTGTCCCCTATGAGGTCATTTATATGTATTCCTTCCTGCGTATAATTCCTGACTACCTGGACAAAATCTCCAGCTTCACCATTACTGTCTCCCAGGACAGCACTATCAGCCCCACATTTACTATCAGGGCATCACCTCCAGCCTTACAGTTTCTGACTACATGGCCAGTATCAAGGGCAGTACCATTCAGCCCAGACTTTTTATGTTCCCATCTGTTGTAGAAAGCTTCCAGGTTTTCTATGAAAGCAGCTTTGATGTTATCCTCTTGTAATACCCTTGTGATTTTAGTCCACAGATTTATCTCATTTGGGCATACCCAAAAACACTTCCCTGTTTTAATACTGCTTGTAGCTAGTTCTTGGATATCTGCACAAGGGGCGTGACACCAATTTCCACAAAAATGGCAATTTATCCATGTGGAAGCCTGTTTTTTTGATTGACTGCAGACTACACAGAGCTTCATAATGATTTGAATGGTTGATTAACTGTAATTCTACTAGCAACCTCTTGAATACTCTATTAATAACCTCCTTAAATGAAGCTCTAGCTATTTGTATTTCTATTTCTATCTGTACTTGTATATTGGACAGCTTACCGTGTACTTTCCTGATTTATATTTATTGTTTGGGTTTGATAAGGGCGCCTACAACCCCATCCATTTACAGTCTGCTTTATTGTCCAACGAATCCGTTTGAAACCAGTCAAGGGTTCGGACCAGTCAAGGGTTCGGACCAGTCAAGGGTTCGGACCAGTCGAGGGTTCAGATCAGTCGAGGGTTCGGACCAGTCAAGGGTTCGGACCAGTCAAGGGTTCGGACCAGTCAAGGGTTCGGACCAGTCAAGGGTTCGGACCAGTCAAGGGTTCGGACCAGTCGAGGGTTCGGAACCAGTCTGATCTGATCAGTGGGTCACTTATTTAAAACATACTGGTCGGTGATTTGGGTGTGATATTTCATGAGTAAGACACACCGTAATTGTATTTATGGCTTCCTCCAGTCATTCATTATCAGTACAAGGAAGCCTGCCATACATCACGTGACCTCGTGCGGTCCTTAGAAGGGTGACTCCGCATTTCTTTGTCATACCCTTTACAAAGGTGGCATAATGGTCACTACCTATCAAAACATCTATTGGCCCCACAGAATCATTATTTACACCAGAAGGTACCAAATTTACCTTATTTCAAAGCCTTTCAGTAATGTTACCAAGCCCTATTGTAGATATTTTCTCTGGGAGCCTATCCACAATTACGGCATTAATATGTTTTCTCTCATTGCCCAGCCTGACAGTTACATAAACAGTGTCGTATGACTGGGCCTTTTTATTCGAGAGAAAGCCAGATAACTTGAGTATAGCAGTATCTCCCATTTGTACCTTCATCCCATTAAGGCAATTACGTTTTATGAAGGTACGTTGCGATCCCTGATCCAGTAATGCTGTTACAGTTTTGGATTTACGCCGTTTATCATTAATCACCACATCCAACACAGGTAAAGCTACCTCAGCTAGGCCATCATTACCGACATTAGCTGCAGTCTTTACGTTGGCTACTGTTGTGTCCGGGTTATTATCACTATCAGTACTATTGTTACCATCATTACGATTAGATCCGCCCTTACACATAGCTATGTGGTGTCTTCCCTTGTTACACTGATAACAATGGTGCAAGTTAGCCCGGCAATCCCTTACATTATGATTTCCTAGACACCTGATACATCTAGCAAGCTCTTCCAATCTTTCCACTTTAACATCCCATGAATTATAGGCATTACAGTTCTTAGAGAAATGAGTACTGTTGCAGAAGATACAATCTCTCCTTTCTTTGCCTGACCTCTTATCAACTGGGCTACCCTTATTGTGGTACTTCCTCCTCTTGCTTTGATGTGGAGAACCACTATTACTGGCCCCTGTCACTTGCTATGTGCCTACGTAACCCCGTTTAGTAGGTGACTTATGATTGTTGATATTGGAATAAAGTTTCCTTTTGTGGAACTTGACAGGTGCACTGGGGTCTGTAGACGTGGTATTCCTAGAGGTAATGGGTTGGCTGGTCTGTAGTTGGACAATTAGCTCCTGCAGGCCCACTCTTATTTCTTCCAACCCGAAGTAACCCTTGTGATATCTGTTAGATAGCCACTTTACTGTCTTGAGGTTCAATTTATTCTGAATCAAGGCACTCAACAACCACTCTGCTCCCTCCAGATCATATTTATTACTCAAGGTCTTAAGAGTGCTTTCTAGTTTGATCCTAAATTGCTGTAAGCCGTTGCGGTTGTGATCTGGAGTCTTCAAACTAGCCAAATTAGCTACTAGATCCAGCCTACTTTGCTCCAAGTTACCGTAAGTGACCTCCAACAAGTCAACTGCCTCACTATAGGAGTCATCTACATTTGGGAATGCTTGTATGAGAACATGCACATCTCCCCTTACTTGTCCCTTTAAATAGCATAATTTGGTAACACTTGCAAGATCACTCCTATCATGTACGACTGCTTTAAAGATAGACCAAAACCCCTCCCAGTTTTCTCCCAGATTAAACACAGGCATGCATAATTCTGGGAGTTTTGGTAGACACCTCTGATTTTCCTTACTAGGTTGACCAACAACATTGTTTACACCCTTTACCTTCTCCAAAGCCTTAGTTTTGCAGGACACAATGTTGTTCTCCACTTCATAATATTGATCCAGCAGCCACTCCCTTTCAGCAACATCTGCACAATTCACCAGAAGATCGCTCTCACAGTCCTTATACCACAATTTATATGACTCATATCTATTTTCTAAGGCATCTAGGTGTAACTTTAATTCATCAGGGTTTACCGTTTCTTGTCCCATTAACTCCATACACTTCTTGTATGATTTAGTAACATGACCCTTCCGAGCTTGTAGTGATGCTTTCTTTGCTTTGGCATCCATGGACTTGCCAGCCACACTAACTTCCTCAGACCCAGCCATGGTTAGGGAATTAATAATCACCAATAATACAACTTAAGTAGACACCTTGTGAGAGTAATTCTTGCACTTTACTCTTGTATAAATCCTAGCCACCCATGTGCTAGTAATTAACTGGGCTAATTATCATCCACCACACGACCAATTAAATTTGTGTACCTTATACCCACTTTCTTCAGTCACTTAATTATTAAGTAATTAATTCAATTAATTTTTCACTGATTTCATCCGGTTTGAAGGACCAGCAGGCAGATATGGAAATTTTTATAGGGGTGATTACCTGTACGTACCTCAACATTACATACATACGAGTAATCTCATTGGGAGATGACAACTATATTGTTCACCACAGTCACCCCGTGTAGACATGTGAGAAAACTTAACCACCTCTGGTCACTGCAGGTGGCCCCCTCGACCCTCACAATCTTATCCATATCTATCCGAGACCAGGATAAATTGGATAGCACCCTCAAGTACGGCGCTTCTAATTAATTGTGGACTGTATAGGGGGGGGGGGTAGGTTACACATGGATATATCCATCAAGGAAAAACACTTGTACATAATCCCACCACTTACCAGATATTCTCTGGTGGTCACTTGATGTAGCTGGATCGCCCATAACCCATCCAATTACAACATGCCTAACTGGCCAGTATCAATCTGCTATAACTAGAAAGGTTACTTAGCTGTGGGCGATTGATGCTCCTTATTTCCTCCATTCACCATCTCATTTTGATGTCCTGTTACAACGACACTGTTCTTATTCCAGCAGGACGAGGTATCCGTTGGTTTGTCCCGGTTTAGAAGTCGTGACTCCATAAAAACTTCACTATCCTCGAGACAGGAACAATGAGGTAAACATGTGCACACACTCTGGGAATGGCAGCTCATATCACTTCAACGATTCCTTAGTGTTATTATCACTGATTACATTACAATTCACAAGACAATTTGTCTCATAATTATTATACACATTAGAGGTCACTCCATTAAGATCTGAGACCGATGAGTGAGGATTAACTCACGGGTAATTTTCCCTGGACACATTCCATGGCGGCACACCCGTCACCCCCGGTCCTACTATTATCCACTCATTTTACCACTTTATTACGGTGGTCACGTAAATCACGTTCCCTCACTCTTCACCAGGAACAGTTATGACACTTCTTATTATGAAGTGAGGCCTATATTAATCCTTAGGCCGCCGTGAACGCCAATTTCCTGACCCCATATTTTCACAGCCTCCTCACTACATTCAAAACACTGCCACCAACCCCTGCCCTGAGTCGACCTGTCCCCCCCCACACATCCGCACAGGTGCAGGGCAAACCCAGTTGGTTCTATTCAAAATACAAATACATTTTGACCCAAATCAACACATTAAACACTTATTAGGCACTATAGCTTCGGAAATTAAATAATTTCCACAATAAGAAATTAATTTGGTGAGCAGGATAATGACCTTGCATGCAGGACAATGACCTCGTCAGCCAGACAATAACCTTGTGAGCAGGACAATGACCATGTGATCAGGACAATAACCCTGTAAGCAGGACAATGACCATGTTAACAGGACAATAACTTTGCAAGCAGGACAATGATCATGTAAGCAGAATAATGACCTTGTAAGCAGGACAATAACCATGTGAACAAGACAATGACCTTGTAAGCAAAACATGCTGACCTTGTGAGCGAAGACAGAGATGTATCTCGCAGGATGTTCTTCATATTTAACAGCATCGTACTGTCCACTGTCTTTACGAACCGAGTGATCGCAGAGGTTCACCTCACAACAGTAAATCTTGTAGGTCGCTGCTCACAGAAAGAAAATAACTAAGTCACACAGGGTAAATAAACATGGCAAGGTTTGTGACCAGTTTGTGGTAGAGGTTTGAGCCTTCACCCCGACAACTAACTACATGATAACCACCTGGTGGTTCAAAATTACACTCACTCACCCACTGACTATAAACCCAGAAATACTAATCTTAATCTTAAAATAATAAATCCTAACTAGTCATAAGTTTGCCTATGATACTCAAATATAGACATCTTGTATTGTGCCAAAACAAAAGCATTCACATTGCTAAACTCACAAATTATGATGTAGTCACTTAGCCTTACTACCATAATCTGTAAGGATTTAATGTTAAGAATTAATCTAAGTCTGCTCGAAATGCCTAGCCATGCTAGGTGTCCTAGTGGCCCCCTCTGTAATTAATATTTTATAACATGTAAACCACAAAATACCCAAAACCTGGAAACCCCACATTGTAACCCTTATAGAGAATAAACTTGAATTGAATTGAATTGAATTGAATATTCCATCATCTCATTAACTGGCTTCCCTGCCAGTTCTCTGTCCCATTGAACCCCGTTCAGGAAGTTCCTCATTCTCGTGTAGTCCCCTTTCTTGTAGTTTGGCTTTATTCGTCCTGACCTTCTTGCTTCCCCCTCTACTTGTAGCTCTACTGTGTATTTGAAGCTTAAAACCACATGATCGCTGGCACCAAGGGGTCTTTCATATGTGATGTCCTCTATATCTGCACTACTCAAGGGGAATACTAAGTCCAGTCTTGCTGGTTTATCCTCTCCTCTCTCTCTCTTGTAGCATCCCTTACGTGTTGGTACATGAAGTTTTCCAGTACCACCTCCATCATCTTAGCCCTCCATGTATCTTGGCCCCCATGTGGCTCAAAGTTCTCCCATTCGATCTCCTTGTGGTTAAAGTCACCCATGATCAGGAGCTTTGCCCTGCATGCATGAGCTCTTCTGGCCACTGCAGCCAGTGTGTCAACCATCGCTCTATTGCTCTCGTCGCACTCTTGCCTTGGCCTCCTGCTGTTCTGTGGTAGGTTACACATCACTGCTATTACCACCTTGGGACCGCCAGAGTGAAGTGTTCCTGCTATGTAATCACTTTCTTCTCCCCTGTCTCCTCTCTCCAGCTCATCAAAATTCCATCAGTTTTTGATCAGCAATGCCACTCCTCCACTCCCCTGTTCCCTCTGTCTTTCCTCAGGATCTGGTATCCCGTTGGAAAGATGGCATCTGTTATCATACCTGTAAGCTTGGTTTCTGTGAGAGCTATGATGTCCACTGATGCATCTTTGACTCTTTCGTGCCACTCCTCCCACTTATTTGTTATTCCATCAGTGTTTGTGTACCATACCTTCAGTTTCCTTTCCAACACTGTGGTTTGGGGGGCCTGTGAGGGTGGGAGACCTGGTAGCATACTGTGGGATTCTATAGCTCGGTGTTGGGTGGAAGCTGTGGGTATGGATTGTAGTGTGTGTTGGGGTGGTGTGATAGGTTGTGGGGTTCTGAGGATAGTTGTGTGTGTGCTTGCCCTTGCGGCTATGTTCTGCTCTGACTGACCTCTGCTGGTTCCATCCTTGTCTCCTTTCCTAGCTCCTTTTGCTTTTTAGTCCTCTCCCTCAGCTGCTGTCATTCTGTTTGTGTTCTGTCTCTGCCTAGGAACACCCTCTTGTACTCTTCCGATTATTTCAACCGTGGTTTCTCTTGGAGGATCCTGTTCTGCACTGTTTCCATCCTGAGAATCAGCTTGATCGGTCGGTTTCTCCCCTTCGAGTACCCCCCTATTCTCTGAAAATTTACAATCTCGTCCATCTCTTCTTCACCTATTTCCGTGATGATTTTCTCAATCTCCTTTCTTTCTTCCTGCTGCCTTTCAGTGTTTGTGTCCTTTCCTCTCTCTTCTGAAGTCCATGGATAAACACTGATTTTGCCCTTTCCTCCTCCTATTGCCTCACCCTCTGTGACTCTGGATCCTGTCTGTATGTGGTCGTTTTCTCCCTTGATTTTTCCAGTGGCTCTTGGTAGCATGGTTGTGCCTCAGCATTCGACCTATCACCCTCTCCATCTGCACCCAGCTGTTCTTCCCTTTCACTCCTTGGCCCTTCTTGGCAGGCTGATATGACCTTAGCATAATTCTTATCTCCTTCCTTCCTGTTCGGCCTCTCAGCTTCATATGCTGTGTCTTCTCTGGTCACTGCCCTGTAACTCACTTCAGCCTATTTATCTCAACTTCTAGGACCCTTATCCTAGCTACTGCAGTTTCGACTTGTGCCTCCCAATTCTTTGTCTCCTTCTCCAACCTTTTTTCCAATTTCACAGAAAGCTCTTTCTCCATTTTTTCAGAAAGCTCTCCTAATTTTCTCTCCCATTCTTGTTCCATCCTTTTCCACTGCTCCTCCATCCACTCCTCCCTACCAGAACCATTCTCATCTGATCCCTGGTTCCTGCGAGTCCCCACCATTTTTTTTTTTAGTGAGAGGAGAAGAGAGAGAGAGAGAGAGAGAGAGAGAGAGAGAGAGAGAGAGAGAGAGAGAGAGAGAGAGAGAGAAGGGAAAGGTAGAAGGAGAGAGGGGGAGAGTGAGAAGAGAAAGGGGGAGAGAGTGAGAGAGAGAGGAAAAGAGAAAGAAGGGAAGAGTAGGAGAGGGGGACAGTGAGAAGAGAAAATGGGGAAGAGAGAGTTAGAGAGAAGGGAAGGTAGAAGGAGAGAGGGAAAAGGGGGGAGAGAGTGAGAGAGGGTGAAAGAGAAGGGAAAAGTAGGAGAGAGGGGAGAGAGGGGGAGAGAGAGGGGGAGAAGAGGGAAAGAGGGGGAGATGGAAGAGAGGGGGGAGAGAGAGGATAAAGGGAGAGAGAGGGGAGGGGAGAGAGATGGGAAAAGGGAGAGGGGGAGAGATAATGAGAGGGGAGAGATGTTAAGAGGGGGGAGGTGTTAGAGGGAAGAGATGTTAGAGGGGAGAGATGGGAGAGAGATAGGTAGACCGTAGAGTCATAGGTAGAGAGATAGGTAGAGAGATAAGTAAAGAGTGAGATAGAGAGCGATAGGTAGAGTGTGAGAGAGGGAGAGAGGAGTGAGGTTTAGATGGTCAATTCACAGGTGTGAAATCCTGTGTATGTGCATGTATGTGCATGTGTACTACAGCTTTTACAAGTGCTTGTTCCTGTGTGTGTGTGTGTGTGTGTGTGTGTGTGTGTGTGGTGTGTGTGTGTGTGTGTGTGGGGTGTGTGTGTGTGTGTGGTGTGTGTGTGTGTGTGTGTGTGGTGTGTGTGTGTGTGTGTGTGTGTGTGTGTGTGTGTGTGTGTGTGTGTTACCCCCCACTTCTAAGTATTCATACTGCTAATACTGGTAGTAATACCAGTAATTCTAAAGCTTACCAATACATACTTCTAAACATTATTGATTCTACTTATAAAATACAGAAAGTAGCTAGGTTGTAAAATTTAGCTTGTCTCAGCTTAAGTGTCTGACGTTATCCCTCACTACCGCTTTACTCCTTTCACTCTCGTCTATGCTATTTCTACTCTAATTCTGGTAATAGCTTGCAGGAGTGAGTGACCAGTATCTAACAGTGATGCAAGACCAGAACTCAGAACCCTGCAACATGTAACCTCAACAGGTGAGCAATACTTGCACTGGCAGCGGTGTGATTACAAGTTGCCAGATGCTGATGACATAGTCGTCATACATAGGCTTTCTATCACTATTTTGAAAATCCTTCACCCGTGATGTTTATAACCATATATGCTCATTCATCCCACATTCCTCAGTGATTTCACTTTTCACTTATGACAGAATACACTTCACATTCGGTGTTACAACTGTTGTGATGTCACTGCTTCAGCAGGCCTACTACTGCCACCTTCCCTTGTTGTATATTTTATTTTTCCTTTCTCCTTTTGCTTATTAATTTTTTCACTCTCACTGGATGGTGCCCCACATTTCACTTAACCAAACGCTGGTAATTCTTGAGCACCCACTTCCACACTCACTTTGATCTTTGTATGTTTGAATCTGTGTGGCAACAGTGCCTAGTAGACCCCCAACGGTTTGGCACTTGAAAATATTAATGACTCCAGGCTTCCTATCGACTTTTTTTAATAATTTTAGTTATCACTCATAGGATTGTTCACTGACGTTGTCACTACCACTGATTGCTGCTAGCAGTTATTGCACACCTTAAAAACACTAAGGTTCTCGGAGCCATGTGCACCCACATCTGCACCCACAGTGTGAGTGTATGTGTGTGTACTCACCTAATTGTGGTTGCAGGGGTCGAGACTCAGCTCCTGGCCCTGCCTCTTCACTGATCGCTACTGGGTCCTCTCTCTCTCTGCTTCCTGAGCTTTGTCATACCTCTTCTTAAAACTATGTATGGTTCCTGCCTCCACTACTTCACTTGCTAGGCTATTCCACTTCCTGACAACTCTATGACTGAAGAAATACTTCCTAACGTCCCTGTGACTCGTCTGAGTCTACAGCTTCCAGTTATGACCCCTTGTCCCTGTGTCCCCTCTCTGGAACATCCTATCTCTGTCCATCCACCCCTCAAGGAGGTTCCTTGATGTTGGTGAGGGCTCTTGATTAGGGAATGATCTGTCTCCAGTTCCCCCGATTAAGCCCTGATGCTTCACTCCCCCCCAGGCGCTGTATAATCCCCCGGTTTACGCTTCCCCCTTGATTATAATAAAAATAATAATCTTCCATCTGCTATTCCCCACAGGATCTTGTATGTCGTTATCATGTCTCCCCTGACCCTTCTGTCCTCATGTCGTCAGTCCGATTTCCTTACTCTTTCCTCATACGACATTCCTTGAGCTCTGGGACAGCTGTGTGCAAACCTTTGTACTGTCTCTAACTTCTGACGTGCTTACCAGGTGTGGGTTCCCAACTGGTGCTGCTACTCAAGTATGGGCCTACATAACAGTGTACAGTGTCTGAACGATCCTTATAAGGTTCGAAGCTATTCTCAGGTTTGCCAGGCCCTATGCTGCAGCAGCTATTTGGTTGATGTGCCTCCGGTGATGGCTCGTGTTATGGTCACCCCAAGGTCTTTCTCCCTGAGTGAGGTCTGTAGTCTTTGTCCACCTAGCCTATACTCTGTCTGCGGTCTTCTTGCCCCTCCCCAATCTTCATGACTTTGCATTTGCTGGATTGAATTCGAGAAGCCAGTTACTGGACCACATGTCCAGCCTGTCCAGGTCTCTTTGCAGTCCTGCCTCATCCTCGTCCGATTTAATTCTTCTCATCAACTTCACGTCATCTGCGAACAGGGACACTTCAGAGTCTATTCTTTCCATCATGTCGTTCACATATATCAAAAATAGCACTGGTCCTAGAACTGACCCCTGTGGACCCCGCTCGA
>NC_069414.1:67857156-67869656 GCF_026875155.1 Cherax quadricarinatus
CCCTGAACCGTGAGCCTTATCATACCTCTGCTTAAAGCTATGTATGAATCCTGCCTCCACTACATCGCTTCCCAAACTATTCCACTTCCTGACCACTCTATGGCTGAAGAAATACTTCCTAACATCCCTGTGAATCATCTGTGTCTTCAACTTCCAACTGTGTTCCCTTGTTGCTGTGTCCCATTTCTGGAACATCCTGTCTTTATCCACCTTGTCAATTCCTCTCAGTATTTTGTATGTCGTTATCATGTCCTCCCTATCTCTCTTGTCCTCCAGTGTCGTCAGGTCGATTTCCCTTAACCTTTCCTCGTGGAATATACCCCTTAGCTCTGCGACTAGTCTAGTTGCAAACCTTTGCACTTTCTCTAGCTTCTTCACGTGCTTGGCTAGGTGTGGGTTCCAAACTGGTGCCACATACTCCAATATGGGCCTAATGTACACGGTGTACAGGGTCCTGAACGATTCCTTATTAAGATGTCGGAATGCTGTTCTGAGGTTTGCCAGGCGCCCATATGATGCAGCAGTTTTTTGGTTGCTGTGCGCTTCAGGAGATGTGCCTGGTGTTATACTCACCCCAAGATCTTTTTCCTTGAGTGAGGTTTGTAGTCTCTGGCCCCCTAGACTGTACTCCGTCTGCGGTCTTCTTTGCCCTTCCCCAATCTTCATGACTTTGCACTTGATGGGGTTGAACTCCAGGAGCCAATTGCTGGACCAGGTCTGCAGCCTGTCCAGATCCCTTTGTAGTTCTGCCTGGTCTTCGATCGAGTGAATTCTTCTCATCAACTTCACGTCATCTGCAAACAAGGACACTTCGGAGTCTATTCCTTCCGTCATGTCGTTCACAAATACCAGAAACGGCACTGTGTGTGTGTGTGTGTGTGTGTGTGTGTGTGTGTGTGTGTGTGTGTGTGTGTGTGTGTGTGTGTGTGTGTGTGTGTGTGTGTGTGTGTGTGTGTAAGTACGTTTATACATTCACTCATATATTGAATTATAACACGCATTGAATTTTAACACTTATAAGTTAAATAATGTAGAACTTAGCCATACAGATTGCGAAAAGGACTTGGGGGTTATGGTAAGCAGCAACCTTAAACCAAGACAGCAATGCCTAAGCGTACGTAATAAGGCAAATAGATTACTGGGATTTATATCAAGAAGTGTAAACAACAGAAGTCCAGAGGTCATACTGCAGCTTTATACATCATTAGTAAAGCCTCACCTAGATTATGCAGCTCAATTCTGGTCTCCATATTACAGAATGGACATAAATTCGTTAGAAAACATTCAGCGTAGGATGACTAAATTAATACATAGCATTAGAAATCTTCCTTATGAAGAAAGATTGAAGACTCTTAAGTTACATTCACTTGTTAGACGAAGAATGAGGGGAGACCTGATCGAAGTGTATAAGTGGAAGATAGGTATTAATAAAGGGGATATTAACAAGGTCTTGAGGATATCTCTCCAAGAGAGAACCCGCAGTAATGGATTTAAATTAGATAAGTTTAGATTTAGAAAGGACATAGGAAAGTATTGGTTTGGAAATAGGGTAGTTGATGAGTAGAACAGTCTACCTAGTTGGGTTATTGAGGCTAGGACTTTGGGTAGTTTCAAATTTAGGTTGGATAAGTACATGAGTGGGAGGGGTTGGGTTTGAGTGGGACTTGCACATCAGAGCTTATTTCTTGGGTAGCATTGAAAATTGGGTTGGTCAAATGTTTGTTAGTGGGATGAATTGTAAAGGACCTGCCTAGTATGGGCCAACAGGCCTGCTGCAGTATTCCTCCTTTCTTATGTTCTTATGTTCTTATGTAAATACACAAATGCACATTTACTTAGATATGCACATAAATACACATATCTATTCATATGAAAGTGCACATACGTAAGGAATTTCATGCACACAAACACACATATAGGGGAAGGGCAAAGAAGACCACAGTCAGTGTGCAGGCTAGGAGAACAAAGCCTGCAAGCCTCACTCAAGGAAAAGGATCTTTGGGCGAGTTTAATATCGAGCCTTAAGACTCTGTACATCGTGCACGTTAGGCCCATGCTGAGGTATGCAACACCAGTTTGGAACTCGCACTTGGTCAAGCACATCAAGAAATTAGAGAGTGAAAACGTTTGCAACAAGACTAGTCCCATAGCCAAGGGTAATGTCCTACTCTAAAAGGTTAAAGAAAATCGACGTGACGACACTGAATAATAGGAGGGATAAGGAAGACATGATAACGACATATAAAATACTGCGAAGAGTTGATAAGGAGGACAAAAACAGGATATTCGTGAGATGGGACAGAGCAACAAGGGGTTACAATTAGAAGTTGAAGACTCAGATGAATCACAGGGATGTTAGGATGTATTTATTCAGTTAAAGAGTTGTCAGGAAGTGGAATAGACTGGAGAGTGACGTAGTGGAGGCATGATCCATACATAGCTTTATGAAGAGGTGTGATAATGCTCACTGAGCAAGGAGGGAGAGAGGACCTAGTAGTGGCCAGTGAAGAGGCGGGGCCAGGAGCTATGAGTCGACCCTTGGTACCACTATTAGATGAGTACCATTAGGTGCGGTATACGAATTTTACTCTTTTGGCGTTATACGACCTCACTCCACTATTTATTTATCGTGCTGAGCTTTTCAATTACTGAGTTACTTCTCTGTGATCGCGCTGCAATACATGCTCTAGATGTGGATGCATTTTGAAGCTACCTTGATAGAAATAATTTAATGAATCTCAGCAGGGTTTTACAAATGAGCGTTCTTGGCTTAATAATTTACTAACGTTTTCAGGTGGCAGACAATGATACATAATACGACATTTTTTATATTGACTTTAGTAATGCTTCTTATAGAACTCTACACAGACCTCAGAGTTATAATGAAGAGTTTTAAAGAAAGTAGCGACAAATGGTACATGAGAAACAATTTACATTTGGGTCAAAATATAGTTAACTCATAGGCGAAAATTTTTACATTAATGAAGAAAAATCACAATGTGGAGGACAAACGTAGGTTTGTCGATGACATAAAAATAGACTTTCAAATGTTTTCTGATGATTCAGACTAGGACACGAGAAATCTACAATATGATTTGAATAACTAAATGTTGTTGTCGGAGAATTGCCAGACGCTCTTTAATGTATACTAATATAAGATTCTAATCGTAAAATACATCCTGATGTTGAGAATAGTAAAGCTTAATGTGATATAGATCTAGATTTCTTGTTTAGTAGAAACTTAGAGCTAAGTAAACATTACATAAGTGTTAGCAATAAGGCTTCATATGTAGAAATATAAATAATAGCAGACCTCGGGTTATACTTCAGCTGTATATATCTGTGGTGATGACTTATTTAGATTGTGCTTCTTTGTTCTAATTTCAGTATTAAATAATGGACTTTATTGCGCAGAGAAGGATGACGAAGTTGATCCTCTATTAATTTACATAATGACAAATTTCTAAGCTTTGTAATTCTTATGAAAACAGCGACAATAACAGCTCATTGCAGACCGTACTGATATATAAAATAACAATACTGAAATGTTTGCTAAGTGATATATATATATATATATATATATATATATATATATATATATATATATATATATATATATATATATATATATATTATATATATATATAAATATATATATATATATATATATATATATATATATATATATATAATATATTATATATATATATATATATATATATATATATATATATGCAAAACAACCACTCTGAAAGAACAGAGAAATTCCAAGCGCTTTCGTGACCACTCACATTATCATAGTTCCTTGATAATGTGAGTGGTCACGAAAGCGCTTGGAATTTCTCTATTCTTTCAGAGTGGTTGTTTTGCATATTCTGAAATCACCTGTTTACTGTGATCTTATTGCATATATATATATATATATATATATATATATATATATATATATATATTATATATATATATATATATATATATTTATATATATATATATATATATACAAAACCACTCTGAAAGAATAGAGAAATTCCAAGCGCTTTCGTGACTACTCACATTATCAAGGAACTATGAAAGTAAAGCATCCAAGGAAGCTATATAAGGGTCTGGCCAGCACCTCACTATCAGATCCCACAACGGTTAAACACCTGACGCGCGCCGACCCAACTTGGATAGGTCCTTTGCACAACTCACCCCACAAACTATTCTACCCAAGAAAATTTAAAAATTATTTGTCCAGTGTATTATTAAATTCTTCCCAAATTCTATTAATTATAAATGGATCTAATTTATGTAAACCAAAGGAAATATTCATATTATTGTCAAAACTGCTTTTTATGAAACAAGATTCAATTATATTCCTGTCGACCATGGACTTGCTTGATACTACTTTCTCAACTTTTGAAAATCAATTGGATGGTTAAAATCTCTTACATGAATAAATAGAGCATTGGAATCTTGTCCAGTTTCTAATGCTATATTTATGTTGTTTTAATCTTAGTTCGAGATTTTTACCAGTTTGACCGTAATAAACTTTATCGCAAATTTTACAAGGAATCTTATAGACACATCCATCAGCATTTTGGGGGGAATTCTTTATCAAAAGTTTTTTTACTGTATCAAGATTTTTGAATACAACTTTAATATTAAAAGTCTTAAGAAGAGAAGGCATATCAACCAAGTTTTCATGGTAAGGGAGAACCAACATATTTTTAGTTGAATAAGGCTGGTTGTCCCATTTTGGATTGTAAAAAGTATTTCTAGCAACTTTAAAAGATTTATCAATTACATTTCTTGGGTATTTTAAATCATTACCTATTTCATAAATTTTGGATATTTTCTCATCTATGAACTCAGGACTACAAATTCGTAAAGCTCTCAAAAACATTGATGAGAAAACAGACAGTTTGACTCTATCTTGATGCGAGGAATAATAGTGGACATAGGAACAGTTATTTGTAGGTTTTCTGTAAATTTTAAATTTGAATTCATTATTACCCTTAATAATTAAAACATCTAGAAAAGGCAATGAGTTATTTTCTTCAAACGAAACAGTAAAGTTTATAGAATGGCCAAGCTATTTAATTTTCCTAGGAAATGGTGTATATCTACATTTTTGGGCATAAGACACAAAATATCATCAACATATCTGAACCATTTAGCTCTATTAGGGAGGATTGTGTTAAGTAACCTTGTTTCAAAAAATTCCATGTATAGGTTACTAAGAACAGGTGAAAGAGGATTTCCCATTGCCATACCAAACTTCTGAGTGCAAAATTTATCATTAAATACAAATTTTGCATCAACAATGCAAAGTTTAATAAGTTTAATGATAGTAGGAACTGGCAATGGTAAATCATAGTTAACGAGTTCTTCAGATAAGAAACTTAAAAAGTCATCAACAGGAACTTTCGTAAACAAGGAAGTAACATTCTATAAACTTTACTGTTGAGTTTGAAGAAAATAACTCATTGCCTTTTCTAGATGTTTTAATTATTAAGGGTAATAATGAATTCAAATTTAAAATTTACAGAAAACCTACAAATAACTGTTCCTATGTCCACTATTATTCCTCGCATCAAGATAGAGTCAAACTGTCTGTTTTCTCATCAATGTTTTTGAGAGCTTTACGAATTTGTAGTCCTGAGTTCATAGATGAGGAAATATCCAAAATTTATGAAATAGGTAATGATTTAAAATACCCAAGAAATGTAATTGATAAATCTTTTAAAGTTGCTAGAAATACTTTTTACAATCCAAAATGGGACAACCAGCCTTATTCAACTAAAAATATGTTGGTTCTCCCTTACCATGAAAACTTGGTTGATATGCCTTCTCTTCTTAAGACTTTTAATATTAAAGTTGTATTCAAAAATCTTGATACAGTAAAAAAACTTTTGATAAAGAATTCCCCCCAAAATGCTGATGGATGTGTCTATAAGATTCCTTGTAAAATTTGCGATAAAGTTTATTACGGTCAAACTGGTAAAAATCTCGAACTAAGATTAAAACAACATAAATATAGCATTAGAACTGGACAAGATTCCAATGCTCTGTTTATTCATGTAAGAGATTTTAACCATCCAATTGATTTTCAAAAAGTTGAGAAAGTAGTATCAAGCAAGTCCATGGTCGACAGGAATATAATTGAATCTTGTTTCATAAAAAGCAGTTTTGACAATAATATGAATATTTCCTTTGGTTTATATAAATTAGATCCATTTATAATTATTAGAATTTGGGAAGAATTTAATAATACACTGGACAAATAATTTTTAAATTTTCTTGGGTAGAATAGTTTGTGGGGTGAGTTGTGCAAAGGACCTATCCAAGTTGGGTCGGCGCGCGTCAGGTGTTTAACCGTTGTGGGATGTGATAGTGAGGAGCTGGCCAGACCCCTTATATAGCTTCCTTGGATGCTTTACTTTCATAGTTCCTTGATAATGTGAGTAGTCACGAAAGCGCTTGGAATTTCTCTATTCTTTCAGAGTGGTTGTTTTGCATATTCTGAAATCACCTGTTTACTGTGATCTTATTGCATATATAATATATATATAAATAAATATATATATATATATATATATATATATATATATATATATATATATATATATATATATATATATATATATATATATATGTCGTGCCGAATAGGCAGAACTTGCGATCTTGGCATAAATAGCAACGTTCATCTTGCCATATAGGACAAGCAAAAATTTGTGTATGCAATAATTTCGCCAAAATCATTCTGAACTTAACGGAAAAAATATATTTCACTGTGTTTCTAAAGTATTAAATTACTGTAAAGAAATCTGAAATATATTTAGTTGGGTTAGGCTAAAATAAATTGTTCTTTTTATAATAAGGTTAGGTAAGTTTTCTAAGATTCTTTTGAAGCAAAATTAAAAATTTTTACATTAACATTAATGAAAAAAAATATATCTTTAAACGTGTAAGAGAAAATTTTAGAAAGGACTTAATTGTAAATGAGTTCTTGCTAATTGACCAGTTTTACATATTCGGCACGACATACATATATATATATATATATATATATATATATATATATATTATATATATATATATATATATTATATATATATATATATATATATAGTGTATATATATATTATATTATATATATATATATATATA
The DNA here is from genome assembly GCF_026875155.1 of Cherax quadricarinatus. Lineage (NCBI taxonomy): Eukaryota > Metazoa > Arthropoda > Malacostraca > Decapoda > Parastacidae > Cherax > Cherax quadricarinatus. The sequence continues at coordinate 67,864,310 of NC_069414.1, forward strand.
TATATATATATATATATATATATATATATATATTAATATATATATATATATATATATATATATTATATATATATATATATATATATATATATATATTATATATATATATATATATATATATATATATATATATATATATATATATATATATATATATATATATATATTTTATATACCTACATTTGCTGAAATCGTAGTTTACAGTAAGAACATTAGACAATGCTAAAGTTGAAACAGTCTCATTTTTAAGTCAGACTCTGCATATACATGTTATCCTTTCAGAAATAGTTTTTATCTTATATTTATTTACTTCCAGTGCCTTCTTAACTAAGGAACAGTAAATATGTACCTCATAATCATGGTTGAATCAAGTACATATCCAAAAGTGGTGTCTTCCCCCGGTCTTATCAGTGCCACCTGTCCTCTGATCCTGGTCAACACACAGGCATCAAAGAGGCATTACTAACATTATGTTTTCTGTTCATGCTTCTCCTTCGTGTAATGTTACATATATCAGCTTTGTCGTACGTTGTGATTGATTAATTTTGATTACAAGGCGACAATCTAACTTGACGAAACTAACATAAATATAATTTTTTTTAAGAATCTATTGGTCAGAAATCGACAAATTTAAAGACTATTGATTACACTAGACTCATTAAGGTCGCATGACACATGAACACCACTCGACTGGAATACCTTATCCTCTAAAACGGGGAATAAGGAAAAACTGTTGTCACATAGGTAGACGACCTCCCCAGCTCCAAGTCGTTTTCCAATATATATGTATTATTTTAGCAAAATTTTTTTATAATGGCATTCAGACTATTTTAGGTTGGGTTAAGTTTGGATAGATTTAGTTCGAACAGATCGTCGTCTGTTAATAAAATTTACCAAATATAACATGCAATTTAGCTTATAAAAAAAAAAAAAACTGAAACATGAATAGAAAACGAGGGATTCCATCATAGGCCTTTCATAATATATGGTCACATACCTGTTGCTTAAAGTTAATAAACAGTCACTAATACGACTGTGTTACCAACAGCAAAATACCAACTTTGATTAAGAAAATGCCCTGAAGATAGATAACTCTCTGTTTATCAGACTTTCTTTCCTCTTAAAGGAACACCACTGATAAAAGGGACAAAAACTACATACACCGCACAGCATTTCTACTGAAAGTGCAGTATTTGATTTCCTCTTAATCACAGGGAAAAAACACAGCTTTTCATTCATATTTATATAATGTAAATTTATGTAAATATGCATTTTAAATTAACTAATTCATTTATATTTGATAAGAATTGCGTTTTATCAGTCTTCTGTAACAAGATATAAATAGGAAAAGTTAATGAATTTTTGCTTACCTTAGACGTTTTTCATGTGATTACTATAATGCTCTCGCCAGCACCTGACTTGACATGGAAAGAGTGTAGGGAAACTTACAAAATTTGCATCTGCCGTATGAGGAGGCGGTTGTGGGAAACTCATGTACCCCTATGCATAACTAATAATAAATAACCAAAAAAAGGCAGAATACCGTGACTGGAACAATTCACAAATAACCCTCACATAGAAGAGAGGAGCTTACCACGACTTTTCGGTTCGATGTGGACCATTTACAAAGTCACACTAACAAAAAGGAGAGAAGGAGGGGGTATATATAGGCCAGTAGACAGGGACGGGACAAGAGAGGTAGTAGTGGAGGTGGTAGTAGTAGTAGTAGCAGTCGAGTCAGGCAAATACGTGCTAAGAAAGAGGAGCACTGCAGAGGAGCTAGGGGCCTACAGAGGGTAGGAGCAAGAACACAGAGGGGGAATATAATAAAGGGCAAATACCCAAGGCAGAAGAAAACTCAAAGGAGAAAGAGGAAAGTGGAAAGGGAAAGAGGGAGAAGAGGAAAAAAGAATCAAGTTAAGTCACGGGTGTTCTAAAGTTTGGAGCATTTTACAATGCAATGGGAAAGGAAGGCATCTACAGAGACAAAGCAAGGACTAAGATTCATACAAGGAAAGTTGTGTATAAGGGAGGATTCAACCAAAAGGCGACTGTGAAAGTTGGTGACTGGTGACTGGTGAGTTGGTGACAAGTCAGGTGACTGGTGCTGGTGTTCACACCCACCATTATTTTGTCAGCATACAAACACCGAGGAGACTTCCCCGTCCCCACCTCCGTACACCCTCCTTGTCAGGTGGCAGGTGTGAGGAAGATACATCTCTCTACCCCTCCTTTCAGGAGGCAGTATGGGTCGATTTATATCCCCAATGACTTGTTTAATTAAAATTGATCGGGTTAAGTTTAAACATATACGTCTTTTTCCTAGGATTGCTCTCCCCCTAAATAAATACAATGGAAAGGAAACATACGCGTTTAAAATCAACGTAAAATGAGCTTTAAAAATCCCTCGCCCCGAGGAACGCTGCCTCATAAAATAAAATCTTTGATCACAATATTGCTAAATACTTCCTCATCAGTATACTGAAGCCTCTGATCAAATTTTTGGACTAGTTTATAGAAACAAAATCAAACAAACCAATATTAACTTACATATATACATATAAAGGATTAGAAGAATGACAAAAACGGAGAGGAGATGGACTGGAGTAAGATACAGCAGTATTCTACAGACTGAATAAGGTATTATAGGATAAGCTGATTGACGACATTATGGGTAGCGGAAACACTTTAAGAGAATGGTTTTCGTCACAATGTGACAGAGTGCGTGTTATAGTAGCTGTTATCAGTAAGATTTTTTATTTTATGTGTAACACTATTAATCTTTCAAAAACTTTCGAATAACAAAGTACAATAATCAACTTACTTTTGTAAACAACTTCGCACAATATAAGGTGGCAAGATTAGTGAGGTAGACTACGTGACGAAGCGGCGTCCAGCTGAATCACACCAGCAGGATCCGCACCGCCTTTTATCTGAGCGATGTCATGTTTGCTCAACTACGATTGGACAACGTCATTGCTTGAAAGAAACATACCGGCGCAGTGATTGGATATTGATCACGAGAGGTGTGTCTTATAGGATAATAGCTACCAGCATTTTCTGTTTCACAAAACACAGACACACACAGACAGACAGAGAGACAAAGAGACGGACAGAGAGACAGACAGACAGACACACACACACACACACACACACACACACGACCAGTGAAGAGGCGGGGCCAGGAGCTTGGACTCGACCCCTGCAACCTCAACTAGGTGAGTACAACTAGGTGACTACACACACACACACACACACACATGGTGGAAGGGATAGATTCTGAAGTGTCCCTGCTTGCAGATGATGCGAAGCTAATACGAAGGATTAAATCAGATGAGGATGAGGCAGGACTACAAAGAGACCTGGACAGGCTGGACACGTGATCCAGCAACTGGCTTCTCGATTTCAACCCTACCAAATGCAAAGTCATGAAGATTGGGGAAGGACAAAGAAGACCGCAGACAAAGGCTGCAAACCTCACTCAAGGAGAAAGATCTTGGGGTGACCATAACACTGAGCACTTCTCCGGAGGCACACATCAACCAGATAATTGCTGCAGCATATGGGCGCCTGGCAAACCTGAGAATAGCGTCCCAATACCTTAGTAAGGAATCGTTCAAGACACTGTACATTGTGTATGCAGCACCAGTTTGGAACCCACACCTGGTCAAGCACGTCAAGAAATTAGAGAAAGTACAAAGGTTTGCAACAAGGCTAGTTCCAGAGCTCAGGGGTATGTCCTACGAAGAAAGGCTGAGGGAAATCGGACTGACGACACTAGAGGACAGGAGGGTCAGGGGAGACATGATAACTACATACAAAATAATGTTTGGAATAGAGAAGATGGACAGAGACAGGATGCTCCAAGGGAACACAGAAACAAGGGGTCACAATTGGAAACTGAAGACTCAGACGAGTCACAGGGATGTTAGGAAGTACTTCTTCAGTCACAGAATCGTCAGGAATTGAAATAGCCTAGCAAGTGATGTAGTGGAGGCAGGAGCCATACATAGCTTTAAGACGAGGTATGACAAAACTCAGGAAGCAGAGAGAGAGAGGAGCTAGTAGCGCTCAGTGAAGAGGCGGGGCCAGGAGCTGAGTCTCGACCCCTGCAACCACAATTAGGTGAGTATAATTAGGTGAGTACACACACACACACACACACACACACGGAGTTAGGATGTTAGGAAGTATTTCTTCAGTCATAGAGTAGTCAAGCCGTGGAATAGCCTAGAAAGTGTAGTAGTGGAGGCGGGAACCATACATAATTTTAAGGCGAGGTATGATAAAGCTCATGGAGCAGGGAGAGAGAGGACCTAGTAGCAATCAATGAAGAGGCGGGGCCAGGAGCTATGAATCGACCCTTGCAACCACAAATAGGTGAGTACAAATAGGTGAGTACGGTAAAGCTCATGGAGGAGGAAGTGGCCAGCGAAGAGGCCAGGGTACACCATCAAGTGCTGGACACAATCCATACAACTGAGGAAGAAGTGAAGAGGCTGCTAAGCGAGCTAGACACCTCACAGACGATGGGGCCGGATAACATCTCTCCATGGGTCCTGAGAGAGGGAGCAGAGGAGCTATGTGTACCACTAACAACAATCTTCACCTCATCTTTCGAAACAGAGTGGCTACCTGAGATATGGAAGAAAGGTAATGTAGTCCCATTTTTTAAAAAGGAGACAGACATGAAGCACTAAACTACAGACCAGTGTTACTGACATGTATAGTATGCAAAGTCATCGAGAAGATTATCAGGAGAAGAGTGGTGGAACACCTAGAAAGGAATGCACTCATCAACAACAGCCAACACGGTTTCAGGGACGGGAAATCCTGTAACACAAACCTACTGGAGTTCTATGACAGGGTGACAGCAGTAGGACAAGAGAGAGAGAGGGGTGGGTAGATTGCATTTTCTTGAACTGTAAGAAGGAATTTGACACAGTTCCACACGAGAGATTAGTGCAAAAACTGGAGGACCAGGCAGGGATAACAGGGAGGGCACTACAATGGATCAGGGAATACTTGTCAGAAAGACATGGTACGAGGCGAGATGTCATAGTGGACGCCTGTTACGAGTAGGGCTCCACTGGGGTCAATACTAGGACCAGTACTGTTTCTGGTATTTGTGAATGACGTGACTGAAGGAATAGACTCTGAGGTTTCCCTGTTAGCAGATGATGTGAAGTTGATGAGAAGAATTAAATCGGACGAGGACCAGTCAGAACTACACAGGAATCTGAACAGATTTCAGACCTGACCAGCATTTGGCTCCTGGAGTTCAATCCCACCAAGTGCAAAGTCATGAAGATTGGGAAGGGCAAAGAAGACCGCAGACGGAGTGCAG
>NC_069414.1:67874656-67882156 GCF_026875155.1 Cherax quadricarinatus
CATCGAGAACAAACGACCCAAACTTTGAAGCCACACCCGGGGAAGAAAACACAAAGACCAGGGGATAAAATTAAGGGCAGAAGGGGGAGAATTCACAAGAATGATCAGGGGGTATGTGAGGGCAACAGGGGAATTTTAAGGAAAATTTTTTTTTTAGTAGGACAAAAGGGAAAGGGGTGTGGGGGAAAACAGCACAGAAGGGGAAAATCAAAGGGAATATACCAACAAGTGTTTGGTGACATACGAACAACCAGGAGGGGGTGAAAAAGTTTAAGTGACCTTGACACTCAAAGGGGATGGACCGGACAACACTCCCCATGGGTCCTTTTGAGAAGAGCAAGATGCTGTGCTGCCTCTAACCACAAATTTTAACACTCCCTTGAAACTGGGGAAAATACCTGAGAAAAGGAAGACAGTAAGTAGTCCCCATATTTTTAAAAAAGGAAACAGAAAAGAGGCACTAAACTACAGACCTGTGTCTCTGACATGTATTGTGTGCAAAGTCATGGAGAAGATTATCAGGAGGAGAGTGGTCGAACACCTGGAAAGGAACAAGATTATAAATGAAAACCAGCATGGGTTCATGAAGGCAAATCTTGTTCACAAACCTCCTGGAGTTTTAATGACAAGGTAACAGAGTAATGACACGTGAGAGAGGGGTGGGTAAGATTGCGTTTTCCTAGACTGCAGGAAGGGCCTTTGACACAAGTTCCCCCACAAGAGATTAGTGGCAGAAGCTGGAGGATCAGGCGCACGTAAAAGGGAGGGCACTGCAATGGATAGGGGCATACCTGACAGGGAGGCACACCGAGTCAAGGTACTGAAAGAGGTATCAAAGTGGGCGCCTTTACGGAGCGGGGTCCCACAGGGGTCAGTTCTAGGACCAGTACTATTTTTGATTATTGAACGACATGAATGGAAGGATAGACACTGAAGTGTCCCTGTCGCAGATGACGTGGAAGTTTGATGAGAAATAATTAAATCGGAACGAGGATGAGGCAAGACTGCAAAGAGACCTGAGAGGCTGGACATTGTGTCGCAGCAACTGGCTTCTCAAATTCAAATCCAGCCAAATGGCAAAGTCATGAAGATTGGGGGATGTTCAAAGAAGACCGCAGACAGAGTATAAGCTAGGTGGACAAATTCACAGAACCTCACTCAGGGAGAAAGAACATTGGGGTGCCAACCACCTGAGCACATCACCCAGAGGCACACATCCACCACACACCGCTGCAGCATACGGGCGCCTGGCAAACCTGAGAACAGCGTTCCGATACCTTTATAAGTATTCGTTCATGACACTGTACACTGTGTATGTTAGGCCCATACTGGAGTATGCAGCACCAGTCTGGAACCCACACCTGGTCAAGCACGTCAAGAAGTTAGAGAAAGTACAAAGGTTTGCAACAAGGCTAGTCCCAGAGCTCAAGGGAATGTCGTACGAGGAAAGGTTAAGGGAAATCGGACTGACGACACTGGAGGACAGAAGGGTCAGGGGAGGACATGATAACGACATACAAGATACTGCGGGAATAGACAAGGTGGACAGAGATAGGATGTTCCAGAGAGGGGACACAGGGACAAGGGGTCACAACTGGAAGCTGAAGACTCAGACGAGTCACAGGGACGTTAGGAAGTATTTCTTCAGTCATAGAGTTGTCAGCAAGTGGAATAGCCTAGCAAGTGAAGTAGTGGAGGCAGGAACCATACATAGTTTTAAGAAGAGGTATGACAAAGCTCAGGAAGCAGAGAGAGAGAGGATCCAGTAGCGATCAGTGAAGAGGCGGGGCCAGGAGCTGAGTCTCGACCCCTGCAACCACAATTAGGTGAGTACAATTAGGTGAGTACACACACACACACACACACACACACACACACACACACACACACACACACACACACACACACACACACACACACACACACACACACACACATATTGGATTGCATATTCTTGGACTGCAAGAAGGCGTTTGACACAGTTCCACACAAGAGATTGGTGCAAAAACTGGAGGACCAAGCAGGGATAACAGGGAAGGCACTACAATGGATCAGGGAATACTTGACAGGAAGACAGCAGCGAGTCATGGTACGTGGCAAGGTGTCAGAGTGGGCACCTGTGACCAGCGGGGTCCCACAGGGGTCAGTCCTAGGACCAGTGCTGTTTCTGGTATTTGTGAACGACATGACGGAAGGAATAGACTCTGAGGTGTCCCTGTTTGCAGATGACTTGAAGTTGATGAGAAGAATTCACTCGATCGAAAGACCAGCAGAACTACAAAGGGATCTGGACAGGCTGCAGACCTGGTCCAGCAATTGGCTCCCGGAGTTCAATCCCACGAAGTGCAAAGTCAATGAAGATTGGGGAAGGGCAAGAGAGACCGCAGACGGAGTACAGTCAGGGGGCCAGAGACTACAAACCTCACTCAAGGAAAAAGATCTTGGGTGAGTATAACACCAGGCACATCTCCTGAAGCGCACATCAATCAAATAACTGCTCTGCAGCATATGGGCGCCTAGCAACCTTAGAAACAGACATTCCGACATCTTAATAAGGAATCGTTCAGGACCCTGTACACCGTGTACGTTAGGCCCATATTGGAATATGCGGCACCAGTTTGGAACTCACACCTAGCCAAGCACGTAAAGAAACTAGAGAAAGTGCAAAGGTTTGCAACAAGACTAGTCCCAGAGCTAAGAGGTATGTCCTACGAGGAGAGGTTAAGGGAAATCAACCTGACGACACTGGATGACAGGAGAGATAGGGGGGGGACATGATAACGACATACAAAATACTGAGAGGAATTGACAAGGTGGACAAAGATAGGATGTTCCAGAGATTGGACGCAGTAACAAGGGGACACAGCTGGAAGTTGAAGACACAGATGAATCACAGGGATGTTAGGAAGTATTTCTTCAGCCACAGAGTAGTCAGTAAGTGGAATAGTTTGGGAAGCGATGTAGTGGAGGCAGGATCCATACATAGCTTTAAGCAGAGGTATGACAAAGCTCACGGTTCAGAGAGAGTGACCTAGTAGCGATCAGTGAAGAGGCGGGGCCAGGAGCTCGGACTCGACCCCCGCAACCTCAACTAGGTGAGTACATGGATGCCCATACAACAGGCCTAGTGTCTAATCGACATGTGCCTAGGACAAAATGGTAACTAACACACACACACACACACTCACACATCGGTCTGACGACACTGGAGGACAGGAGGGTCAAGGGTGACATGATAACGACGTACAAAATACTTCATGGAATAGGTAAGGTGGACAGAGACAGGATGTTCCAGAGATTGGACACAGAACAAGAGTTCACAATTGGAAGTTGAAGATTAAGATTAGTCAAAGGGATGTTAGGAAGCATTTCTTCAGCCATACAGTTTTTAGGAAGTGGAATAGTCTGGCAAGTGATGTAGTGGAGGCAGGAACCATACATAGTTTCAAGTCGAGGTATGGTAAAGCTCATGGAGCAGGGAGAGGGAGGACCCAGTAGCGGTCAGTGAAGAGGCGAGGCCAGGAGCTGAGTCTAGTCTCCTGCAACCACAATTGAGTACAATTAGGTGAGTATAACACACCACACACACACACACCACACCACACATACATACACATACACACACACACACACGTACACACACACAACACACACACACACACACACACACACACACACACACACACACACACACACACGCACACACACGCACACACACACACACATACACACACACACACACACACACACTCACACACGTACACACACACACACTCACACACACACTCGCACACACACACACACACAAACACACACACACACACACACACAACACACACGTACACACACACATACACGCACACACACACACACACACACACACACACACACACACACACACACACATACAAACACTCATGCACCAACATGTTAAGGACACTACCAGAGTGAGAGGGGAGGATGAACCAGCAAGATTGGACCTTGTGTTCACCCTGGGCAGTTCAGAAATTGAGGACATCACATATGAGAGTCCCCTAGGAGCTAGTGACCACGTGGTTCTGTGCTTTGAATACATAGAGTTGCAAGTGGAGAGAGTAACAGGAGTTAAATGGGAAAAGCCAGACTATAAAAGAGGGGACTACATAAGGTTGAGGAACTTCCTGCAGGAGGTTACGTGGGACAGAGAACTGGCAGGAAAGCCAGTAAATGAAATGATGGAATATGTAACAACAAAATACAAGGAGACAGTGGAAAGGTTTATTCCCAAGGGCGTCAGAAACAATGGGAAGACCAGAAGGAGCCCCTGGTTTACCCGACGGTGTAAGGAGGCAAAAACAAAGTGCAATAGAGAATGGAAAAAGTACAGAAGGCAGAGAACACATGAAAATAGGGAGATTAGTCGCAGAGCCATGAACGAGTATGCACAGGTAAGGAGGGAGGCCCAGCGACAGTATGAAAATAACATAGCATCGAAAATCAAGCCTGACCCGAAACTGTTGTATAGCCACATCAGGAGGAAGACAACAGTCAAAGACCAGGTGATCAGACTGAGGACAGAAGGTGGAGAACTCACAAGAAATGATCAGGAGGTATGTGAAGAGATAAACAGGAGATTTAAGGAAGTTTTTATAGTAGAGACAGGAAGGGCTCTGGGAAGACAGCACAGAAGGGAACATCAAGAGGGAATATACCAACAAGTGTTGGATGACATACGAACAACCGAGGAGGAGGTGCAGAAGCTATGTGACCTTGATGCCTCAAAGGCGATGGGACCGGACAACATCTCCCCATGGGTCCTTAGAGAAGGAGCAGAGATGCTGTGTGTGCCCCTAACCACAATCTTCAATACATCCCTTGAAACTGAGCAACTACCTGAGAAATGGAAGACAGCAAATGTAGTCCCCATATTTAAGAAAGGAAACAGAAATGAGGCACTAACCTACAGACCTGTGTCTCTGACATGTATTGTGTGTAAAGTCATGGAGAAGATTAGCAGGAGGAGAGTGGTGGAACACCTGGAACAGAACAAGATCATAAATGAAAACCAGCATGGGTTCATGGAGGCAAATCCTGTGTCACAAACCTTCTGGAGTTTTATGGCAAGGTAACAGAAGTAAGACACGAGAGAGAGGGGTGGGTTGATTGCATTTTCATACACTGCAGGAAGGCCTTTGATACAGTTCCCCACAAGAGATTAGTGCAGAAGCTGGAGGATGAGGCGCATATAACAGGGAGTGCACTGCAATGGATCAGGGAATACCTGACAGGGAGGCAGCAACGAGTCATGGTAAGTGAAGAGGTATCACAGTGGGCGCCTGTGACGAGTGGGGTCCCACAGGGGTCAGTTCTTGGACCAGTGCTATTTCTGATATATGTGAACGACATGATGGAAGGAATAGACTTTGAAGTGTCCCTATTCGCAGATGATGTGAAACTGATGAGAAGAATTAAATCGGATGAGGATGAGGCAGGACTGCAAAGAGACCTGGACAGGCTGGACATGTGGTCCAGAAACTGGCTTCTCGAATTCAACCCTGCCAAATGCAAAGTCATGAAAATTGGGGAAGGGCAAAGAAAACCGCAGACAGAGTATAGGCTAGGTGGACAAAGACTACAGACCTTACTCAGGGAGAAAGGCATTGGGGTGACCATAACACCAAGCAAGTCACCGAAGGCACACATCAGCCAAATAACTGCTACAGCATACGGGCGCCTGGCAAACCTGAGAATAGCATTCCGATACCTTAATAAGGAATCGTTCAAGACACTGTACACTGTGTATGTTAGGCCCATACTGAAGTATGCAGCACCAGTCTGGAACCCACACCTGATCAAGCACGTCAAGAAGTTAGAGAAAGTACAAAGGTTTGCAACAAGGCTAGTCCCAGAGCTCAAGGGAATGTCGTACGAGGAAAGGTTGAGGGAAATTGGACTGACGACACTGGAGGACAGAAGGGTCAGGGGAGACATGATAACGACATACAAGATACTGCAGGGAATAGACAAGGTGGACAGAGATAGGATGTTCCAGAGAGCGGACACAGAAACAAGGGGTCACAACTGAAAGCTGAAGACTCAGACGAGTCACAGGGACTTTAGGAAGTATTTCTTCAGTCATAGAGTCGTCAGGAAGTGGAATAGCCTAGCAAGTGAAGTAGTGGAGGTAGGAACCATACATAGTTCTAAGAAGAGGTATGACAAAGCTCAGGAAGCAGAGAGGGAGAGGTCTTAGTAGCGATCAGTGAAGAGGCGGGGCCAGGAGCTGAGTCTCGACCCCTGCAACCACAATTAGGTGAGTACACATACACACACACACACACACACAGATGACGTGAAGTTGATGAGAAGAATTCAGTCGATCGAAGACCAGGCAGAACTACAAAAGGATCTGGGCAGGCTGCAGACCTGGTCCAGCAATTGGCTCCTGGAGTTCAGTTCCACCAAGTGCAAAGTCATGAAAATTGGGGAAGGGCAAAGAAGACCGCAGATTGAGTACTGTCTAGGGGGCCGGAGACTACAAACCTCACTCAAGGAAAAAGATCTTGGGGTAAGTATAACACCAGGCACATCTCCTGAAGCGCACATCAACCAAATAACCAAATAACGGCTGCAGCATATAAGCACCTAGCAAACCTCAGAACAGTATTCCGACATCTTAATAAGGAATCGTTCAGGACCCTGTACACCGTGTATGTTAGGCCCATATTGGAGTATGCGGCACCAGTTTGGAACCCACACCTAGCCAAGCACGTAAAGAAACTAGAGAAAGTGCAAAGGTTTGCAACAAGACTAGTCGCAGAGCTAAGAGGTATGTCCTACGAGGAGATGTTAAGGGAAATCAACCTGACGACACTGAAGGGCAGGAGAGATAGGGGGGACATGAAAACGACATACAAAATACTGAGAGGAATTGACAAAGTGGACAAAGACAGGATGTTCCAGAGATTGGACACAGTAACAAGGGGACACAGTTGGAAATTGAAGACACAGATGAATCACAGGGATGTTAGGAAGTATTTCTTCAGCCACAGAGTAGTCAGGAAGTAGAATAGTTTGGGAAACGATGTAGTGGAGGCAGGATCCATACATAGCTTTAAGCAGAGGTATGCTAAAGCTCACAGTTCAGGGAGAGTGACCTAGTAATGACCAGTGAAGAGGTGGGGCCAGGTGCTCGGACTCAACCCTCGCAACCTTAACTAGGTGAGTACACGCACACATACACACTCACACACACACACATCACAAAATACCATACAAAAATACAAGTTTTTCATTCAGTAGTGACAAACAATGGGTTGCCAGAGGCTAGTACATTAAACCAAGGGAGTGGAGGATGAATATGGAATGAAATACTTAGCAGCAGAGCTCATGAAAGAAGAACAAGAGTGGGGAAGGAAGCTAGAAGAGCTTAGCAAGAAAGTGAAGGAGAGGATAGCTGCAGAGAGTAAGAAATTGGAGCTACAAACCACAGCAGCAAAGGCTAAGATACAGATCTTAGAA
>NC_069414.1:67887156-67903183 GCF_026875155.1 Cherax quadricarinatus
TTTCTTCAGCCATAGAGTTGTCAGGCAGTGGAAGACTAGAAAGTGACGTAGTGGAGGCGGGATCCATACATAGTTTTGAAACGACGTTTGATAAAACTCATGGAGCAGGGAGAGAGAGGACCTAATAACAAACAGGCCCGGTGGCCTGGTGGCTAAAGCTCCCGCTTCACACGCGGAGGGCCAGGGTTCGATTCCCGGCGGGTGGAAACATTTCGACACGTTTCCTTACACCTGTTGTCCTGTTCACCTAGCAGCAAATAGGTACCTGGGTGTTAGTCGACTGGTGTGGGTCGCATCCTGGGGGACAAGATTAAGGACCCCAATGGAAATAAGTTAGACAGTCCTCGATGACGCACTGACTTTCTTGGGTTATCCTGGGTGGCTAACCCTCCGGGGTTAAAAATCCGAACGAAATCTTATCTTATCTTATCTTATGGTTGACATACTAGCCGAGGTGGCCAGAAGAGCTCACATGGGGGGAACAAAGTTACTAGTTATGGGTGATTTCAATCACAAGGAGATTGGCTGGGAAAACCTGGAGCCCCATGGGGGTCCCAAACCATGGAGAGCCAAGATGATGGATGTGTTACTAGAAAATCTCATGCATCAACATATTAGTGACACTACCAGAGAGAGAGGTGAGGATGAAGCAGGAAGACTGGACCTTGTATTTGCCTTGACTAGTTCGGACATCGATGATATCAGGTATGAAAGGCCCCCTAGGAGATAGTGATCGTGGGGTTCTGTGCTTTGATTACATAGTTGAGCTACAATTGGAGAGAGCAGCATTAATAGGACAGGGAAAAATCAAACTCCAAAAGGGGGGACTGCACAGGCATGAGAAACTTCCTGCAAGATGTTCAGTGGTTGAGAGAACTGGCAGGAAAACCAGTAAAAGAAATGATGGACTATGTGATAACAAAATGCAAGGAGTCCGAGGAGAGGTTTGTTCCCAAGGGAAACAGAAAGGTGTAGGGATGCATAAACTACGTACACTGGAGAATGGAAAAGGTACAGAAGACAAAGGACCCAGGAAAATAAAAAGATCAGCAGAAGAGACAGAAACGAATATGCACAGATTAGATGGGAGGCTCAGCGACAATACGAAAATGACATAGCATGGAAAGTCAAGTCTGACCCGAGGCTGTGGTATAGCCTCATCAGGAGGAAAACAATAGTCAAGGACCAAGTAATCAGGCTGAGGAAGGATGGTGGTTAGTTGACAAGAAACGACCAAGAGGTATGCGAGGAGTTCAACATGAGATTTAAAGAAGCATTTACAGTGGAAACAGGTAGAACTCCAGGAATTCAGAACAGGGAGGTACACCAACAAGTGCTGGATTAGGTACACATAACCGAGGAGGAGATGAAGAAGCTGCTATGTGAACTTGATACCTCAAAGGTGGTGGGACCAGTCAACATCTCTCTGTGGGTACTTAGAGAGGGAGCAGAGATGCTGTGTGTGCCACTAACAGAGATCTTCAACATTCCATTTTTAACTGGGCAATGCCTGACGTATGGAAGATGGCAAATATAGTCCCAGTTTTTAAAAAAGGAGACAGACACGATGCATTAAACTACAAACCTCTGTCACTAACGTGTATAGTATGCCAAGTCATGGAGATCATCAGGAGAGTGGTGGAGCACCTGGAAAGAAGCAAGCGTATAATCGATAACCAGCACGGTTTCAGGGAAGGAAAATCCTGTGTCACAAACCTACTAGAGTTTTATGACAAGGTGACAGAAGAAAGACAAGAGAGAGAGGGGTGGATCGACTGCGTATTTTTGGACTGCAAGAAGGCCTTCTACACAGTTCCTCACAAGAGGTTAGTGCAAAAGCTAGGGGATCACGCACACATAACAGGAAAGGCACTGCAATGGAACAGAGAATACCTGACAAGGAGGCAACAGTGAGTCATGGTAAGTGATGAGGTGTCAGAGTGGGTGCTTGTGACAAGTGGAGTTCCACAGGGGTCAGTCCTAGGACCTATGCTGTTTTTGGTATATATGAATGACATAACGGAAGGGATAGACTCAGAACCATCCTTGTTTGCAGATGATGTGAAGTTAATGAGGAGAATCAAATCGGTCGAGGATCAGGCAGGACTACAAAGAGACCTAGACAGGTTACAAGCCTGGTCCAACAACTGGCTCCTTGAATATGACTACCAAATGCAAAGTCATGAAGATCGGGGAAGGGCAAAGAAGACCGCAGACAGAGTATAGTGTAGGTGGCCAAAGACTTCAAACCTCACTCAAGGAAAAAGATCTTGGGGTGAGTATAATACCGAGCACGTCTCCTGAGGCGCACATCAATCAGATAACTACTGCAGCATGCAAGCATTTGGCAAACCTAAGGATAGCGTTCCGATACCTCAGTAAAGAATCCTTCAAGACTCTGGAGTATGCAGCACCAGTTTGGAATCCACACCTGGACAATCACTTCAATAAATTAGAGAAAGGGCAAAGGTTTGCAACAAGACTAGTCCCAGAGGTAAGGGGATTGTCCTATGAAGATAGGCTAAGGGAAATCGGCCTGATGACACTGGAGGACAGGAAGGTCAGGGGAGAGATGATAACGATATATAAAATACTGCACAGAATAGACAATGTGAACAAAGACAGGATGTTCCAGAGATGGGACACAGAAACAAGGGGTCACAATTGGAAGTTGAATACTCAGATGAATCAAAGGGATGTTAGGAAGTATTTCTTCAGCCAAAGAGTTGTCAGGCAGTGGAAGACTAGAAAGTGACGTAGTGGAGGCGGGATCCATACATAGTTTTGAAACGACGTTTGATAAAACTCATGGAGCAGGGAGAGAGAGGACCTAATAACAAACAGTGAAGAGGCGGGGCCAGGAGCTATGAATCGACCCCTGCAACCACAAATAGGTGAGTACAAATTTCACGATCACAGCAGCCTCCCATAACAATCTGCCCTGAAAGCCACCCTCCCAGCCTACACCTTCCTCTTCCATCTCCCAAAATACAGTAATGGAAAGGAAGCAAAAGGTATGGTACACCAATGCAGATTGAATAACAAATAAGAGTAAAGAGTTGCATGAAAGAATCATTGATGCATCATCTAACATCATAGCACCAACAGAGAAAAAGCTTACAGGGATAACAGATGCAATCTTTCCAACTGGATATCAGATCACTAGGAAAGACAGAGAGAACAGAGGATGGGGAGGAGTAGCACTGCTCATCAAAAACCAGTAGAGTTTTGAGGAAATGGGAGGAATGGACAGAAGGGAAACAGATGACTTCATTGTAAGAGCAGTTAAGACTGGGGGTCCAAAGGTGATGATAGCAGTGATATATAACCCACCACTTAACAGCAGGAGGACAAGACAAGAGTATGATGTGAGTAATAGGGCAATGGTGGATACACTAGCTGAAGTGACCAGGAGGGCTCATATGGGTAGGACAAAATTACTTATAATGGGGGATTTCAATCATGAAGAGACTGAATGGGAAAACCTAGAGCCACATGGCAGACTAGAAACACAGAGGGCTAAGATGTTGGAGACTGTATTGGAGAACTGCATGTGCCAACATGTTAGGGATACAACCAGAGAGAGAGGAGAGAATGTTGCAGCAAGGCTGGATCTCATATTCACCTTGAATAGTTGAGACTTATGGAATGCCACACACGAAAGACCCCTGGGTGCTAGTGATAATGATGTTCTGACTTTTGAATACCTTGTAGAGTTAACAGTGGAGAATGCAGCAGACGAGAACAATGAGAGAAACCGAACTTCATAAAAGGTGACTACATAGGAATGATAAGTTTCCTGCATGAAGTGCAGTGGGAAAGAGAACTAGAGGGAAACTGCAGTAAATGAAAGGATGGAACTAGTGACCACTAAATGCAGGGATGCAGAGAAGTTCATACCAAAGGGTAACAGAAAAATTGGTAAGACCATAGTGAGCCCACGGTTTAACTGGAGGTGTAAAGAGGCCAAAGCCAAGTGTGCTAAAGTATGAAAAAGGTATAGAAGGCAAAGAACTCAAGAAAACAAGGGGTTGAGCAGCAGAGCCAGAAAAGAATATGCAGGGATAAGAAGAGAGTCCCAGAGGCAATATGAGAATGACATAACATCAAAAGCCAAATCTGAACCAAAGTTGTTATAGAGTCACATTAAGAAAAAAACAACAGTCAAGGACCAGGTAATCAGGCTGAGGAAAGAAGGAGGGGAGCTGACGAAGGGTGACCAGGAAGTATGTGATGAACCAAACACAAGATTTAGAGAAGTATTTATAAAAGAGACAGGAATGCTTTCAGCAAACAATGGAGGTAGGGTGCACCAGCAGGTGCTGGACACAATACACATAACCAAGGTAGAGGTGAAGAAACTGTTAAGTGAACTAGATAATTCAAAGGCGGTGGGACAAGATAACATATCTCCATGGATACTGAGAGAGGGAGCAGAGGAAATGTGTGCTCCGCTAGCGGCAGTCTTCAGCAAATCTATCGAAACTGGGCAGTTGCCTGAGGCGTGGAAGACAGCAAATGTAGTTCCAATTTTTAAGAAAGATGACAGACAGGCAGCGTTAAACTACAGACCAGTGTCACTGACTTGTATAATATGTAAAGTCATAGAAAAGATTATCAGGAGAAGAGTGGTGGAACACACTGAAAAGATTGGGCTGATACATGACACTCAGCACGGCTTCAAAGATGGGAAATCCTGTGTCACAAATCTACTTGAGCTATACGATAAGGTAACAGAAGTAAGACAGGAGAAAGAGGTAGGCTTTTGACACAGTACCACACAAGAGACTGGTGCAAAAAATTAGAGGAGCAGGCAGGAATAATAGGGAAAGTACTGCAATGAATCAGGGAATACCTGACAGGAAGGAAACAACGAGTGTTGGTACGTGATGAAGTGTCAGAATGGGTACACGTGTCGAGTGGGGTTCCACAAGGATCAGTCCTAGGTCCGGTGCTGTTTCTTGTATATATGTCATTGTTTGCTGATGACGTGAAGCTGATGAGGAGAATACAAGCGGGCAAGGATCAGTTAAGATTACAAGGGGATCTGGACAGACTACAAGTCTGGTCTGACAAATGACTCCTGGAGTTTAACCCCGGTAAGTGTAAGGTTATGAAGATTTGGGAAGAATACAGAAGATGGCAGATGGAGTACAGGTTAGGAAATCAAAAGCTGCAAACGTCACTTAAAGAAACGGATCTTTGGGTAAGCATTGTAAAAAACATGGCCCTTGAGGCACACATCAATCAAAAAACTGCTGCCGCATATGGGAGATTGGCAAACCTGAGACTGGCGATTAGACATCTAAGTAAGGAGTCATTCACGACATTGTACACCGTGTATGTCAGTCCTATACTGAAATATGCAGCACCAGTATGGAACCCTCACCTAGTCAATCAGGTCATGAAATTGGAGAAAGTGCAAAAATTTGTAACACAGTTAGTCCAGGAACTGAGGGGTATGTCCTATGAGGAGGGGTTAAGGGAACTCAACCTGAAGACACTAGAAGATGAGAGGAAAGGACGAACCAGCAAGACTGGGCCTAGTGTTCTCCTTGAGTAGTGCAGATATTGAGGACATCACATACAAAAAAAAACTTTGGGTCCAGTGACCACGTGGTTCTGAGCTTCAAATACATAGTAGAGATACAAGTGGAGAGGGAAGCAGGAAGGTTGGACGAATGAAGGCAAACGACAAGAGAAAGGACTACACAGGCATGAAGAATTTCCTAATGAGGTTCAATGGGACAGAGCACTGGCAGGGAAGTCAGTAAATGAGATGATAGAATATGTTACAACAATATGCAAGGAAACTGAGGAGAGGTTTATACCCAAGGGTAAAGAAATAATGAGAAGTCGAGAACGAGCCCTTGGTTCACTCAAAGGTGCAGGGAGGCCAAAACCAAGTGTGCTAGAGAGTGGATTAATACTGAAGGCAAAGAACCCAGGAGAATAAGGAGAGCAGTTGTAGAGCGAGACACGAATATTTTTTTTTATTATCACACTGGCCGATTCCCACCAAGGCAGGATGGCCCGAAAAAGAAAAAGTTACACCATCATTCACTCCATCACTGTCTTGCCAGAAGGGTGCTTTACACTACAGTTTTTAAACTGCAACATTAACACTCCTCCTTCAGAGTGCAGGCACTGTACTTCCCATCTCCAGGACTCAAGTCCGGCCTGCCGGTTTCCCTGAACCCCTTCATAAATGTTACTTTGCTCACACTCCAACAGCACGTCAAGTATTAAAAACCATTTGTCTCCCTTCACTTCTATCAAACACGCTCACGCATGCCTGCTGGAAGTCCAAGCCCCTCGCACACAAAACCTCCTTTACCCCCTCCCTCCAACCTTTCCTAGGCCGACCCCTACCCCGCCTTCCTTCCACTACAGACTGATACTCTTGAAGTCACTCTGTTTCGCTCCATTCTCTCTACATGTCCGAACCACCTCAACAACCCTTCCTCAGCCCTCTGGACAACAGTTTTGGTAATCCCGCACCTCCTCCTAACTTCCAAACTACGAATTCTCTGCATTATATTCACACCAAACATTGCCCTCAGACATGACATCTCCACTACCTCCAGCCTTCTCCTCGCTGCAACATGCATCACTCATGCTTCACACCCATATAAGAGCGTTGGTAAAACTATACTCTCATACATTCCCCTCTTTGCCTCCAAGGACAAAGTTCTTTGTCTCCACAGACTCCTAAGTGCACCACTCACCCTTTTCCCCTCATCAATTCTATGATTCACCTCATCTTTCATAGACCCATCCGCTGACACGTCCACTCCCAAATATCTGAATACATTCATCTCCTCCATACTCTCTCCCTCCAATCTGATATCCAATCTTTCATCACCTAATCTTTTTGTTATCCTCATAACCTTACTCTTTCCTGTATTCACTTTTAATTTTCTTCTTTTGCACACCCTACCAAATTCATCCACCAATCTCTGCAACTTCTCTTCAGAATCTCCCAAGAGCACAGTGTCATCAGCAAAGAGCAACTGTGACAACTCCCACTTTATATGTGATTCTTTATCTTTTAACTCCACGCCTCTTGCCAAGACCCTCGCATTTACTTCTCTTACAACCCCATCTATAAATATATTAAACAACCACGGTGACATCACACATCCTTGTCTAAGGCCTACTTTTACTGGGAAATAATTTCCCTCTTTCCTACATACTCTAACTTGAGCCTCACTATCCTCGTAAAAACTCTTCACTGCTTTCAGTAACCTACCTCCTACACCATACACCTGCAACATCTACCACATTGCCCCCCTATCCACCCTGTCATACGCCTTTTCCAAATCCATAAATGCCACAAAGACCTCTTTAGCCTTATCTAAATACTGTTCACTTATATGATTCACTGTAAACACCTGGTCCACATACCCCCTACCTTTCCTAAAGCCTCCTTTTCATCTGCTATCCTATTCTCCGTCTTACTCTTAATTCTTTCAATAATAACTCTACCATACACTTTACCAGGTATACTCAACAGACTTATCCCCCTATAATTTTTGCACTCTCTTTTGTCCCATTTGCCTTTATACAAAGGAACTATGCATGCTCTCTGCCAGTCCCTAGGTACCTTACCCTCTTCCATACATTTATTAAATAATTGCACCAACCACTCTAAAACTATATCCCCACCTGCGTTTAACATTTCTATCTTTATCCCATCAATCCCGGCTGCCTTACCCCCTTTCATTTTACCTACTGCCTCACGAACTTCCCCCACACTCACAACTGGCTCTTCCTCACTCCTACAAGATGTTATTCCTCCTTGCCCTATACACGAAATCACAGCTTCCCTATCTTAATCAACATTTAACAATTCCTCAAAATATTCCCTCAATCTTCCCAATACCTCCAACTCTCCATTTGTTCTCTAGGCTTCCTTAACGTGTTAATCTCACTCCAAAACTTTTTCTTATTTTCAACAAAATTTGTTGATAACATCTCACCCACTCTCTCATTTGCTCTCTTTTTACATTGCTTCACCACTCTCTTAACCTCTCTCTTTTTCTCCATATACTCTTCCCTCCTTGCATCACTTCTACTTTGTAAAAACTTCTCATATGCTAACTTTTTCTCCCTTACTACTCTCTTTACATCATCATTCCACCAATCGCTTCTCTTCCCTCCCGCACCCACTTTCCTGTAACCACAAACTTCTGCTGAACACTCTAACACTACATTTTTAAACCTACCCCATACCTGTTCGACCCCATTGCCTATGCTCTCATTAGCCCATCTATCCTCCAATAGCTGTTTATATCTTACCCTAACTGCCTCCTCTTTTAGTTTATAAACCTTCACCCCTTTCTTCCCTGATGCTTCTATTCTCCTTGTATCCCATCTACCTTTTACTCTCAGTGTAGCTACAACTAGAAAGTGATCTGATATATCTGTGGCCCCTCTATAAACATGTACATCCTGAAGTCTACTCAACAGTCTTTTATCTACCAATTCATAATCCAACAAACTACTATAATTTCGCTGTACATCATATCTTGTATACTTATTTATCCTCTTTTTCTTAAAATATGTATTACCTATAACTAAACCCCTTTCTATACAAAGTTCAATCAAAGGGCTCCCATTATCATTTACACCTTGCACCCCAAACTTACCTACCACACCCTCTCTAAAAGTTTCTCCTACTTTAGCATTCAGACACGAATATGCACAGGTAAAAAGGGAGGCCCAACGACAATACGAAAATGACACAGCAGTGAAAGCTAAATCTGACCTGAAGCTGTTGTACAGCCATGTCAGGAGGAAAACAACAATTAAGGACCAGGTAATCAGGCTGAGGAAGAAAGGAGGGGAGGTCACAAAAAATGACTGAGAAGTATGAGGAGCTCAACAGGAGATCAAAGAAGTGTTTCAGAGGAGGTTGAAGGGACTTCAGAAAGACGGAGAAGTGGGGTACACCATTAATTGTTGGACACAATATATACAACCATGGAAGAAATGAAGAGGCTGCTAAGCGAGTGTTATGCCTAAGCTTGAAAGTCAGTAAACATTACCTTCACATGGGATTCAGGCATAACAACTTAGATTTTTAGATGGAAATAAACTTCAAGTATAATCTTAGTTTACTAAAGTAATTTCATAGGCATTATAAATTGTCAGGCATGTAATTTTATACATTTTCTGTTTATACTGATAAGAAGTATATACAACAGGGAATCTTTCACCATACTTTCCCTAATGATGTCTTAAAGTTTTGTTTCACAGAGAGACTTGATATCAGATTAATTACACACATAAATACAACCTTCTTCTCTTTAATTAACTAGTTTTATAACTAGAGGAATCAGACAGAGTACAAGTATTGCCCAGAATATGCAGTGGTGAGTAAGATCAATTAAAAACTGTCTAATAAAACCAGTGAAGGAGTGTTGGCTCGTCGGCTGGTAAATTCACACTGCTCCAAGCCGAACACCTAGCTTGAACGTTGGGTAGGTCACGTGACTTTGACCAGGCAAACACCTAACCAAATAGAGAGAGGGGGGAGGAGGGGGTGGTAACAACAGCAGAAAAGTATGTTTAGCCATACTCTTGGATGACTGGATTATTATATATACATCTACCTCCTTTACATAAAACAGTCACCAAATAAGGCTAATCATATACAGCGAGATATAAATACATAGTGGCCATATACAGAAATAATTGTACAAACAAGTAATAATAATACAAGGACGTTCATTTCTAATTTAGCTAATAAAGGAAATGAACGCAATGTAATATTAAAAGAATAAAATTTGACAAGGGGGTATAGACGGCGCAACACCCCGGCCCACATGATAATATGTCGACGTTCTAGTTGGTAAGATTGTGGAACCAAAACATTCATCTTGCAGAAGGAACGGCTAGGGTGCAGGAGAAGAAATTAATGGTCAGCCTTGTTCTCAAAAAACCTCTCTCGCCTTCCTTCAGGATAGGGTAAGATAGTCTCATAACACTGTAAAGAGATTCAGAAGTTAAATTGGAATTTAGGAACGAGACAAAGCATCTTCTAATACCTTACTTTTATGTGATGTGTGAATATCTTGTAGGGTTGGATGCGTAAGGCCCATCTTAGAATTCTAACATTTTTAGATTTCATTGTATCGATAAATGTAAAAGGATTATGATCTGAATAAATAATCACCGTATGAGGGGAATATCCGAGTTACACATGGAAATGTTCAAGTGAGATGACCAATGCTAAGGCCTCTTTCTCTACTGGAGAATAAGATTTTTGATATGATTTAAATTTTAAATGAAAATACGGGTTTTGTAGAATCTTCCTTGCCTAGAGGGCTGTAATAAACGGCCTATGGCACCCACTTGCGAGTAAAGGGTAAGTTGAAACCAGATGGCTAAATCTGAGCTGAGGACAGAAACGTTTAAATGTTTAAAAGCTAAATCACATGCCTCGTTCCACTTAAATTTAAAATTTTTAGGGCTCGTAAGCTTTTTGTGAAGGGTTATTTTATTATTATTATTATTATTTAGAAAGAAGAGTAAACCACAAGGTTATACAGCACAGCAGGGCAGGGAAGGATGCAGGGGTAATGGGTAGTAAGAGTTGGAAAGGGATGATTATTAGGTTATGAAGTGCAGGGGGGCAGTGGATAGTACAGGGGTAGAGGGTAGCTAGAGATTAAGGAGGAAAGGACTGAGGAGAGTGCTAGAGACATCATCATCATCAGAGTTTGTGTAGTAAATCAGTTGCTGTCAAAAAGGCAATGAGAGAATCTGGATTAAAGGATGGTCCATCAGCAAGAAGGGAAGGTAAGGAAAGGTCAGCAGTGCGGAGACAACGTTGAAGGTAAATTCTGCATGCTCGTTGATAGATGGGCAGTCCAAGAGAATGTGGCTAACAGATACTGGAACTTGACAATTCTCACAGACAGGAACAGGACGCCTCTCCATGAGACACCCGTGAGTAAGAGGAGTGTGGCGTGTGCCCGATGCGAAGACGGGAGAGAGTAGTCTCCCAACCTCGACACCGATGACAAGAAGACGGCCAGAAACCTATACTCGGCTTAACAGAATGAAGTTTGTTATGGAGCAGATCTGACCAACGTTGTTGCCAACAGTGCGAAGATGGGTAGCAATTACAGCAAAATAGTTCATGAATGGAACGACTCTATATGAAACTGGGAGGTCATGTACTGCTGACTGCGCAGCAGTGTCTACCTGCTCATTGCCCTTTATGTCAACATGACCAGGGACCCAGCAAAAAACAATATCTCTGTGTTTGCTAGAGATACGGCATAACCAAGGTTGGATATGAAGAACTAGGGGGTGGGGTGTATCAAATTTCCATATAGCCTGTAAAGCACTAAGGGAGTCTGAAACGGCTACAAATGGTGACATAGGCATAGATGCAATACAGGTAAGTGCAACAAGAATGACATCCAATTCAGCCGTGAAAATACTAGCCGAGGGTAATAAATGCCCTCGCACGACACTGTCTGGAAACACTGCTGCGAATCTGATGCCATCAGAAGACTTAGAACCATTGGTGTACACTGCGATAGCATGAGAACGAGAGTGGAAGTGTTCAAGAAAAAAAGAGTGGGAAGCCACCATAGGTAGTTGGGCTTTCGTGCATGGCAGTGGGAAAAAACAGACACGAACAGCTGGAACTTCCCAAGGGGGCAGGGAAAAGTGAGACGCTACATAAACATAGAGAGATGGTAACTGAAGAGAAGACAAGAGCAAATGTAGGCGGAGAGTAAAGGGATGGAGTAAGCGGGGGGCAATGAACAAAAAAAGAATTTTTTACTAACCATGATTTCCCTTTTAAAAAAGGAAAGGGATTGTACAGGTTTTGGGGATTGAACATAATAGCAAAGGGTCTTGGGATCGAACTAAAGCAAAGGGAATGAGCATCAGGGCAATCAGACGGGGGAGGGAAAATTTTTCCTCTTAAGAGGCTCTCAACGGAAAGAACAAAAGGCACCAAGGCACAGGGGGAGACCTTTTATTCAATTCAAATTCAAATTTTATTCCTAAAAGGTTTTAAAATGGAGTTTACAGAAATTTGGTTATTTTTTGGGTTTTACATGTAGAAAAAAATTGTGATTACAGAGTGTACCACAGAACGCTAGCAGGGTAGGCATTTGGGCCATACTTAGTTTTATTTTTAATCGAAAAAATATTAAAATTTTGAGTAAGTTGGTATTAGGCTAAGTGACTAAATACTTTTTTTGTGAGTTAGAAATGGAATGTTTTTTTTGGCCCGTATAAATTTTTCAGTTTTGGAGTATCACGGATTCATTATTTAAGATGAGATTAATATTTCTGTTTAGGGTCAAATGAGTGAGGAGTGTAAGGTGAACCCCCGGGGTGGTATTCGTGTAGTTTTTTGAGGGGGTGTATCGGGGAGATAAGAGTTTTCTAAGGGTATTTTTTAAGGGATAAAGGTTCTGCATTCTAATTCTCGGGTAGGGTTTTCCCAGTTTTTTGGGCCTTGACAACTTTAAATTTTTTTGAAAATTTTAGTCGGACACGGGGAATGTCGAGAGAGTTTGTTTCTGGTGATCCCGGGGGTTCTGCCCACAACATCAAGAAAGCGTTTTAGGTAAAGGGTTAAATTTAAAGGTTTAAGGGCCCCGTAGTATAGTTTGCACAGTAGTAAGTGTGGAGTACGAACGGGAGTAAGTTTAGATCTTTGAAGGTGGGGGGGTGTGCTGCCGGGGTGGATTTAGTGATTATTCTTACTGCAGCTTTTTGTTGGGTTATTATTGGTTTGGTGGTTGCTGCATTGATCCCCAACACAAAACATAGGTGAGGTATGGATAAGTAAGGAGTGTATATGTGAGGGGGGCTTTTTGCGGCAGTATATCGTACTTGGGGGATCCCAACTTTTTGGATTTTTTTTTGGCTAAAGGGATATTGTGCTGAAACGGGTTGTTGTCAGGTATAAGCTAGGAATTTCCCCTTTTTCGGTAATTGAGTGTTGTCAACTTAATGTTAATTTGTGCATCTCCTGCTTCTGCCCCAAACTATATAGAAATTTTGTCAGTTTTTAAGGAAGTTTAGGGGCTGTCACCCCAAGTCATTTTTTAAATCACTCCCATTCAAAATGGTTTGGGGGTGGCAAAATTAGGGTGAAGAGACATAAGTCGTGTCATCACAAGAAAGGGGTTCAGGTTTTGGGGGGATACTTTTTGGAAAGGTCTTTAAAGTATATGGGGAAGGCGGGGACCAAGAACTTCCCGGGGAACTCCCGTATCAAGTGGCCGGTTTCTGAGCGGTCTTTAATGGGGGTACTGATACCTATTATAATGTAAATTGAAAAAACAAAACGCAGGCCTTTATACGAGTGGGCAAGTTTGTGGATAGGATTTTGTGTTTACTGTTTTCAAAAGCTTTTTTTAGGGCAATAAAAAATTTCCCTTGGGGTATTCCTATTTCCCAAAGCTGTGTAAAGGGAGATCTAGCATTTTTTGATTGCATCATTAGGTTTTATTTTTCCGAATCCCAAACGGGGAGGGGTTGAGTATTTTTAGCCCTTTTTTAAAAAGAAAACATCTCCCGGCACGGTTTTTTCAAAGATTTTTGGAAGAAATGGTAAGTTAGATATTTGGTAAAAGTTGTTTAAGTCTGTAGGTCACCACCTTTTTTATTGGTGTAACCCCTTCCATTTGATATTTCGGGAAGGGCTTCTCTAGACTTGTTAAAAATAATGAAAGGTGATGAATTGGATCTAAATTAGATAGAGTTGCAGGGGAAGCCCCAGAAAGAACTGGGGGCCCAAATCTAGCCTGGCAAAACTTGGTGGGGAAAGCCAACAGAGGAGAGTGCGACAATCTGCTCCCCATGAATGATGTGCAAGAACCTTAACCGTAAACAGTCCAAACGTACATATACAATTTTACCGCAACTGCCCCAAACATATATTTACGTTTCATGTCATTCCTTCAAAATTGGCGCGATAGGCCTGAGTCACCTAGACATGAGAGAATGGGTGTGCACACTCAGTGTGCGTGGTATGAAAAAAAAAACGGGTTCCTGGGTACTGCATGGTAGGACCAGTTACATTCAGCTCCATCTTGGGTCAACATCATGGCACATCCTCGTGATTCACTCACGCCTCGTCTTATTGGCACTCTATTATTCGAGGAAAGTGATATAGAACGTCAGTTTAGTGGATATGATGCAGATGTGGCTACTAATAATCAAGGAAATAGTGAAAATATAGACGATAACCCAGATGACCCTCAGCCCATCACCTCTGGGGTGCCAGTGTAGCCACACCAGACCCTGGGCCAAACACTTTTGGGGTGGCCAGTGTGGCCACACCAGACCCTGGGCCAAACACTTTTGAGGTGGCCAGTGTGGCCACACAAGACCGTGGGCCATGCACCTCTAAAGTGGCAAGTGTTACACATAGGTAACTATGCAAGAGGAAATTCTCATTTTCCCGGTGTTTTAGTGATAATGAAAGTGATATACATGACGATGAGATTGATTTTATGCCATTAGAGGATTCGTCTAGTGACAGTGATTATTATTCACCGGTGAAGCGTACTTTTAGGGGTCGTTAGCTACGTTCAGGCAGTGTGCCATTTGCAGGAGGCGGCAAGGGTCGTGGAGGTCACGATCCAAAACCCCTGCCACTGATAGTGAAAGTGATCATGAAGGTGAATACGCGGGGATGGAGGAAATAGTGGTGGGTGGCACGGTGCCTGGACCACATGGAGCGGTGGGTGGACAGACAAAGGACCGCCCGGCATCCCCTCAACCATGTGCTGCCTCCACTACTGTCTCCCCTCCTACTCCCCCACGACCCATGCCAAAGGTCCACCCTGCACCATGTGACCGAGAGTGGAACTGGACCTGCCAGAATGTCCCATAACGAATGAGTCTACAGAGTTAGACTTTTTCCAGTTATACTTTGACGAGCCTGTAATGGAGTTGATAGTGACTCAGACGAACAATAATTAGCGTTATATCATGGACAATACAGCAGAGGTTGGGGAATCGTCACGGCTGCGCAGATGGAAAGATACAACAGTGGATGAAATGTATTCATTCCTTGCCACTGTCATGCTTATGCCACATACCTATAAGAACAATATACGTAACTACTTTATCAATACTCCTGTCTTCCTTGACCTCCTTCAATGCAACAGATTCATTCTGTTGCTATGAATGTTGCGCTTCTCAGACAGGAATAGGCCCAACAGAAATGACCTATACAAAATCCGGGAAGTGTCTATCTATATGAAGCAGAAATTCAGTGCATACTTTTATCCCTTTCAAGAACATTGTTGCTGACGAGTCCTTGATTCTGTTCAAGGGACGACTGTCATTCAAGCAATGTATACCGAGCAAACGTCATCGCTTTGGTATAAAACTTTTTGTCATGTGTGACTGTGAGAGCTGTTGAGAAATGGCATTACCAGCTAAGTTTAAAGAGTTTGTACTTAACTTAAAAAAACAGCTCATCGCCTGCACAGCCACCCATGCAGACGAGGTCTTGAGAAGCTGCCGAAGTCATCTCTCAATGGGCTGTAAATGAGTTATAATTTGTAAGATTATAAATTACCCCTAGGGGGTATTATGTCAGCATATTTCATTCACTGATTGCTGACAAACTTACTTGTGTGGACTCAAAAGTCCACCCCTTACTGCCAGCTATAGGTTGATTACAAACTCCTTGCGACTCAAGAACTGCGCAGTCCCCCGTACTACAAGAAATTCGTAACCTACCTTGCTCTTGTAGCGTGAGCTATGGTATTCTTCACACCTTCGACAGATATCGGTGACTTGATAGAAGCTGAAGTGTCCTTGGATGTCCACGTCTTCCATAGTCAAGGAATACGCACACTGGTACACTATGTTTCCCCAAAAATTTGTCCCTTTTTTGTTCACAATCTTATCACTAAAGAAGCTGATCACACTTCTCTTAAGTGTTTATTGTGTTTTATGAGACACTTTGTTCACACTAACGCACAGATCGTATTTTGTTGGTTATCCTGGCGTCAGTGCACTCTCA
>NC_069414.1:67903683-67923699 GCF_026875155.1 Cherax quadricarinatus
GAGGGGTTTCATATCCTTTCGACTCCAGGGCGGGAGATAATGAGCGTTTGTCTTCAACTAATCTTCGACTATTTCCTCAATGAATTTATTGTCCAACTGTTCTTGTATGATATTATCATAGACAGTCAGTAGCTCTGGATTCTTCCTGAGCTCATGTATTTGTGCTTTCATCTGTCCGAAAGCCATGCGATAATTGCTAGGCAGATGTCGTGGATTTAATTTCCATTGTAACCTAACCCAATACTGTACATCTTTATATTTGACAGTGTCCAAATATTGGTTATAAGTCTGAGACTCTTGTGGGCTTGGTTTATTTACATCAATACCTATTTTTTTTATTATCACACTGGCCGATTCCCACCAAGGCAGGGTGGCCCGAAAAAGAAAAACTTTCACCATCATTCACTCCATCACTGTCTTGCCAGAAGGGTGCTTTACACTACAGTTTTTAAACTGCAACATTAACACCCCTCCTTCAGAGTGCAGGCACTGTACTTCCCATCTCCAGGACTCAAGTCCGGCCTGCCGGTTTCCCTGAATCCCTTCATAAATGTTACTTTGCTCACACTCCAACAGCACGTCAGGTATTAAAAACCATTTGTCTCCATTCACTCCTATCATCATTACTGATTCTATGTCATCACTGAAGGCTCTTGACTCATATAATGACTCCAACAACATGCTCATTGGGGAAGCCAGGTATAGATACTCAAAAATTAGGGACAAAGGAATTAATGTACAATTGCTATGGATCCCATCACACATTGGATTACTCCTTCATGATAAAGTTGATATGTTAGCCAAGAAGAGTATCGAGAAGGAGAATGTAGAATATAACTTTGGTATAACTGTGTCAGCATTAGGAATAATATTAGGAGAGAAGTAAATAATGAAAATGATTGTTATAGAATGCAGTTAGAAGCCTGAGTAGATCTATAACCCACTATGATAACATGAACGTAGATAAGTATGTTTATGGATCAACTGCAATGTGAACAGACTGACTGATGTTGTAGTGGCCAGGCTTAGGCTTGGTTACAAGTACCTTCTGGCAGTTTGGGAGACACACAGATGATGATCAAACTAAATGTAAATTATGTGATCAGGCATATGGTCACTCTCTTGAACACTATGTGCTTAATTGTCCACTTATTGAGGAATACAGAGACAGACAGTATAATAACCTATGTGACATGTCAAGATATCTTATTAATGAAAATAAGATACCAGATATACTAAGCAAATTTCCTAAATTGCTTGTAACAGATAAGTGAACTATAGATATGTAGATATAAATCCATATATATTCCTGTTAACCCTTTGGGGCCTAGTTCCTAGGCCTTTTGTGTATCCATATGCTCTCGTGCTACCGTCCACAGGATGGATATGGGGTGCACAATAAACTAGCCACTTCGGTGGCAAAATCTAAATCTCCTATCAAACACGCTCACGCATGCCTGCTGGAAGTCCAAGCCCCTCGCACACAAAACCTCCTTTACCCCCCCCCTCCAACCTTTCCTAGGCCGACCCCTACCCCGCCTTCCTTCCACTACAGACTGATACACTCTTGAAGTCATTCTGTTTCGCCCCCATTCTCTCTACATGTCCGAACCACCTCAACAACCCTTCCTCAGCCCTGTGGACAACAGTTTTGGTAATCCCGCCCCTCCCCTCTAACTTCCAAACTACGAATTCTCTGCATTATATTCACACCACACATTGCCCTCAGAAAATGACATCTCCACTGCCTCCAGCCTTCTCCTCGCTGCAACATTCATCCCCATGCTTCACACCCAATAAGAGCGTTGGTAAAACTAAACTCTCATACATTCCCCTCTTTGCCTCCAAGGACAAAGTTCTTGTCCCCCACAACTCCTAAGTGCACCACTCACCTTTTTTCCCTCATCAATTCTATGATTCACCTCATCTTTCATAGACCCACGCTGACACGTCCACTCACCCAAATATCTGAATACGTTCACCTCCTCCATACTCTTCTCCTTCCAATCTGATATTCAATCTTTCATCACCTAATCTTTTTGTTATCCTCATAACCTTACTCTTTCCTGTATTCACTTTTAATTTTCTTCTTTTGCACACCCTAACCAAATTCATCCACCAATCTCTGCAACTTCTCTTCAGAATCTCCCAAGAGCACAGTGTCATCAGCAAAGAGCAGCTGTGACAACTCCCACTTTGTGTGTGATTCTTTATCTTTAACTCCACGCCTCTTGCCAAGACCCTCGCATTTACTTCTCTTACAACCCCATCTATAAATATATTAAACAACCACGGTGACATTACACATCCTTGTCTAAGGCCTACTTTTACTGGGAAATAATTTCCCTCTTTCCTACATACTCTAACTTGAGCCTCACTATCCTCGTAAAAACTCTTCACTGCTTTCAGTAAACCTACCTCCTACCCCATACACTTGCAACATCTGCCACATTGCCTCCCTGTCCACCCTGTCATACGCCTTTTCCAAATCCATAAATGCCACAAAGACCTCTTTAGCCCTATCTAAATACTGTTCACTTATATGTTTCACTGTAAACACCTGGTCCACACACCCCCTACCTTTCCTAAATCCTCCTTGTTCATCTGCTATCCTATTTTCCGTCTTACTCTTAATTCTTTCAATTATAACTCTACCATACACTTTACCAGGTAATACTCAACAGACTTATCCCCCTATAATTTTTGCACTCTCTTTTATCCCCTTTCCCTTTTATACAAAGGAACTATGCATGCTCTCTGCCAATCCCTAGGTACCTTACCCTCTCCATACATTTATTAAATAATTGCACCAACCACTCCAAAACTATATCCCCACCTGCTTTTAACATTTCTATCTTTATCCCATCAATCCCAGCTGCCTTACCCCCTTTCATTTTACCTACTGCCTCACGAACTTCCCCCACACACACAACTGGCTCTTCCTCACTCCTACAAGATGTTATTCCTCCTTGCCCTATACACGAAATCACAGCTTCCCTATCTCATCAACATTTAACAATTCCTCAAAATATTCCCTCCATCTTCCCAGTACCCTCTAACTCTCCATTTAATAACTCTCCTCTCCTATTTTTAACTGACAAATCCATTTGTTCTCTAGGCTTTCTTAACTTGTTAATCTCACTCCAAAACTTTTTCTTATTTTCAACATAATTGTTGATAACATCTCACCCACTCTCCTCATTTGCTCTCTTTTTACATTGCTTCACCACTCTCCTTAACCTCTTCTCTTTTTCTCCATATACTCTTCCCTCCTTGCATCACTTCTACTTTGTAAAAACTTCTCATATGCTAACTTTTTCCCCCCTTACTACTCTCTTTACATCATCATTCCACCAATCGCTCCTCTTCCCTCCTGCACCCACTTTCCTGTAACCACAAACTCTCTGCTGAATACTCTAACACTACATTTTTAAACCTACCCCATACCTCTTCGACCCCATTGCCTATGCTCTCATTAGCCCATCTATCCTCCAATAGCTGTTTATATCTTACCCTAACTGCCTCCTCTTTTAGTTTATAAACCTTCACCTCTCTCTTCCCTGATGCTTCTATTCTCCTTGTATTCCATCTACCTTTTTACTCTCAGTGTAGCTACAACTAGAAAGTGATCTGATATATCTGTGGCCCCTCTATAAACATGTACATCCTGAAGTCTACTCAACAGTCTTTTATCTACCAATACATAATCCAACAAACTACTGTCATTTCGCCCTACATCATATCTTGTATACTTATTTATCCTCTTTTTCTTAAAATATGTATTACCTATAACTAAAACCCCTTTTCTATACAAAGTTTCAATCAAAGGGCTCCCATTATCATTTACACCTGGCACCCCAAACTTACCTACCACAACCCTCTCTAAAAGTTTCTCCTACTTTAGCATTCAGGTTCCCTACCACAATTACTCTCTCACTTGGTTCAAAGGCTCCTATACATTCATTTAACATCTCCAAAATCCTCTCTCTCTCCTCTGCATTCCTCTTTTCTCCAGGTGCATACACGGTTTATTATGACCCACTTCTCGCATCCAACCTTTACTTTAATCCACATAATTCTTGAATTTACACATTCATATTCTCTTTTCTCCTTCCATAACTGATCATTTAACATTACTGCTACCCCTTCCTTTGCTCTAACTCTCTCAGATACTCCAGATTTAATCCCATTTATTTCCCCCCACTGAAACTCTCCTACCCCCTTCAGCTTTGTTTTCGCTTAGGGCCAGGACATCCAACTTCTTTTCATTCATAACATCAGCAATCATCTGTTTCTTGTCATCCGCACTACATCCACGCACATTTAAGCATCCCAGTTTTATAAAGTTTTTCTTCTTCTCTTTTTTAGTAAATGTCTACAGGAGAAGGGGTTACTAGCCCATTGCTCCCGGCATTTTAGTCGCCTCATACGACACGCATGCTTACGGAGGAAAGATTCTTTTCCACTTCCCCATGGACAATAGAAGAAATAAAGAAGAACAAGAGCTATTTAGAAAAAGGAGAAAAACCTAGATGTATGTATATATATATGCATGTGCGTGTCTGTGAAGTGTGACCAAAGTGTAAGTAGGAGTAGCAAGATATCCCTGTTATCTAGCGTGTTTATGAGACAGAAAAAGAAACCAGCAATCCTACCATCATGCAAAACAGTTACAGGTTTTTGTTTCACAGTCATCTGGCAGGATGGTAGTACTTCCCTGGGTGGTTGCTGTCTACCAACCTACTACCTACTATCAATACCTATCGCATCTAAATCCCACAACTTATCAACTGGTTCATTCATTTCTTCCAGTAATGATAATTTTTGCTGTGGTACATGATCAGCGGTTATTCTCGTAACTAGTACATTTTCCACTGAATCAATATCAGCTTCTTTCCCACTTTGAGAGGGAATGGGACCACATATCATGTGGCCTCCTGCTGTTTTCAGCAAGTGAACATCATGTTTACTTACTATATTTTGCACAAAACAATGATTGTGGAGAAATTTTCTCCAGGAGGGGGGTATCAGCCCCCTTCAGCCCTCTCAGCCCTGAGGGGCCACTCAGAGGGGGCGAGCGTCTTGTTTACTGCTAGAGTGAGTAATTGATCACAGATGCTATGCCACGTAGTCAAATGACCTCTGCTCCTTGCAGCGGTGTTGCAACGTGTATTTTTATAAGAGACAGTACATCTCTTACTTAGCAGGACAATTAAGGAAAATCCTGCTCCCACTTTATTACCATAGTAAAGATAGTGTACATTGTTGTCTATGATTAAGACAGCAAGAAACAAACATTCTGCTTTGCTTCATCGAGGAGGTGACAAGGATGCAAGGTACTAGGTCAGCGTCTTTTTTTGTGCTGGGGGCAGTGACAGCATGGAGCGCTGTGGAGTCTGGCAGACTATCTTTGACTCTAGTGAGAGTAACACTGACGCCAGGATAACCAACAAAGAACACTGATCTGTGCGTTAGTGTGGACAAAGTGTCTCACAAAACACGATAAACATAAGAGAGGTGTGATCAGCTTCTCTTGTGATACATTGTGAACAATAAAGACAAATCTTGTGGAACATAGTGTACCAGTGTGCGTTTCCTAGACAATTGAAGACGTGGACATCCAAGGACACTTCAGCTTCTATCAAGTCACCGATATCTGTCGAAGGTGTTGAGAACACCATAGCTCACGTTACAAAGAGCAAGGTATGTTACGAATTTCTTGTAGATCGGGGGATTGCGCAATTCTTGAGTCACAAGGAGTTGTAATCAACCTATAATCGGCAGTAAGGTGTGGACTTTTGAGTCCAAACAAGTAAGTATTTCGTCAGCCATCATCGAATGAAATATGCTGACATAACACCCCCTAGGGGTAATTTATACTTACAAATTGTATCTCTTGACAGCCCACTGTTGTGATGGTTTCGACAGCTTCTAGACCTCGTCTGCAGGGGCGGCTGTGTAGACGATTTGCTGTCATTTATCAGCTAAGTGTTCATTATATATAGTTATAATAAACACAGCAGGTAAGGCCAAAAATTCTCAACAGTGATAATAATCACTTCCAATGATTAAATCAATTGGACTAATTGTGTCTGTCTGTATGTCAGGACAGGCTGACTTGACCTTAGCTGCTTTCAGTGCTGCAACTGTTTCTTTTAATCCCTGGATCTTCACAGACTTAGGCAAATCATCTACTACCACACCTTCTACTGTCTTTTTCCTGTTTCCTAGACCAACAGTGATTCTGGCTAGGTCATATGTCTGTTTACCAGAATTTTGGAAAAAAACAGCTATATCTAACTGTACTTTGGCATAGAGTTGTTTATTCAGTTTCTGCAACACTGTTCTTCTTATGAAGGACCTTTGTGAGCCTTGATCAAATAGTGTTAGCACATTGGTGTTGTGTAATTTATTAGATAACTCAACTCGAGCTATCGGGAGAGCAGTTGCTTTAAACTTATCTCTCACATTTAATGCTGTTGCTTGTTGACTTCCTGATTCTGTGGAAGTCTGCTGCTGTTCAGCAAAAGTATTTGGGCATAATGCTGTATGATGCATACCCTTGCATTTAAAGCACTTCTTCAGTGAGCATTTACCTCCCTTGTGTTCACCTAAACACTTGATGCACCTTTGCAGCTGATGAACACGTTGTTTACGTGCCTCCATTGATGTGTATTGAATACAATACTGTGCCCAATGTGTTCCATCACAAAGTACACATTTTGGAGTACGTTTATGCATGACAGTCTGTTTACTGTCTGTTGTATTCACAGCTTGATAAATGCCTATATGGGATTTCCCATTATGTGGTTTAGTGGGAGTCGGTATACTCTTTTTATACTGAGTTGAAGGTTTATTATCCACTGGATTTGTGGATTCTTCATCTTGTCTCGTTGCTTGCATGCATGAAACTATTGTTTGTAAACCATTCTAATTCTTCACAAGTGAAAAAAAGCTTTACTGGGCAAATATTTTTAAACTTCAAAGTTTGTGGGACAACTATCTTGTACAATACCACGGGTAAACCATCACATTGCCTAGGTCATTTTAGCACCTAGAGACTGAGCATTGTCAAAAGTGATTCTAAATGCCTCTAATCGAAAAACAATGTTTGGTGGCCCAGCTTTATATTAAGACTGTATTCTAACTCTAGCCTTTTCATCGCAAAGTAATTTTTTTCTGCTAAAACACGTAAAGGGTATTTGATAATTACCTTTAACCACCGGAAATGACTTAAACATTCATAGGGTTCTCCTTCACAAACATTTAAGATAATTTAACTTAGCCAAACTCATCTATGCATTTGTGAATTTACTATGGATTGAAAACCACAATGAATTCTTTATAATTATGACCCTTTGGGAAAAAAGGGAATGACATGTAGGGAACTTGGTAAGGGACACTTTTTTTTACAGGTTAACGGGGGTTTGAAACCCCTATTACATAGGCTCGTGCCCGAGTTTGCGGGAGATAGCCGTACCCTTCCACCCCAATTTTTGATTACATTTTCCTCTTCGCTTTCGGGCCGAGTGGACCCTTTCGCAGACGCTACTCGTTGCCTCACAGGGAAACCCAGTTGAGTGGTTGTGTGCTCTGCGCCTCGCCCTCTGGTGGCGAAAATCAACATTACCCCTCAAGATGGAGGGAAGCCTCCGAAGAGTTAACACTGTATGTGTGGAGATTTTGCAGGGATCTTTGTTGGATCATAATGTTGACGTCCTCCTACTCCAAATCCTGCAAGACACATATAAGATGTCCAACGATGACATCTATGGTGTTTCATTAAATGGTGCTTCCCGGGTTTTCGTCAAGTTTACGACTACTACAGTGTATGAGATGTTGTTTCAACGTTATCAAGATCTACGTTGTCAGGTGAACTCAACTGTGGCAGTGTGTCTTCGGGATGTGTCCCACACTTACACATGGGTCAAGATTCGAAACGTCCCTTTCGAAGCTGATGAGCATGCAATCCGTAAGGTTTTCACCAAATTTGGGATGATTCACCAGACTTATGCAGGTGTATGGAGCCATGGCCCATTTGAAGGTAAACCTGACGGGTTGTTTTCAGTAAAAATGTCCATCAAAATTGCCATCCCATCTTTTGTTCTCCTCGACGTCTACCGTACTCAGGTATGTGTGTATTACCCGGGGCAAAGGAAGACGTGTCGGTTATGTGACGCGTATGGACACATGGCGTATCAATGTGATCGTCGGCGTTCCCGTCAACAGGGTGAGCAGCGTGTGTCGTCAGACGCTCCTACACAAGCCCCCGAGTCCATGGTAGGCGAGGGCGTCCGTCCGACACCAACGCCTCAACAGCCTTCCCTCGATGTACCTGTCACTACACCTGATTCACCGTGTGTAACATTGCCCTGTATGGAGGCGAGCGTTACTGATGACGGTGTCGCAGCGACATCAACTGATGTTGTTCCACCACGTGAGGTAGAGCTAGACCTCCCTGTATCATTTCCGGAATTGTATGGTGCGGTGGAGGAGTGTCCAGCACCACTATCCACCCCAGTGGCGTCCGATAATAACATTTGTAGCCCACCGTCAACGATTGCAACTCCAGACGGACCCACTGTGATAATTACTAGTGTGGACGTCCATGCACACATGACCATGGCCGCTCGCACCGTTGTCGACGGGAGCTCCCGTAAGCGGGCGGCAGGGAATTCAAGTAGTGATGATGAACTGATACCAGGACAATGACCTGGGAAAAAGTCGTGGGCCGCGATTGCGGCTAATGGCTTTGATGACAATGCCAGGGTGGCGAGCCTCCTGCTTGGCGATGTTTGTGGCACAGACAGTGATGTTGCTCAATGTCTCAATGTATTACGAGTGAATGTGTGTGACAAAAGCCAGCAACATTCCAGTGTTTAACTATAAATGTCAATGGTTTACGGGCGACTCACAGGAAAGATGATTTTGAGCAGTGTTTATGTCATTTTAAGCCTGATGTTGTGTTTCTCCAAGAGCACAATTATCGGGATGTGGGTGAATTGAGAATATGAGGTTATGTTGTGTATGGAGTGAATAGTCCACGGTTAAAGGGTTGTGTGGCAGTGTTAATACGAGAGAACAGTCCTTTTCGGCTACATCATTGGGAAGTTGGGTCTGACTGTCGCTTAGTGTGCGTTGACGGGTGGTGGGGTACGATGAGAGTCGGATTCATTAGCGTTTATGGACTTGCAGCGAGGGATGCGAGTACGAGAAATCTGTTTTTTTCAGGAAACGCTTGTGTATCACTTCCGGTTGCTACCCGCGGTAACCGTCGTGGGAGGTGACTGGAATTGCGTTACACGACGTCGGGACGTGGAACCGCGGGGTAGTGGGTTTTATTCTCAACTTTTGGGTGATATTTTGCAAGGGGTTGCGTTGCGCAACGTGGGAGGTGATGTAGTTGGTGGGGTGGATTTTACTTTTGTCTGACAGGGTTACGCGGCTCGACTCGATAGGATCTATGTAGTGCATGCTATTGACATAGTGTCCAGACATGTGATGAACATTTTACTGATCATCGTGCGGTATTGGTACGTCTCGCCTGGGCTGGTTTGCCACAAGTCGTTCCTCGATTTTGGAAATTAAATGTTAGTCTTTTAAACGGAGATGAAATTCATGATCTATTTCGTCGGATGTGGTCTCAATTATGGAATAATGGGATGGATGTCGTAGATATATTAGAGTGGTGGGATGTAAGGGGTAAACCCTGTATTAAATCCTTTTTTCGGGCAATGAGTAAAGAGGCGGTACAATTACGTTATGGGAAGTTAAATTACTTATGGCATCAATTACGTGCGTGTTAGGAGCCACGTGCAGAATATCCGGTAACCACCATCGCCGCCCTAAAAGTGGAAATATCGGATTTACAAAATCAGTTATTTCAAGGGACGCAAATTGCGGCGGGAATTGATTAAGTCCTTTGGGGAGACCGACCATCTGCATATGTTCTACGTGAACAAAATCAGCGTCGTCGGGCGTTCAATATAATGGGTTTTATGGTGCGGGACGGGGTTGAGTCCTTCCCGTCGGGTACGACGATAATGGATACCGATCATATGAGACTTTATGCTGACATAGTTTACCGTGATACATTTAGTGGTAGTCGAGATCGTACTGTTGCCATGGATGTCGTCCAGTCGTGGGTGACTAGTAAATTAATAGAGGATGAACAGCTATATGCTATGGGGCCTGTTAGTGCTGATGAAATATGGACAACTTTGCAGGACATGAAAAATGGAAAATCGCCGGGGTCAGACGGGTTGCCATGTGAATTTTATTTAGAATTCTGGGGCGAGTTAAGTGAGTTTCTTGTTAGGTTATTAAATAGTATGAAAAATTGGGGTTGTTTAAGTAAGTTTCAGAGAGAAGGTATTATGGTTCTTGGTCCGAAAAAAACCGAATGTACCGATATACATGATTACAGGGCGATTACCCTGTTAAACACTGATTATAAATTATATGCAAAAATTTTGTGCAATCGCCTTAAATCCATCCTAGAGAAGGTTTTACATCCAGGTCAGGCTGGTATTCCGGGACAATCGCTGTATTTAAGCCAAAAGGTACTTGGTGATTTCGTTCGCGACCACCCAAGTGAAATGGGTAGGGGGGGGAGGAATTTTGGCATTAGATTGGAAGGCTGCATTTGATAACGTTGGTCATTGAGTGTTGAAAATCATAATGGAGCAGCTGGGTGTGAGCAGCATCCATGTAATGGGCAGTGCGGTAGGGCCATCCATATTGTTGGCTATGTTGATGATACAACACTCATGCTTACAGATGCCGGTAGTTTGTCTGCCGTAGATCGTATTGTGACCACTTTTAGCGAGGCAACGGGTATGATATGTAATAAGGATAAGTCTGGACTATTACTTTTAGGGCCGTGGCAACGAGGTCCAATCTCCGTGGAGAGTCCGTGGGTGGTGCGTGAATCCTTGAAAATATGCGGGTTAATTCATGTGGCTAGTAGTACTGAAGGACGTGTACTCAATTCTAAGATGGTGGTTGATAGCGTAATCCTGCGTGTGGGTATGCTGAGATTACATGGGTTAACTCTCCACCAACGGGTGATAGTTACTAACTCCATCCTATATGCTAAAGTGTGGCATGTTGTGCGTGTATCTTTGTTGTGCCCAAGAGATGAGACACGTTTATTGGTGCTTGTGTTTCGGTTTATCTGGGGAAGTCGTTGTTGCTGGTTACGACACAGTGTGCTTAGTTTAAGTGTTCGCAAAGGGGGTTTGGGATTATTAGATTTTCATGCTTCAATGCTTGCCCTTATTGTCAAGCATACATATGTGCAATACCTGCGATTGGCAGGTAATCCAGTTAGCGAGACGTATCAATACCTGTGCGAGTGTGTTAAGGGGCATGATCGCCATATATGCGTAGATATGTTGCGCACGCTTACAGTT
The DNA here is from genome assembly GCF_026875155.1 of Cherax quadricarinatus. Classification (NCBI taxonomy): domain Eukaryota; kingdom Metazoa; phylum Arthropoda; class Malacostraca; order Decapoda; family Parastacidae; genus Cherax; species Cherax quadricarinatus. Next base: position 67,915,098 of record NC_069414.1, read on the forward strand.
GTTTCGAATCCGTGCAAGTGCAATTTGCGTATCTTAGTTCGGGCGACTATGGAAGCTGACATGGCACTGGTCTGTAGCCAGTTTCCGTTGTACGCTTGGGCTGATATTTGGAACCGTCTGGTGGATCTTCGGTTGCGACCCGTAGTTCGTGAAACGGTATATAAATTTTTTCATAATATCTTGCTGTCCGGGTCCATTTTGTGTACACGATGGTTACATCATATTCCGTCCTGTAGCGATTGTGGGATAGAAGAAACTGTTTTTCATGCGATTTATTTCTGCGAGCGGTTAGAAGCCATGCGCTGTTGGCTCGGTAGACTTATTAGGTGCGTGGGTGGGGGGGTTTGTCTCCCTTACGTGTCCTTAGTTCAGACGTGGGGGGGGTCCCGGATGATTTCGAAAGGGCATTGGGGATGTTAGTATCAGATTTTATTCATAAATCTTGGGTGCTCCGGACAGCTGGAACAATTGAGAGGGTACACGGTATTATAGCAGTTATGTATCAAACCAAGTGTAGGAACAAGCTGTTGTTTGGGAATCGTTGGGAGCATAGTTTTCCATATACCTACTGTAGTTTCCGTGTTCCGGATTGATGGAATTTGTATGACGCAAAAACGTAAAAGGACTGGTCTCTCGTATGTGTTTTGAGTGCGTGTGTGGAGAAATTTTCTCCAGGAGGGGGGTATCAGCCCCTTCAGCCCCTTTCAGCCCTTTCAGCCCTGAGGGGCCCAGCCCTCTCTGAAGGGGCAAATATCTTGTTTACTGCTACAGTGGGTAATTGATCGCAGATGCAGTACGAGTATGTGACGTGGTCAAGCGACCACTGCTCTTTGCACCAGTGCTGCAGAATGTAGTTTAATAAAAGACAGTTCATCTCTTACCTTAGCAAGACAATTAAGGAAAATCCTGCTCCCACTTTATTACCATAGTAAACATAGTGGACATTGTTGTCTATGCCTAAGACAGCAAGATTTAAACATTCTACTTTGCTTCATCGAAGAAGTGGCAAGGAAGCAAAAGTACTAGGTCAGCTTTTCCTTTGTGCTGGGGGCAGTAACGGCGTGGGGTGCTGTGGCGTCTTCAGATTACTTTTGACTCTACTGAGAGTGACACTGATGCCAGGATAACCAACAAAGAACGATCTGTGCGTTAGTGTGAACAAAGTGTCCCATAAAACACAATAAACACTTAAGAGAAGTGTGATCAGCTTCTTTAGTGATAAGATTGTGAACAATAAAGACAAATCTTGTGGAACATAGTGTACCAGTGTGCATTTTCCTAGACTATGGAAGACGTGGACATCCAAGGACACTTTAGCTTCTATCAAGTCACCGATATCTGTCGAAGGTGTGATGAACACCATAGCTCATGCTACAAAAGCAAGGTAGGTTATGAATTTCTTGTAGTACGGGGGACTGCGCAGCTCTTAAGTCGCAAGGAGTTTGTAATCAACCTATAGTCGGCAGTAAGGGGCAGACTTTTGAGTCCACATAAGTAAGTTTGTCAGCAATCAGTGAATGAAATATGCTGACATAACACCCCCTAGGGGTAATTTATAATCTTACAAATTATAACTCTTTACAGCCCGTTTAGAGATGACTTCGACAGCTTTTCAAGACCTCGTCTGCAGGGGCGGCTGTGTAGACGATTTGCTGTCTTTTATCAGCTAAGTGTATATTTAAATTTAAAATTAAGCTTAGATGGTAATGCCATTTCTCAACATTTTGGTCGTGCTCGAACTGGATAAAGGCCACACTGTGGTCCAAATTTGTTGTACTACAGTGTACAAATAATCTACGAGCCAAGGTCCTTCAAAAAAAGCTGTAAAACTAGTGTTTTATAATTTAAATCAGTATAAATGAGTCCCTCCAGACTCAATCACAGAGAATGGGCAGCCAAAAGAAAACGGGCACTCACCCAGCGTTCACCCAAAGAAAACGGGAGCTGGGTGACTCACCCAACAAGAAAACGGGGGATGGCACCCTGCATCCACTGCTCCAATCTCGAAAATCGCTGATTAAGACAACAACAACCCAGCTGATGTTCGGTTTGTCTGAGTGTATATACACATAGTGTTTATAATGTTTATAAACAGAAATTAAGAGATAAGATTGTGTTAAAGTTTGTTTCTCATAGATCTACCTGTTATATTAAAGGAACTTATACATAAAGTGTAAGCTTTCAAATACATATTAACAGTGACATTTATATGTGTAAGTAATATTCACGTGTGATTTACAGTTATACAGTGACATTTATAGTGTATAGTGAATGAAGTGTATAACATCGTTATTTACGATTAACCCATCTGGTAGGCTGACACAGCAAACTCAAGCCATAAACACCAGCCACTGTACTGTGTACCCTTCATGGTCATTGACCCTGGGGTTAAGCTTAGTGGGTAAAGTAGTGTCTGACTCGATTTTTGCGGGATTTAAGCATAACAAAAACTCAGCTGTTTATAGCAGTACAGTGTTTTTTAAAAAACTCTAAGGTGGTGCTAGAATTTCGATATACCATTAAAAATGGCTTTGTTTGAAAACTCAGTTTCAGTCTTTACAGACTAAGATTACACAATTAGAAAATCTAATTTCAGTCTGTATAGGATTAACTAAAGATACAAACATAGATTTGATGATCTTGAGTCAAATTTGAATTACTTACACAACGTCTGGAAATAATTAACTCAGACTATACACATTATGAAAATAAATTTCTTGAATCAGATCCATCTGAGGATAAAATTTAAAAATGTTTTGGATGCTTTTAGTAACACAACAATTAAGGTGGACAGGAGTACAGGCTATCTGCCGCAAAACTCTGGCACAGAGACCTACCGTAACTAGTGGTCAAACACCTGTTACACCTGTAACAACAAGTGTCCCATTACCAAGCTTACCTACATTGTCATTACCTATCTTCCAAGGTCATAATTATGAAGAATTCATTAGTGGTTTTTAAACTCCATAGTAAATTCACGAACTGACATAGATGAGATTGCTAAGTTCAATTATCTTAAATGTCTTGTGAAGGGAGAACCCTATGAACTGATTAAGTCATTTCCGGTGCTTAAAGGCAATTATCAATAGCCTACGTGTCTTAGCAGACAATTACTTTGACGATGACAAGGTTTCGAGTTAGACATGCAGTTTAATATCAAGCTTGAAGCCACCCAAACATTGTTTTTCAGACTTACAGGCCTTTAGAATCAACATTAGACAATAGTCTCAAAAGCTCTAGGTGCTAAAAAATGACCTAAGGCAATGTGATTGGTTTATCAGTGGTATTGTACAAGATAAGTTGTCACCACAAACTATTGAACGATTAAATATTATGTTCAATAAACGCTATTTCACCTGTGAGGGAAATTAGCAATGGTTTACAAACAATAGTTTCATGCATGCAAGCAACGAGACAAGATGAAAAATCCACAAATCCCGTGGATAACAAACCTTCAACTCAGTATATCAAGAGTATACTTACTCCCACTAAAACACAGAATGGGAAATCCCATATAGGCATTTATCAAGCTGTGAATACAATAGACAGTAAACAGACTGTCACACATAAACGTACTCCAAAATGTGTACGTAAACAACGTGTTCATCAGCTGAAAAGGTGCATCAAGTGTTTAGGTGAACAAAAGGGAGGAAAATTGCTCACTGAAGAAGTGTTTTAAATGAAAGGGGTATGCATCATACAGCTTTAAATCCCCAAATACTTTTGCTGAACAGCAGAAGACTTCCACAGAATCAGGAAGTCAACAAGCAACAGCATTAAATGTGAGAGATAAGTTTAAAGCAACTGCTCTCCCGATAGCTCGAGTTGAGTTATCAAATAAATTACACAAACCAATGTGTTTAACACTATTTGATCAAGGCTCACAAGGTCCTTCAAAAGAAGAACAGAGTTGCAGAAATGAATAAACAACCCTATGCCAAAGTACAGTTAGTTTATAGCTGGTTTTTTCCACAATTCTGGTAAACAGACATATGACCTAGCCAGAATCCTGTTGGTCTAGGAAAAAAGGAAAAAGACAGTAGAACCGTGGTAGTAGATGATTTGCCTAAGTCTGTGCAGATCCAGGGATTAAAAGAAACAGTTTTCAGCACTGAAAGCAGCTAAGGTCAAGTTAGCCTGTCCTGACATACAGACGGCACTATTAGTCCAATTGATTTAATTATTAGAAGTGATTATTATCACTGTTTTGTGCAAAATATAGTAAGTAAACATGATGTTCTCTTGCTGAAAAGCAGGAAAGGCCACATGATATGTGGTCCCATTCCCTCTCAAAGTGGGAAAGAAGCTGATATTGATTCACTGGAAAATGTACTAGTTACGAGAATAACCGCTGATCATGTACCACAGCAAAAATTATCATTACTGGAAGAAATGAATGAACCAGTTGATAAGTTGTGGGATTTAGATGCGATAGGTATTGATGTAAATAAACCAAGCCCACAAGAGTCTCAGACTTATAACCAATATTTGGACACTGTCAAGTATAAAGATGGACCGTATTGGGTTAGGTTACCATGGAAATTAAATCCACCACATCTGCCTATAAATTATCGCATGGCTTTCGGACAGATGAAAGCACAAATACATGAATCTGAGGAAGAATCCAGAGCTACTGACTGTCTATGATAATATCATACAAGAACAGTTGGACAACAAATTCATTGAGGAAATAGTCGAAGATAAGTTGAAGACAAACGCTCATTATCTCCCGCACCATGGAGTCAGAAAAGATTCTGAAACCACTCCACTACGTGTTGTATAAAATTGCAGCGCACGTGCAAATAAAGATGTAGCAAGTCTTAATGATTGTCTGATGACCGGACCCTCACTAACTGAGAAGCTTGGAGACGTGCTTATGAAATTTAGCACAAACCCATATGCCTACCGGCTGATATTTCCCCAAGTCCTTTTTAAGAGTAGGACTACAAGAAATAGATAGAGATTATACTCGATTCTTGTGGCCTGAAAATCCACATGATCCTCAAAGTCCTGTGAAAACTTATCGTTTCAAATCAGTATTATTTAGTGCAACATCATCTCCATTCTTTCTAGAAACTACTCTGAATTAACACAAATTTTAAGAAATCTGAAAGTCCCTTCAAAGAAATCTTAAAGAAAAGTTTCTATGTGGACAATCTCAAGGTAGTGTGAATAAAGAGGAGGATTTGAAATCCTTATACAGAGAAGCTAAAAAAGGAGATGAAGGAAGCAAATATGCTCTAAGGATGTGGAATACTAATCAAAGGAATTAAGGGAACTTATCAAAGAAGATTTCCCTGAAGCTGAAATTCCTGATTGCAACAATATGCTGGGACTTAATTGGAACACAGGAAGATACTTTGAGTCTCAAAAAAATAAACAATAAATCATGCAGTAATTCACCCAAAAGTAGTTTACTGTCAGAGGTATTTACAATGTTTTGAACCTCTAGGACTCGTCTCACCAATTACCATAAAGGGTAAAATGCTTATGCAAGATGCATGGAAGCTCAAAAATTGGATGGGATGGGAAATTGCCTCTAGAAATGAGTCAAGCATGGATGAAATATCCAAGGAGTTTAAACAACTTCATCAAATTAAACTTCCCAGACAAATAGGTCAAGAGGGAAACAAGTACACATTACATGTGTACTGTGATGCGTCAACCAGAGGTTATGGCGCTGTAGCTTACATGAGAATGCTGAAGGATGTACACTAATTACCTCAAAGGCCAGGGTAACACCCTTGAAGGTCAGAACAGTACCACAATTGGAACTGACAGCACTCTATGTAGGTACAAATTTAGCTGTCCATCTCAACAAAGTACTTGGTCATCTCACTATTGAAAAAACCGTGATCTGGAGTGATAATGAAGCAGTTCTCCCAGTGGTTAAGAAATAATAAGAGTAAGTTGGTCTATGTACAGAACAGAGTTAGCAGAAATAAAAAGAGATGCAGAGAGATTATCTCTTCTTTCCCCGTCTCTACCCAAGAGAATCCAGCTGATATGTTGTCACGGGTTTTCCACCAAGAAATTTGTGGATAAATAAATTATGGCTCCACGGACCCAACTGGCTCTTAATGAAAATAACTGGTCTCAGCAAAAGCTCACATTATGCCAGAAGAAACAGTCTGCTTGAACACAGCAGAAATAAGTTGTGTAAATTCTGCAGACACGACAGAAATAGTCATTGATGGATCTAAATACTCATCTTTGGGTAAACTCTTAAGAGTTACAGCTCTTGTCCATAAATTCATTAAAGGAATAGAACCTGATTATGAATATCTTGAATCCATTAAATACTGGATGAAACTAATACAGAAAAATGTTTTCTCTACAGAATATAAATTTCTAGAAACACAGATAAATCCCAAAGAAACCTGTCATGATTAATTCTTTAGGACTTTATCTCGACTCAGAAAGATTATAAGATGTCGAGGAAGAATTCATAATTCTTCACTACCTAAAGAAGCCATTTCATCCAATATTGATCCCCAAGAATCATTGGCTAACAAAACTGATTGTGCAAAACGCCCCCAGTAACGTGTTACATGGTGGGTAGCTGACACACTTTGTATATACGACAATCCTAATGGATACCTCAAGGTCGACAAAGTGTGAAAAAAAAAAATAAGGACTGTATTACTTGTCGTCACTACGATATGCGAGTATGCCAGTATCCAGGTCCACCTCCATATCCCTCTGAAAGAATTTGTCATGTCACTCCATTTTAGGTGACAGGTGTAGATTACACTGGACCCAAAAATTTTTAAACCCAAAAAAGTTGACAAAGTTCCAATGAAAGTGTACATCTGTTTGCTCACTTGTGCTACAACTAGAGCAGTACATCTAGAAGTAGCCACTGACTGTCTGCTGAAACCTTTATCAAATTATTCAGAAGGTTTTGCAGCCAGAAGGGCATGTCCCAGACTGATGATTTCAGATAATGCAACGAACTTTGTTGCTGGTGCTGCTAAGCAAGATCTTTGATCAACCAGAAGTACAACAGATGCTGAATCAAAACAGTTGTCGTTGGAGATACATTCCTCCTAAATCTCCATGGCACGGCGGATTTTATGAAAGAATGATCGGCATTGTAAAACGTTGTTTAAGGAAGACTCTTCATCGTCAAAGAATCGACTTAGAAGAATTCCGTACAGTTGTGACTAAAATATGAAATAGAGTTAACAACAGACCTCTAACTTATGTTACCGATGATCTGGACAATTTATTCCATGGCAGAAGGCTCGAACCTGTTCCTCACATGAATGATAAAGAAATCATCGAGGATCCTACTTATTTCGAACCTGAGCAACTTAGACGTTAATTCAAACACCTTAATAAAGTGATTGAACGTTGGGAGAAAATTTGGCGAGAAGACTATCTCATCTCATTGAGAGAACACTTCTATGGAGCTGGTGTTCTTGAAAATCATAAGTCCTTAAGACCTGGTGACATAGTGAATATTGACAATGATGGTCCGAGGTCCCAATGGCTACTTGGAAAAATTGTGACCATATATCCTGATGCAAATGGAATCATCAGAACAGTTGATGTTTTAAGCAAAGGTGTAGTGAATAAGGACAATAAATAAAAATAGTACTGTTAGAATTACACAGTGTTGAAAACAAAGTTAGTGATTCTCCAGAAACCACACAGACTAAAGCTGTTCAGAAAACACAAGCAGCAGTGGTGGCGAGTGAGAAAATCAAATTAATGTTAAGTGATGAATAGTTCACCTGCAGCGAACCTCTGCCGCCCCCCTTTTGGGGGAAATTTTTTTCCAGGAGGGGGGTATCAGCCCCTTCAGCCCCTTTCAGCCCTTTCAGCCCTTTCAGCCCTGAGGGGCCGGCCCTCTTTAGAAGGGGCAAATATCTTGTTTACTTCTACAGTGGGTAATTGATCGCAGATGCAGTACGAGTATGCGACATGGTCACGCGACCGCTGCTCCTTGCACCAGTGTTGCAGAGTGTAGTTTTAATAAAAGACAGTTTTCTTTACCTTAGCAAGACAATTAAGGAAACTCCTGCTCCCACTTTATTACCATAGTAAAGATAGTGGACATATCCGAAATAGACAAGGATGTCAGCCACAGCACCTGTCTTCCTTTGCAGATGACACCCGAATCTGCATGAAAAGTGTCTTCCATTGCAGACACTGCAAGGCTCCAGACGACATCAACCCAAATCTTTCAGTGGGCTGCAGAAAACAATATGAAGTTCAACGATGAGAAATTTCAATTACTCAGATATGGTAAAACACGAGGGAAATTAAATCTTCATCAGAGTACAAAACAAATTCTGGCCACAAAATAGAGCGAAACACCCAAAGTCAAAGACCTGGGAGTGATCATGTCGGAGGATCTCACCTTCGAGGACCATAAAAATTGTATCAATCGCATCTGCTAGAAAAATGACAGGATGGATAATGAGAACCTTCAAAACTAGGGGGGCCAAGCCAATGATGACACTCTTCGGTCACTTGTTCTATCTAGGCTGGAATATTGCTGCACACTAACAGCACCTTTCAAGCAGGTGAAATTGCGACCTAGAAATTACAGAGAACCTTCACGGCGCGCTTTAAAGGGGATAAAAAAACCCCA
>NC_069414.1:67924199-67944199 GCF_026875155.1 Cherax quadricarinatus
TAGGGTTAGTTAGTTAAGTTGGTTAGGTTAGGTTCGTTAGGTTTGTTAGGATAAGTTAGGTTAGGGTATGTTGGGTTAGGTTAGGTTAGGATAGGTTAGTTGGGTTTAGGTTAGGTTAAGTTAGGTTGGGTTAGGTTAGGTTAGGTTAGGTTAGGTTAGGTTAGGATAGGTTAGGTTAGGTTAGGATAGGTTAGGTTAGGTTAGGTTAGGATAGGTTAGGTTAGGTTAGGTTAGGTTAGGTAGGTTAGGTTGGGTTTTAGGATAGGGTTGGTTAGGTTAGTTAGGTTAGGTTAGGTTAGGTTAGGTTAAGTTAGGTTAGGCTAGGTTAGGTTAGGTAGGTTAGGTTAGGTTAGGTTAGGTTGGTTAGGTTGGTTAGGTTAGGTTGGTTAGATTAGGCTAGGTTAGGTGAGGTTAGGTTGGGGGTTAGGTTAAGTTGGGTTAGGTTAGGTTAGGTAAGGTTAAGATAGGTTAGGTTAGGTTAGGTTAAGTTAGGTTGGGTTAGGTTAGGTTAGGTTAGGTTAGGTTAGGTTAGGATAGGTTAGATTAGGCTAGGTTAGGTGAGGTTAGGTTAGGTTAGGTTAAGTTGGGTTAGGTTAGGTTAGGTAAGGTTAAGATAGGTTAGGTTAGGTTAGGTTAAGTTAGGTTGGGTTAGGTTAGGTTAGGTTAGGTTAGGTTAGGTTAGGATAGGTTAGGTTAGGTTAGGATAGGTTACGTTAGGTTAGGTTAGGATAGGTTAGGTTAGGTTAGGTTAGGTTAGGATAGGTTAGGTTAGGTTAGGATAGGGTTGGTTAGGTTAGGTTAGGTTAGGTTAGGTTAGGTTAGGTTAAGTTAGGTTAGGCTAGGTTAGGTTAGGCTAGGATAGGTTAGGTTAGGTTCGGTTAGGTGAGTTGAGTCAGGTGTGATTTTTCTACCTTGGGTGTGAAACGCATTACATGCCGTCTGTCTGACCTGTGTTGCCGCGGGGTGATTTTCTACCTTGGGTGTGAATCGCATTACACAGTGGCGTCGGGGGAAGGGGCGGCCCATATAACCTCAATGAGTCTCTCAGAGCGAGGAAAGTGTTTCTATTCGGAAATCGAGTAAATATTTCTACCCTGGGTGTGTTTACCAACAAGAAAATAATGTTCGATTTTACGATAAAGTTTTCAAAACTAATTTGGAAATATCCAAAAAATGGAGTCGTTCAAAGTAATTCTGGAGTACTCTAATGTATTTTGGAAGTGTTCCAATATATTTTAGGTTAGGTTAGGTTAGGTTAGGTTAGGATAGGTTAGGTAAGGTTAGGTTAGGTTTGGTTAGGATAGGTTAGGTTAGGTTAGGTTAGGTTAGGTAAGGTTAGGTTATGTTAGGTTAGGTTAGGTTAGGTTAGGTAAGGTTAGGTTTGGTTAGGTAAGTTAGGTTAGGTTAGGTCTAGGTTAGGTTAGGTTAGGTTAGGTTAGGTAAGGTTAGGTTAGGATTGGTTAGGTAAGGTTAGGTAAGGTTATAGTTTAGGTTAAGGTTAGGATAGGTTTGGTTTAGGTAAGGTTGGGTTAGGTTAGGTTAGGTTTAGGTTAGGTTTAGGTTAGGTTAGGTTAGGTAAGTTAGGTTAGTTAGGTTAGGGTGGTTAGGTGTATGTTTAGGTTAGGTTAAGTTAGGTTGGGTTAGGTTAGGTAGGTTAGTTTAAGTTAGGTTGGGTTAAGGTTTTTAGGGTAGGTAGGTAGGTTAGGTTAGGATAGTTTAGTGTGTGTGTGTGTGAGATGTGTGTGTGTGGTGTGTGTTGTGTGTGTGTTAGGTGGTCATAGAGTTTGTGATTATCTTCCCCAAATTATGTGATTTTTTGTGGATTTGTGATGCATTGTGGATGTGGAGTATGTGATTTATTGTGTTGTGTTCGGATGAGGTGTGTTGGAATGGGTGTATGGCGAGGATATGGGGAGGGTTTTGTGTAATTAGAAAATGGGGAGATTTTACTGAAAATAAAAGGTAATGTAGTGGATTTTTTAAAAAGATATTATAGAAATGAAAAGTTTTTGATATATTGGAAAAGATTGGAGGGTGTTGAAACATGTCGCCCACAAATAGCTTGGGAGTTGATGCGAGTATAATATTAAATTATGTGGAAACAAGGAGATGGGTATGGAGAGGGATTTTATTAGAATTTTAGTATGTAGGGGAGGTTGTGTATTACTTTTAAGATTCTGTATAAAAAGAAGGGGGGAAAAAATAATGTGATAATGGTAATGATGAGGTTGTGGGTAATGTAGTCGAATTAGAGGATACGAAAAAAAGATGATATAAGTGGGTTGTTTTGTGACTTTTTCTGATTGTACTGTGTCCATTTTAACTTTAATGAATAAAATGGTTTAAAACGAGAAAAAAAAATTGTGGGATGGGGTGATGTGGGGTGTGTATGTTGTGACTTTTCTGATGAAATTAGTGAGACGAGAAAAAATTGGGTGAAGTGGGTGGTTGTGGGTGTTGTGCACTTTTCTGATGGAAATTAGTTTATAACGAGAAAAAATTGTGGGTTGTGGGTGTGTGGGTTGTGGGTTGTAGTTGCCTTTTTCTGGATTGAAATTAGTTTAAAACGAGAAAAAAATTGTGGGTTGTGGAGTTGATTGTTGTTGTTGTTGATCTTTCGGATGTACTGTCCCCCCTTATTAATTTAATGAAAACTAAAAGGGTTTTTTTAAAAACGAGAAAAATTTGTGGGTTGTGGGTGTTGTGGGTTTGGGGGTTGTTTGTTGTTGTGACTTTCTGATGAAATTAGATAAAAAAACGAGAAAAAAATTGTGTGTGCGTGAGTGTTTAGGTGTATAGAGTTTTTTTTTTTGTGGAAAATTTGGTATAGTGATGACATTAGTTATAACGAGTAAAATTTGTTGGTAATTGATTGAGGGAGTGTAGTGAATCGAGTTACCGAAAGAGTGATATAAGTGGGTTGTGATGAAATTTGTTTTAAAAACGATATTCAAAGGTGTTTTGAAGGTGTAAAGGGTGTTTATGTAGTATTCAATGATTTATGAAGTGTTTTGGGGATTGTTAAAGGTGTTTTTTGAAGGTGTTTTGAGAGTGCTTAGAAGGGAGTTCAAGGGTGTTTGATGGTTGAAGGGTTGTTTTGATTGAATTCAAGCGATGTTTTAGTGTATTCAGTGTGTAATTGGGAGTACTCAAATAGTGTTTTGGAAATGTTAAAGGGTTTTTTGAAGGTGTTTAAGAGTGTTTTGAAGGTGTTCAAGGGTGTTTGGAGGTGTTGAAGGGTGTTTTGTTTGATGCAGCGGTTGTTGTTTTTTAGTAGGTATTGAGTGGTGTAATTGGGAGTACTCAAATTGTGTTTTTGGAAGTGTTTCAGTGTTGATTGAAAATGTTCAAAGGTGTTTTTGAAGGTGTTCAAGAGTGTTTTGAAGGTGTTCAAAGGTGTTTATGTGTGTATTCAAATGATTTATGATAGTGTTTTGGTGATGTTCAAAGTAAAAGTGTTTGAGTTAGTTTTTGTGACTTTTTTTTCTGATGTATTGCGTCCCCTTAATAACTTTAATGAACTAAAAGGGTAAAAACGAGAAAAATTTGAGTTAGTTTTTTGTGATAATGTTGTGTTGTATTTTGTAAAGAAATTGTGGGTATTAACGAAAAAATGCGACTTTCTGATGATGAAAAATTTGGGTTAAGAGTGAAAATGTTTTCCCTATGATGTAGGTACTATATCCCCTTATTAACTTTAATGAACTAAAAAGATCGACAAGATTCAGCCTGTATGTGTGACGTCACTGTCATAGGGGGATGTGTCCCCTTATTAACTTTAATGAACTAAAAGGGTCGACAAGATTCAGTTTGTGTGCGCGTGGTCCTTTTTAGTTCATTTAACTTAATGAGAGGAATACTGACCGCCGAGTAAACACCCTTCTTAGTTCATATGACTTGTTTAGACCTGTAGTAAGCATGCCCCCATAGGAGGAGTCTATTTTGAATGCTTATACCCAGAGGGGGGAATCCAAAAACTTGGTAATATTGAGAAATTTTGGGGGTTGGGGGGTGAAAGTTGGAGGGGGAATTTCGAAAACCCCATAGGGGGGAATCCAAAAAACTTGATCCGAGGAGATCATAAGAATTTCGAAAACCCCCATAGGGGGGAATCCAAAAACATTGTATTATCGAGAAAATTTGGGGTGAAAGGAGGGATATCCAAAAATTTGATCCAAGGAATTGGAGAAATTCAAAACCCTTGATCCAAGGAGATGGGGAATTTCGAAAAACCCCATAGGGGGGAATCCAAAACTATCGAGGGTGGGACTTTGATTTCGAGAAATTTTGGGGTGGGGGGGGGAAATGAGAGGGGGGGAACCCCAAAAATTTGATCCCAGGGGGGATGGGAGCACAAGAAAATGAAAGCAAAAAAAAAAAAACGAAAAAAAAAAACGGAAAAAAATTTGAGGGCGGGGGGCGATCCCGGGCGACGTGAGGGCGCGCGAAGGGGGGGGGGGGTCGCGAAGGGCCGGGGGGGGCGCCGGGCGGGCGGCGCGGGGGTCGCGAAGGGGGGGGCGGGCGGGCGCGGGGGGGGGGGGTGGCGGGGGGGGGCGTGGGGGGGGGTATGGTTGGGGGGGGGTCAAGGGTGTGGGTAGTCCGAGGGCGAGGGCAAGGTTTTAGCCCGGGGTAACACCTGGGGGAAAAGGGGACCCCCCCGTGGGTCCAGCCGGATAACCCTAGTGGAAGGCCCAGACCGGGTACACGCCCCGTGGAAGGCCCTAAACCCGGATACACCGCTCAGTGGAAGGCCCTAAACCGGATACACCGCTCAGTGGAAATTTTCACTACTATTGTCCAATCACTATTTTCAATTAAAATGTCTAATTTTCTTTGTAGTTTGTTTTTGAGTTCATTACAAATTCTTCTGAGTTTATTATAGCAATGATCCAACATACTGTGTTTCCATTCTGATGGAATGGCCTGATTAAAAGAGTATTTTTTGTTTCTCAATATTTTGAATGCTTCCTTCTCCTGTATTTTAGTTATTTCAATATGTTTCTGAAGAATAATTCTCATTAAATCATCAAAAGGACGAACTCTCATGTCAAGGAGTCTATTCGGTAAAATTATTCGGAGAATTATTCTTCAGAAACATATTGAAATAACTAAAATACAGGAGAAGGAAGCATTCAAAATATTGAGAAACAAAAAATACTCTTTTAATCAGGCCATTCCATCAGAATGGAAACACAGTATGTTGGATCATTGCTATAATAAACTCAGAAGAATTTGTAATGAACTCAAAAACAAACTACAAAGAAAATTAGACATTTTAATTGAAAATAGCGATTGGACAAAGCATGCTAATAACAATTTTGTAATAAACTTATCTGACGAAATTTTAGAAAAAAATACAACTGCTGCTCTAGGTTTTGGCCTAAGTTTTGCAACTTCAAAAAAACTTAATAATGTTGAAATTGCAAAAGCCTTTTGTAACCTTGAAAAATTTTCTGATTTATCCCCTGATGAAATTAATATTAGTAAAGGAATGGTATATAACTCTATGTTAAAACCAAACATTCCCAATTGCCCTCAAAGATTCTTTAAGTCTTTTGATACACTTAACAACAATAAAAATTTGCGCCTTACTAAAGCAGACAAAATAAATGCAATAGTAATTATGAAAGAAAATGATTACCAAGAAAAAATGAATAATTTCTTAGATGATATTGAAACCTATTCTAAACTTAGAAAAATCCCTTAGAAACCGTTAACAGCGTTTTCAATAAAACAATAAAACTTCTACTGAAAGGCAAAGATAAATTAGTCAAACAATTTACTTCCACTAATCCATCTTTACCTTACATGTATGGACTAATAAAAACACACAAACCAGGGAATCCAGTCAGACAAATTATTAGCTCACAGGGTCGTTTCATATAAATTATCCAAATGGCTTGTGTTGACATTTTGAGCCCTATTGTTGGCAAAATTTCTAACATTTAATGTTAAAACAACATAGATTTAATTGATAAATTAAGCTCCTTGACTGACTTAAATGATTTTAACATGGTTAGTTTTGATGTTACTTCTTGTTTACGAAAGTTCCTGTTGATGATTTATTAAGTTTCTTATCTGAAGAACTCGTTAACTATGATTTACCATTGCCAGTTCCTACTATCATTAAACTTATTAAACTTTGCATTGTTGATGCAAAATTTGCATTTAATGATAAGTTTTACACTCAGAAGTTTGGTATGGCAATGGGAAATCCTCTTTCACCTGTTCTTAGTAACTATACATGGAGTTTTTTGAAACAAGGCTGCTTAACACAATCCTCCCTAATAGAGCTAAATGGTTCAGATATGTTGATGATATTTTGTGTCTTATGCCCAAAAATGTAGATATACACCATTTCCTTGGCAAATTAAATAGCTTAGTCCATTCTATAAACTTTACTGTTGAGTTTGAGGAAAATAACTCATTGCCTTTTCTAGATGTTTTAATTATTAAGGGTAATAATGAATTCAAATTTAAAATGTACAGAAAACCTACAAATAACTGTTCTTATGTCCACTATTATTCTTTGCATCAAGATAGAGTTAAACTGTCTGTTTTCTCATCAATTTTTTGAGAGCTTACGAATTTGTAGTCCAGAGTTCATAGATGAGGAAATATCCAAAATTTATGAAATAGGTAATGATTTGAAATACCCAAGAAATGTAATTGATAAAATCTTTTAAGTTGCTAGAAATACTTTTTATAATCCAAAAAGGGGCAACCAGCCTTATTCAACTAAAAATATGTTGGTTCTCCCTTACCATGAAAACTTGGTTGATATGCCTGCTCTTCTCAAGACTTTTAATATTAAAGTTGTATTCAAAAATCTTAATACAGTAAAAAAACTTTTGATAAAGAATTCCCCCCAAAATGCTGATGGATGTGTGTATAAGATTCCTTGTAAAATTTGCGATAAAGTTTATTACGGTCAAACTGGTAAGAATCTAGAACTAAGATTAAAACAACATAAATATAGCATTAGAACTGGACAAGATTCCAAAGCTCTATTTATTCATGTAAGAGATTTTAACCATCCAATAGATTTTCAAAAAGTTGAGAAAGTAGTATCAAGCAAGTCCATGGTCGACAGGAATATAATTGAATCTTGTTTCATAAAAAGCAGTTTTGACAAAAATATGAATATTTCCTTTGGTTTATATAAATTAGATCCATTGATAATTAATAGAATTTGGGAAGAATTTAATAATACACTGGACAAATAATAATTTTTAAAATTTCTTATTTCTTGGGTAGAATGGTTTGTCGGTGGGTTGTATGAAGGACCCGTCTAGTTGGGCCGGCGGGCCTGCTGTAGTGTTCCCTTTCTTATGAGCCGCGTGTCAGGTGTTTCATTGTTGTGGGATCTGATAGTGAGGTGTTGGCCAGACCCTTTATATACCTTCCTTTGATGCTTTACTTTCTTAGTTCCTTGATAATGTGAGGAGTCACGAAAGAGCTTGGAATTTTTCTATTCTTTCACAGTGGTTGTTTTGCATATTCTGAAATCACCTGTTTACTGTGATCTTATTGCATATATATATATATATATATATATATATATATATATATATATATTTTTATATATATATAATATATATTTTATATATATATATATATATATATATATATATGCAAGGAATTTGCAAGAGCAGGCGAAATATACACAAACACTGGTCTCTGGCTGAAGAAGACTCGAACCTACGAACCTTGGAACAAGGTACGCAGTGCTTTACCAATCTACCCACACTGGACCAATACCTTGGAGTCCAGCTTGCGCTAGACTTTGATCCAAGGCAGCCAGCTTTCAGGGAGAAGGCTTACAGCTTTTCAGCTCATCCCTGCACGCATCAGCCTTACTAGAGATATTAACAATGCAAGGAATTCGCAAGAGCAGGCGAAATATACACAAACACTGATGCCTGTGTACAACACCGTAATTGACACAACCATTTAATAAACTACAGAAACTCAAGACTTATCGCCAGAGAAGACAACACTCAATACCGATGAATCCTGGAATCATCGCTTATCTCTATGACCAACAACTTCAACCAGAACAATTACTTTTATAATATAGGTGAACCACTTGCCAAGAAACTTCTTCATCGCTATCCCACATAAGAACATAGGAATGGAGGAACACTGCAGAAGGTCTGGTCACAAACTTATCCAATCTCCCTCCCTAGCTACCCAAGATTTTAGACTATAACCCCACTCGATAGATCATCAGATGCAGCATTCTCCACCTGTCCACAGCATTCTGAACCTGACTATAAATACTCGCGTACCTTCCACCCCAGGTAGATCTCTTTGTGACTTAAAAAACCCACTGTGTGGGCGAAACGTTGTCAATAAAGAATCACATTATACTGCATATGTGTTTATATTTCCACTGTGTCGGTATTTTATACCATTTATTTCCACGAACAAGTGGTATTGATCAGTAACAACACTGCGGCTAACCAAGGACTCGAACGCATGCTGTTTTGGCCCGCCTCACTGTGATCCGAGGACATACGATGGAGTGGGTGCCTCTGAGCTAATTTCATTCTACTCCCCGTTCTGTGTACTAGCCTCAACAAGCAGTATTTTATGTCATTGTAACCACGAACAAGTGGTAATGATCAATAACAACATTGCTACTAGCCAAGGACTCGAAGCCTGTTGTTTTGGCCCACCTCGTGGTGAGCAAAAACCACATGACGCTCTAACCCACAGGATCACGAAAACCTACAAGAATCATGCACAGGCAAAGAAGGGAATGCATGAAAGTATAGTAGTACCAACATTCTTATATGGGTGTGAAGCTTAGGTTGTAAATGCTGCCGGGAGGAGGTGGTTGGAGGCAGTGGAGATATCCCGTCTAAGGGCAATATGTGGTGTAAATATTATGCAGAAAATTCGGAGTGTGGAAATTAGGAGAAGGTGTGGAGTTAATAAAAGTATTGGTCAGAGGGCTGAAGAGGGGTTGTGGAGGTGGTTTTGTCATTTAGAGAGAATGGATCAGAGTAGAATGACATGGAGAGCGTATAAATCCGTAGGGGAAGGAAGGCGGGGTAGGGGTCGTCCTCGAAAAGGTTGGAGAGAGGGGGTAAAGGAGGTTTTGTGGGCAAGGGGCTTGGGCTTTCAGCAAGCGTGAGTGAGCGTGTTAGAGAGGAGTGAATGGAGACGAATGGTATTTGGGACCTGACGCGCAGGGTAATATTTAGTGAAGGGATTCAGGGAAACCGGTTATTTCATATAGCCAGATTTGAGTCCTGGAAATGGGAAGTGCAATGCTTGCACTTTAAAGGAGGGGTTTTTGATATTGGCAGTTTGGAGGGATATATTGTGTATTTTTATACGTATATACTTCTAAACTGCTGTATTCTGAGCACCTCTGCAAAAACAGTGATTATGTGTGAGTGTGGTGAAAGTGTTGAATGTTGATGAAAGTATTTTCTTTTTGGGGATTTTCTTTCTTTTTGGTCAACCCTGCCTCGGTGGAGACGACCGACTTATTAATATATATATATATATATATATAATATATTATATATTATATATTATATATATATATATATATATATATATAATATATATATATAATGTATATACACACAACCAACAAAACGAAGAGAAACTGGGATTCTTTCCTTCCACATAACAGCTACTATAAAACTTATATTGGAGAAACATCACAAGACACCGACACATGCATCAAGGAACGCAAGATGTATATATGTAAAGTACATATCAATAACGACACATGCATCAAGGAACATAGATATTCAGAAGATACACAAAACAACACATGCAAAAAAAAACTAGAATCAGAATACATATCAATAACGACACATGCATCAAGGAACGTAGTTATACATGTGAGTACATATCAATAACGATACATGCATCAAGGAACGTAGTATATCATGTAGAGTACATATCAATAACGACACATGCATCAAGGAATGTAGTTATACATGTTGAGTACATATCAATAACGATACATGCATCAAGGAACGTAGTTATACATGTTGAGTACATATCAATAACGATACATGCATCAATGAACACTGACATACATGTAAATTACATATCAATAACGCACCTGATATTCATTGGGACACACACACACACAACTATCTCAAGAACTACGTAACTATAACACTTAGGAACTTCTCTGTTCAGGACCTCCAACACTACTGCCCAAGTTCAATGCAGTTTTCAAAACGTTCTTAGAAAATATCGTGAGAACAACCACGAAAAGATTGACCAGACACTTGCAGTGAACGAGACACTTGACGTGACACCTCACGTTACTGAACATTTCTCTTCTGTACAAAATCAGTGTTCTCCCTTAATCATGTGACCTGAATGACTAGGTTCGGGCATTGGCTTAAGCCGTAGAAAACTTGGACCTCTCGAATGGGCAGTAGGCTTCTGCAGTGTTCTTCGTTCTTATGTTCTTATGTTCTTATGTCACTGGAATTTATGATATCCTTAATTGATTAGGAAACCCTGAAAATTATCAATATGATATATAAAATAGATAGGTAGATAGATTAAATATACAAATTGATAATAAATAAGTGATCGATGAAAAATATACATAATTAAGAGACTTAGATAAATTAGATAAACAGAATATACACAGAACGATAACAGATACTAACAATTGATAGAAATACATTAGCAGATTGATAATAGAGAGACAACCTATAAACAGTAAAAATAGAAAGAATACAGATACACGATAGATTTAAGACAATAAATAAATAGCTAGTGTGAGAAAATTCTCCAGTAAAGCGGATATCTCCCAGCCCTTTCAGTCCCCCTTCAGCCCTCTGAGGAACTCAGCCCTCCCAGAAGATGGCTAATGGACTCTCTTACTTCCTCATAAACAGATTAACTGAAAACATGTGTCACCCAGCGTCATAAGTGACGCCATCTTCTCATTGCTAGTTTCAGATTTCGTTGCAACTACAAGTGACAGTTAATTTAGAGTAATTACTCCTTCCCTTTAGCAGGAAAATTGAGAGAAAACCCTGTACCTACTTTATCTACAATTTCATATTATTATGAATTGTAGTCTATAACTAGATACCATTGCAATGTTTAGCAAGGAAGAGAAATAACGATGAGTTCAGCATATTCCTTGTGGGGGCGAGCGAGGAGCGAGAGGAGCGGACGGCTGCGTGCTCAGATTGCTTCAAGGAACGGACGAGAAACGTGTGTCATGAGTGCATTGCCTCCTTATTGAACAAAGACAAAGGAACAGTAGTGACCAGTGCACTCTTGACTCTTGTTCATTCTGACAATCTCAGGAAACTAGAAAAGTTAGACTAGTTCCCTCATATAAGCCAGGAAATTCGCAGTATCTGTGTTCCTCCTGTTGTGGATAATACCACGAAACTATGAACAAATGATGGAACTGAATAGTGATGTGTAACCGGTAGCGAGTGATTGCAATAAACATTCCCGACGTAGTGGTGAACATTAGTGCAACATTCTCCGAGACATTCAGGTCTTCAGTCCAATCAAGACACCGAAACCGGGGTCCTGCTTTCCCTACCACAAACTAGGGAAAATTGGGCCAGTTACAATACGCAGGTAAGTCTAGCCATACTCACTCCTACTTAGGTTGGCTGTAGCTGATAGATAAGGGTGAGCTTTGACCGGATTTACCAATAGACTTCGTAACTGGCGGGCTTTTAGGCCCAAACCACGTGATTACCATTAAGCGTTTCAGATGTGAAATGCTGAAATATACGCTCCTTTGGAGCAAATTATATAATTAATACTCGTTATTCTACAGCTCAGATGTAGGGATACCACGATTCACGCGAAGGAAATTTCTTGAATGCGGCTGCAAGAAGTCTGAATCATCATTGACGCAAAGTAAATTTCATTTTATATCGGAAGTAACCTTGGCTGGTTAATTTCCCCATAGATAGATTGACAGACAGCTATATGAATAGACAGACTGATTTTCTCATATATTATATATCAAGAAATTCTTTACTTAAAGTCACAAACACTGAACAGGAAGAAATCAACTGGAGAAAAAATAAACAGAGATAAATGAGATATGTATATGTCTGCCCTCGATCAGAGACTCCTTAAGAGGGTCTGTGTTTAAAGCCGAAATATACAGACCAACTTTATCTGTCTCTTATTTTCTCTCAGTTCATTCTCACTCTTTATTGACATCAAATTTTTGGCAAACCACCTGCAGAAGTGAAGTGTTTTCCGATGATTAAATTAATGACGACCTCGATCTCCATCAAGACGTGGTCGCCTCTCTTCACAAGGGTTTTGATAGCCTGCGGGAAGTCTGACAGAAGTATATACTTGATGCGTCCTTTTGACTCAACATCAGCAATTTCACGGAAGATGCCGGATTCCACAGTCTTAAAGGAAAAGAAATACACTGACATGAAATTTTTGGATATTTAATGCCGATTTGCTCTAACAACAAGGATTATTAGCACCGTACTTGTGACTACACCTTTTCCCATAAACAAGTTCCAATCAATGTTCCATTAGCTCTCTGCACCCACTAAAACACTATGAAAGTCGCTTGATTACGTATTGTATTAGCACAAACAGTGATGCTAATTAAGTAATTCATAATTTCCGAAGAGTTTTTTCTTAAATTTAATTGTATAAACCAAATGTTTAGAAAGCTTTTATGTCATCCTATTATTATATTTTGGAAGACAAAAATGTTCCGTAAATTTACGAGTGTGAGTTCATGTTCATGTGAGTTGGATGTCTTAATTATTAAGGGAAACCATGAATTTATATTGAAAATATATGGAAAACCAACAGATAACTGTTCTTATGTGATGTATTATTCTTCACATCATGAAAGAGTTACCCTTTCTGTATTCTCATCTATAGATAAAAATATATTGAAGATTTACCAAAAAGTGAATGATCTAAAACTCTTGAAAAGCTTAAGTGACATATCTTTTTAAAATTTCCAGCAAAACAATTTTACAATTCGAAACTGGACAAATAAACATGTTTAACAAGGAATATGTTGGTTCTCCTTTACTATGAAAATCTTCTTGGTGTACCTTATCTACTTAGAAATTTTAAAATTAAATATTTAAATGAATAAATAGAGCGTTGGAATATAGCATTAGAACTGGACAAGATTCCAATGCTCTATTTATTCATGTAAGAGATTTTAACCATCCAATTGATTTTCAAAAAGTTGAGAAAGTAGTATCAAGCAAGTCCATGGTCGACAGGAATATAATTGAATCTTGTTTCATAAAAAGCAGTTTTGACAATAATATGAATATTTCCTTTGGTTTATATAAATTAGATCCATTTATAATTAATAGAATTTGGGAAGAATTTAATAATAATACACTGGACAAATAATTTTTAAATTTTCTTGGGTAGAATAGTTTGTGGGTGAGTTGTGCAAAGGACCTATCCAAGTTGGGTCGGCGCGCGTCAGGTGTTTAACCGTTGTGGGATCTGATAGTGAGGTGCTGGCCAGACCCCTTATATAGCTTCCTTGGATGCTTTACTTTCATAGTTCCTTGATAATGTGAGTAGTCACGAAAGCGCTTGGAATTTCTCTATTCTTTCAGAGTGGTTGTTTTGCATATATATATATATATATATATATATATATATATATATTATTATATATATATATATATATATATATATATATATATATATATATATATATATATATGTTATAGGGTGGTACCACCTCTGGAACTGTCCTGGGGACCCTCATCCTCAGAGAAAAGAATAAACTTACTTCAGGGAAAACTCGAGGTTTTCCAAGAACATATTCTCATTTATATCTGCCTCTCAGTTTTGTGGATTATTTCATTTTTAATGTTGAAAGCGCAGTAATTCACAAAAATGTAATTTGAAAACTGCTTCATATTTGCATTTAATTATTACTTGATAGATGTTGTTAAAGAATTCTTTCAAATGAGATGAGGTAGGTGGCAACTCACAACTTGTCAAATAAGCCAACTACTGTAAACTATTGCGAAAATTTAAATAGAAAAAAGAGAGAGGAATTGGCAGCCAGGTAAATTTGAGGCAAGGCCTTTGTGGACAGCTATTTAAGACTTTCTTCTATTTTAATTCATCTTTCTTAAATGCCTTGTGCCTATTTTTATTTTTATATTACTCCTGTATTCACTGTTGTGTTCTCCAAACTGAAACAGAATTTTTTCCAGTTTCTGTATTAATCTGCCCTTGGAGAATGAGTTGAAAATCTTTCTGTAATCTAATAATGTTTTTGTTACAGGTATTAAACTTGTCTGTAACATGCTTAATGGATGAAGGACGGAGTCTCCTCCTCCACACAATAATACACCATTTTTTTTCAGACACACCACTCTAGCATACATCGCCATCATAAGATATACATTTATAGAAGGCACTAGTTTCTCTAGACGCAAGGCACTTGTATGCTGCACGAGGCACTACACTTACCAGTTTCGTCCACAACTTACTCGAAAGTACTGCACACTGGAGGAGTTTGTCGCCCATAACATGGTTACGATGCGGTCATCGAGAACATTACGTATTGTCTGATAGGGTTGGTGTATGTGCCTCACTGCCAATGACGACATAAGATTCCCAGCATAGCTCTTACTGAGGACCAAAGCTACGGTCACCCAGCCAGCCATCACTAGCCGCTTCCACTCCGCCAGAGCTGAGGTTGAGTAGTCTTAGCGGGAGAGAGAAAAGAAATTTGCTTTCACTTATGAACAATTTTCACAGTTTAATGTTTAGTGTTATTACTTATTCTGATAATACTATCATATATTTGTAATTTTTGATTATAGTAATGTTTTCACCATTGAAGTTTTATTTTTTTTTCGACAGTGAAAGTTGAAATGGGAAATGCAATGATAAAAAATAGTAACGTAGTTGAAGTCATAGTAGCAGATTTTTATGTCAAAGGATATACAAGTATTATTCCACTTTATATAAGAGAAAAAACATATTAAATTGTTGTCGATGGAAAATTTTTTGTGCATAAGAATAAATTAACAAGAGATGTAAATTTTGCAGATCATTGGTCCACATAGTAAAAAAATCAGTTATATAAATAAACTCTGAGTGATATTGCCTTCTTGACTATAACTTATGCATGAAAAAGATACAACTTTTATATAAAGATATGTATATATATTCTATATATATTACAAAATATTTTACACACACACGCACTATATATATAGGGTCTGTGCGGGACTTGGATTACGTAGGTGTGAGTCGGCACGAGTGGTAGTCATCTGACTGTGGCGTGTGTGATGAGTTAGATTGATGTGCGTGGAGGTAGCAGGCGCCTGTGTGCGTCAAACGTATGTCGGTGTGGTGGAGGGTAACATTGGCTGCAGGAGTACAAGTGTGGGTTTTACCAAAGGCTGGTGTGGTCTCTGGGCCCTGAGATCCAGTTGTGTAATGTCCATTTGTCATGTCATGCCATGCCATGTATAGTTATGTCATGTTGTCAACCATTTTAACGGTACAGTGTATACTGCCATGTAAGGTTTGTTAGATTTTGTAAGGATGTCCTGCCTGAGATGGTGGGCGTTCAACGTGAAGGGTATCCTGGGTGGACGATACTGACACACTGTGTGGCCATTTGTAATGGTTCATGCTTTCATTATGTGTATGTACATTTAATAAAGTATTTCTCAGGTTAGGGTACACGGCCACTGGCGTGGGGGAGGGTGCGGGCTAGCAGCAGTTTGTTATCGATTAAATACCATTTGTTCGTAGTTATAATAATATGTGTACTGCTTGTGGATGATAGTACACCAAACGGGGTGTAGAACACACAAAAACACACACACACACACACACCATATATATATATATATATATATATATATATTATATATATATATATATATATATATATATATATATATATATTATATATATATATTATTTACAATTTTAATGAGATATTTTGACTGTATTTTACAGAAACACGTTTTAACTTGCCTTGCTGCAACAATATTCTTGTCATGTCAAAAATCTCCTTCCCCCAGGTGTGCAGGAAAGCTTTTCTGGCAAACAAAAATGAAGACAAGAGCCACATAACTGCAGGCAGCACCAGGAATGCCACCAATGTGGAAGCCCACACATTTGTCTCTAGAGGCAGAAGGAAGGCCCATGGATTCACCTGTGGCATCCCACGACTACTAAGGATCCTGGTGTACTGTATCAGTACTGGCCAAGTTATGTCCACCACTTCGGTGCGATTCGCAGTAATACCAAATGGTCCAGGTGCAAAGTCTGCTTCCTGTATTGATATTTTGTGAAAGAGTTTTATTATGAGTATATTGAACTAATTATCTAGAAACTTTTTATATTATGGAAAAAAAAAACCGAATTCAAATTGAATAAAGAGACAAGCGAGATCACACAGAATTTTGTCTAATACATTTACGAGTTTCATCTTAAGCAGTATAAAAATTAGTTACGTTAATTATACATATTTTTATTAGATTCGCTTTATTTGTAAATTAGTTGGCCCATCATTTATACATTTTCGCAAATAAGAATCTAGTATTTAGTTAATTCATAACATTGCCTTAAATGTCGAACTGCAATTGAATCATCGTTGATTATATTTGTAGGTTGGAAATAATTGACAAGCCTACGGCAGGTGTTGGTTGAATTAAATTTGGGTGTCCGATTTCTACTGTATCTACTCATATATCAGTGTCAGACAATAATATCCAACAGAAAATATTTGCAACAAATGCAGGTTATCATGTGTGGAACTCTACGACATTAAGCTGTAGCATGATATTTAGTATTTTATTTAAGAGAAAACCAAGTTCCAGGCTGAGTGTTTTTTGCCAATATTTACGCATCTAAAATTTGAACTTGATTGAATAAGTAATAAAAGAAAATTGTGAGAAGGTAAAGGAAGATGATGCTGAAAATTTTCCTAAAAATAAGAAACTCTTGCCTTTGTGAACTTGAAAATACTATGAAACATAGGATCTATATTGTTTCAAGTTCTCTAATTTACACTTTGGAGTTACGTAAAATCCTGTAAGGAAAAATATTTTGATTTTTTAATAATCCAATTTGATATATTTGGCAAAAAAAATGGCAAACTGGGCTCCACACAGCCCAAAATTTTTGCAAAACTGTAAATGTACACCTGCATTTATGGTTCCAAGTTGATCAAAAGAAACATTCTTTAATTATTAAATGGGACGCAGTTAGCTTAATTAAATTGGAAAATTGAAAGTTATGCAGCTTATTTCCAACACAGGGTAATCTGGTGGCCTGTGTACCTGTTCTTACTGAGTTAGCAAGATAAACAATATAAGAATGAACAAAAAACGAGTGAAGTTATGACCATATATACAGAGATTATGTACAGTAAGATATTATGCAAGCAAGACACAGTGAGAACCGTATACGACCAGACTTGGAGGTAAGTCTGTCAATATTTTTTCATGAGTCTCAGACATCGCTTCACAACTTTGGAGGGTTTCTCGTGATTGGCTGGGTTGAACCGAGCTGTTAGCATAACAGGTGGGCCTCCCTGTTATACTCTTAACAGCTGGTTCGCTGGTCGGAGGGCATGCCTATTTGTGACATACGTTGAATAAATGTTATGTACTCTTTTTATGCCACAAAACTAAAATGACTGACAACCTGTGTTTTAATAAAGCCCTCCTAAATTAAACGTTAAAAGCCGATCAGAGAAGACATTCTCCAGAATTTGATCTTATTCCAACGAGACTAAGATTTTAAACTATTTCAATTAAAATTTCAAAATATCACCTACTCAAACTAAACTAATCCATCTTATAAAATGAGTAGTTATTATATAAAAAATAATATCATTATCAAATTCGTCATTCTGCAGTAATGGTATGGATGCCAAAGGCTCCAAGTGTGTGTTACTATTTTGTTACATTATTATTAGACTGAATGCAAATGAAAATGAACAGATACTAACATGGAGCTAAGGTGCTAATTAGTCATTAAATATTACATGCGTTGAGAAGAGGTAAATTGAAATTTACTGGAAGTGATTTGACTGGATTGTACTTTTTAGATTATTTTCTGCATAAAATGGTCAAGTCTGCACCTATACATTTAAATTTTACTCTGCATTGTGGTTCATTTTTGAGGCACCTTTTCTGAAGGTTAAAAGTTTCACCAATGATTGTTTTACAAGTTATCTAAGCCATTCAAGGATGCTAGGAATATTTTCAGCAACTTTGTTTACAGGAGACATGAACGTGCGAACTGCTCCAGAAATTTGTTTCTTGTTAGCGCACAGAAGTATTGAAATTTTGAAGAAAATTGGATGAGGTGTTCCCGAGTTTTGAGAGAAACAAAATTATCTTATATATCTTATAAGATAATAAGATATATAATAAGATATATAAGAAGTTAGGACATTAACTGAAGGCATTGAATTTCCACATTGTAAACTACTTTCAATAATTATCATATGATTTATGTTGGGAAAAACTAGATCTATTTCAGCGGCTGTGTGATCCATTTAAGGTATCCCCAGTTAATATTACACTTAAATATTAGCGAAGAAGATCTGAAAGGAATCACAAAACGCATTCACAAGTCATCGTAAGGAAATTAATATTAAATTTTTCTGTAAATATAGCAATTTAAGATATTACACAGACCAATATACCTGTGGGACATGTAAAAAGGTTCCTGGAAGGAAATCCAGGATCGGATCACATGCAACCTGTGTTTTTCCAAACATCATACCTCTTTTGAAAGAATAAACACTGCCTCTAAAAATGACATCCAACTAGCAAGGAGTAAGGTGCTTCTGGATATGCAGTAAAGATATGAAACTTTGGACAGGTATCAGGAAAGTACTCAGGAGGGTAATAAATAATAAGCAAGAAAAAAAAAACCTCTTGGATAGTCTACCCAAGATATACAGAACATTGGAAAAAGGGAGAGGAGAAAAAAATTGAAATACAGAATGCCCCTACCTCAACAGATGACTCGGAAATAAATAGTCACCCACTGAAAAAAATACAGGAAATAAAAATAACAGCTAGTCCAACTCCCACCCATAGTGCTAACCCAGCCTCAGCCCCCAGCTCTAGAGCTAATCCAGACTCGGCTGGATTAGCTAGATTAGTGCTGACCCAGACTCAACACCCAGCCCTAGTGGTGATTAAGACTCAGCCCCCAGTCTTAGTGCCAATCCAGACTCTTTTAAGTACCATCTCAGTCACCACTAAAACCTTAAAGATACAACCACCATCAACAAAACCATAGCCCACGTTACAGATATAGTAAAGGAAGAGTCTTTTTCTGTGGAAAATGTTCGTCTCCTGGAAACAGAAACATATGGGGGGTGGCTCTGGTTTGGCTGCTGAAGATTGTAGTGAAGTCCTAGAAACTGCACATTCTAGACACTGTTAACCTCCAAGAAGATATAAACTTAATATTTCCAATAGGCAACGGAAAACAATATGATGTTCGATGGAGACAAATTCCCACTACCCCTTTCTGGAAAACTAGAGGAGATAATAACTAGAACTGAATATACTGCAAACTCTAATCACACAACAGAGCGGAAAAGTAATGCGAAGATCCTGAGGATCTCACTTTCAAAGATCAGAATAGTGCCACTATGTCATCTGCGATGAAAATGATAGAATGGATAATGAGAACGTTCAGAACAAGAGATGCAAAGCCAATGATGATCCTTTTAAAAATTACTTGTTGTTGTACATTAACATCTCAATTCAAAGAAGGAGAAATTACAGATCTAGAGAATGTACAGAGAGCCTTCACTGCACATTTAACTTCCGTCAAACACCTTAACTACTGAGAACGCTTGGAAGCACTTGATTTGTACTCGCTAGAGCGCAGGCGACAGAGATGCATCATAATCTACACTTGGAAAATCCTAGAAGGAATGGTCCCTAATTTGCACATGGAAATCACTCCCTATGAAAGCAAAAACTATTGCTGTGTCAAATGTGATA
>NC_069414.1:67946847-67967654 GCF_026875155.1 Cherax quadricarinatus
TAATAAAATATATTATAATTTTTTTTTTTTTGTTTTGTTCTACACCCCGTTGGTGTACTATCATCCAAGCAGTACACATTTTAATTAAACTACGAACAATGGTATTTAATCGATAACAAACTGTGCTAGCCCGCACCCTCCCCCACGCCAGTGGCCGTGTACCCTAACCTGAGAAAATTTTATTAAAATGTACAAAACACATAATGAAAGCATGAACCATACAAATGGCCACACAGTGTGTCAGTATCGTCCACCCAGGATACCCTTCACGTTGAACGCCCACCACTAAAGGCAGGACATCCTTACAAAATCTAACAAACCTTTACATGGCAGTATACACTGTACCGTTAAAATGGTGACAACATGACATAACTATACATGGCATGGCATGACATGACAAATGGACATTACACAACTGGATCTCAGGGCCCAGAGACCACACCAGCCTTTGGAAAAACCCCACACTTTTACTCCTGCACCCAAATTGTTACCCTCCACCACACCGACATACGTTTGACGCACACAGGCGCCGCTACCTCCACGCACATCAATCTAACTCATCACACACGCCACAGTCAGATGACTACCACTCGTGCCGACTCACACCTACGTAATCCAAGTCCCGCACAGACCCTATATATATAGTGCGTTGTGTTGTGTATAAAATATTTGTAATAATATAGAATATATATACACATTTTTATATAAAAGTTGTATCTTTTTCAGCATAAGTTATAGTCAAGAAGGTAATATCGCTCAGAGTTTATTTATATAACTGATTTTTTACTATGTGGACCAATGATCTGCAAAATTTACCTCTCTTGTTAATTTATTCTTATGCACAAAAAATTTTCCATCGACGACAATTTAATATTTTTTTTCTCTTATATAAAGTGGAATAATACTTTTTATATCCTTTGACATAAAAATCTGCTACTATGACTTCAACTACGTTACTATTTTTTCACTGCATTTCCCATTTCAAACTTTCACTGTCGAAAAAAAAATAAAACTTTAAGGGTTTAAAAAAACTTACTATAAACAAAAATTACAAAATATTGATAGTATTATCAGAATAAGTAATAACACTAAACATTAAACTGTGAAAATTGTTCATAAGTGAAAGCAAATTTCTTTTCTTCTCCCGCTAAGACTACTC
Organism: Cherax quadricarinatus; assembly: GCF_026875155.1. Classification (NCBI taxonomy): domain Eukaryota; kingdom Metazoa; phylum Arthropoda; class Malacostraca; order Decapoda; family Parastacidae; genus Cherax; species Cherax quadricarinatus. Next base: position 67,948,007 of record NC_069414.1, read on the forward strand.
AACCTCAGCTCTGGCGGAGTGGAAGCGGTTTAGTGATGGCGGGCTGGGTGACCGTAGCTTTGGTCCTCAGTAAGAGCTATGCTGGGAATCTTATGTCGTCATTGGCAGTGAGGCACATACACCAACCCTATCAGACAATACGTAATGTTCTCGAGACCGCCATCTTTAACCATGTTATGGGCGACAAACTCCTCCAGTGTGCAGTACTTTCGAGTAAGTTGGGACGAAACTGGTAATTTGTATGCCTCGTGCAGCATACAAGTGCCTTGCGTCTGAGAAAACTAGTGCCTTCTATAAAAAGTATATCTTATGATGGCGATGTATGCTAGAGTGGTGTGTCTGAAAAAAAATGGTGTATTATTGTGTGGAGGAGGAGACTCCGTCCTTCTCCATTAAGCATGTTACAGACAAGTTTAATACCTGTAACAAAAACATTATTAGATTACAGAAAGATTTTCAACTCATTCTCCAAGGGGAGAAATTAATACAGAAACTGGAAAAAATTGTTTCAGTTTGGAGAACACAACAGTGAATACAGGAGTAATATAAAAATAAAAATAGGCCAAGGCATTTAAGAAAGATGAATTAAAATAGAAGAAAGTCTTAAATAGCTGTCCACAAAGGCCTTGCCTCAAATTTACCTGGCTGCCCAAATTTCCCCTCTCTTTTTTCTATTTAAATTTTCGCAATAGTTTACAGTAGTTGGCTTATTGACAAGTTTGGAGTTGCCACCTACCTTTCATCTCATTTTAAAGAATTCTTTAACAACATCTATCAAGTAATAATTAAATTTCAAATAAAGCAGTTTTCAAAATTACATTTTGTGAATTACTGCGCTTTCAACATTAAAAATGAAATAATCCACAAAACTGAGAGGCAGATATAAATGAAATATGTTCTTGGAAAACCTCGAGTTTTCCCTGAAGTAAGTTTATTCTTTTCTCTGAGGATGAGGGTCCCCAGGACAGTTCCAGAGGTGGTACCACCCTATAACATATAAAATATTATATTATATATATATAAATATATATATATATATATATAATATATATATATATTATATATATATATATATGCAAAACAAACCCCTCTGAAAGAATAGAGAAAAATTCCAAGCGCTTTCGTGACTACTCACATTATCAAGGAACTATGAAATAAAGCATCCAAGGAAGCTATATAAGGGGTCTGGCCAGCACCTCACATCAGATCCCACAACGGTTAAACACCTGACGCGCGCCGACCCAATTTGGGATAGGTCCTTTGCAAAACTCACCCACAAACTTTTCTACCCAAGAAAATTTAAAAATTATTTGTCCCAGTGTATTATTATTAAATTTTTTCCCCAAATTCTATTAATTATAAATGGATCTAATTTATAAAACCCAAAAGGAAATATTCATATTATTGTCAAAAACTGCTTTTATGAAACAAGATTCAATTATATTCCTGTCGACCATGGACTTGCTTGATACTACTTTCTCAACTTTTTGAAAATCAATTGGATGGTTAAAATCTCTTACTGAATAAATAGAGCATGAAATCTTTCCAGTTCCTAATGCTATATTCCAACGCTCTATTTATTCATTTAAATATTTAATTTTAAAATTTCTAAGTAGATAAGGTACACCAAGAAGATTTTCATAGTAAAGGAAAACCACATATTCTTTTTTAAACATGTTTATTTGTCCAGTTTCGAATTGTAAAATTGTTTTGCTGGAAATTTTAAAAAGATATGTCACTTAAGCTTTTCAAGAGTTTTAGATCATTCATTTTTTTGGTAAATCTTCAATTATTTTTATCTATAGATGAGAATACAGAAAGGGTAACTCTTTCATGATGTGAAGAATAATACATCACATAAGAACATTATCTGTTGGTTTTCCATAATTTTCAATATAAATCTTTGGTTTCCCTTAATAATTAAGACATCCAACTCACATGAACATAACTCACACTCGTAAATTTACGGACATTTTTGTCTTCCAAAATATAATAATAGGATGACATAAAAGCTTTCTAAACATTTGGTTTATAAAAATTTAAAAATTTAAAAAAAAACTCTTTTGGAAATTAAAGAATTACTTAATTAGCATCACTGTTTTGTGCTAATACAATACGTAATCAAGCGACTTTCATAGTGTTTTATGGGTGCAAGAGAGCTAATGGAACATTGATTGGAACTTGTTTATGGGAAAAGGTGTAGTCACAAGTACGGTGCTAATAATCCTTGTTGTTAGAGCAAATCGGCATTAAATATCCAAAAATTTCAATGTCAGTGTATTTCTTTTCCTTAAGACTGTGGAATCCGGCATCTTCCGTGAAATTGCTGATGTTGAGTCAAAAGGACGCATCAAGTATATACTTCTGTCAGACTTCCCGCAGGCTATCAAAACCCTTGTGAAGAGAGGCGACCACGTCTTGATGGAGATCGAGGTCGTCATTAATTTAATCATCGGAAAACACTTCACTTCTGCAGGTGGTTTGCCAAAATTTGATGTCAATAAAGAGTGAGAATGAACTGAGAGAAAATAAGAGACAGATAAAGTTGGTCTGTATATTTCGGCTTTAAACACAGACCCTCTTAAGGAGTCTCTGATCGAGGGCAGACATATACATATCTCATTTATCTCTGTTTATTTTTTCTCCAGTTGATTTTCTTCCTGTTCAGTGTTTGTGACTTTAAGTAAAGAATTTCTTGATATATAATATATGAGAAAATCAGTCTGTCTATTCATATAGCTGTCTGTCAATCTATCTATGGGAAATTAACCAGCCAAGGTTACTTCCGATATAAAATGAAATTTACTTTGCGTCAATGATGATTCAGACTTCTTGCAGCCGCATTCAAGAAATTTCCTTCGCGTGAATCGTGGTATCCCTACATCTGAGCTGTAGAATAACGAGTATTAATTATATAATTTGCTCCAAAGGAGCGTATATTTCAGCATTTCACATCTGAAACGCTTAATGGTAATCACGTGGTTTGGGCCTAAAAGCCCGCCAGTTACGAAGTCTATTGGTAAATCCGGTCAAAGCTCACCCTTATCTATCAGCTACAGTCAACCTAAGTAGGATTGAGTATGGCTAGACTTACCTGCGTATTGTAACTGGCCCAATTTTCCCTATTTGTGGTAGGGAAAGCAGGACCCCGGTTTCGGTGTCTTGATTGGACTGAAGACCTGAATGTCTCGGAGAATGTTGCACTAATGTTCACCACTACGTCGGGAATGTTTATTGCAATCACTCGCTACCGGTTACACATCACTATTCAGTCCATCATTTGTTCATAGTTTCGTGGTATTATCCACAACAGGAGGAACACAGATACTGCGAATTTCCTGGCTTATATGAGGGAACTAGTCTAACTTTTCTAGTTTCCTGAGATTGTCAGAATGAACAAGAGTCAAGAGTGCACTGGTCACTACTGTTCCTTTGTCTTTGTTCAATAAGGAGGCAATGCACTCATGACACACGTTTCTCGTCCGTTCCTTGAAGCAATCTGAGCACGCAGCCGTCCGCTCCTCTCGCTCCTCGCTCGCCCCCACAAGGAATATGCTGAACTCAGCGTTATTTCTCTTCCTTGCTAAACATTGCAATGGTATTAAATACAAGATGGTACATTTCTTGTTATCTAGTTATAGACTACAATTCATAATAATATGAAATTGTAGATAAAGTAGGTACAGGGTTTTCTCTCAATTTTCCTGCTAAAGGGAAGGAGTAATTACTCTAAATTAACTGTCACTTGTAGTTGCAACGAAATCTGAAACTAGCAATGAGAAGATGGCGTCACTTATGACGCTGGGTGACACATGTTTTCAGTTAATCTGTTTATGAGGAAGTAAGAGAGTCCATTAGCCATCTTCTGGGAGGGCTGAGTTCCTCAGAGGGCTGAAGGGGGACTGAAAGGGCTGGGAGATATCCGCTTTACTGGAGAATTTTCTCCACACTATTAGTATCTATTTATTTATTGGTCTTTAAATCTATCTGTGTATCTGTATCTCTTTCTATTTATCTATCTGTTTATAGGTTTGTCTCTCTATTTATCTAATTTGTCTAATTGTATTTCTATCAATCTGTCTATGTATCTGTTTATCGATATCTGTGTATATGTCTGTTTATCTATATTTAAGTCTCTTAATCTATGTATATATCTTTCTATCGATCACTTTATTTATCTATCAATTTGTATATTTAATCTATCTACCTATCTATTTATATATCTATATTGATTAATTTTCATGGTTTTCTAAATCAATTAAGAGAGTAGAAGCACTGATTTTGTACAGAAGAGAAATGTTCAGTAACGTGAGGTGTCACATCAAGTGTCTCGTTCACTGCAAGTGTCTGGTCAATCTTTTCATGGTTGTTCTCACGATATTTTCTAAGAACGTTTTGAAAACTGCATTGAACTTGGGCAGTAGTGTTGTAGGTCCTGAACAGAGAAGTTCCTAAGTGTTATAGTTACGCAGTTCTTGAGATAGTTGTGTGTGTGTGTGTCCCAATGAATATCAGGTGCGTTATTGATATGTAATTTACATGTATGTCAGTGTTCATTGATGCATGTATCGTTATTGATATGTACTCAGCATGTATAACTACGTTCCTTGATGCATGTGTCGTTATTGATATGTACTCTACATGTATAACTACGTTCCTTGATGCATGTGTCGTTATTGATATGTACTCTTCATGAATATCTATGTTCCTTGATGCATGTGTCGTTATTGATATGTACCTCCTACTTTTATATAACTACGTTCCTATGATGCATGTGTCGTTATTGATATGTACTCTACATGAATATCTATGTTCCTTGATGCATGTGTCGTTATTGATATGTACTTTACATATACATCTGCGTTCCTTGATGCATGTGTCGGTGTCTTGTGATGTTTCTCCAATATAAGTTTTATAGTAGCTGTTATGTGGAAGGAAGAATCCCAGTTTTCTCTTCGTTTTGTTGGTTGTGTGTATATACATATATATATATATATATATATATATATATATATATATAATATATATATATAATATATATATATATAATATATATAAATATATATATATATTAATAAGTCGGTCGTCTCCCACCGAGGCAGAGTGACCCAAAAAGAAAGAAAATCCCCAAAAAGAAAATACTTTCATCAACATTCAACACTTTCACCTCACTCACACATAATCACTGTTTTTGCAGAGGTGCTCAGAATACAACAGTTTAGAAGTATATACGTATAAAAATACACAATATATCCCTCCAATCTGCCAATATCAAAAACCCCTCCTTTAAAGTGCAAGCATTGCACTTCCCATTTCCAGGACTCAAATCTGGCTATATGAAATAACCGGTTTCCCTGAATCCCTTCACAAAATATTACCCTGCGCGTCAGGTCCCAAATACCATTCGTCTATATTCACTCCTCTCTAACACGCTCACGCACGCTTGCTGGAAGCCCAAGCCCCTTGCCCACAAAACCTCCTTTACCCCCTCTCTCCAACCTTTTCGAGGACGACCCCTACCCCGCCTTCCTTCCCCTACGGATTTATACGCTCTCCATGTCATTCTACTCTGATCCATTCTCTCTAAATGACAAAACCACCCCCAACAACCCCTCTTCAGCCTCTGACCAATACTTTTATTAACTCCACCCCTTTCCCTAATTTCCCACACTCCGAATTTTCTGCATAATATTTACACCCATATTGCCCTTAGACGGAAATCTCCACTGCCTCCAACCACCTCCTCCCGGCAGCATTTACAACCTAAGCTTCACACCCATATAAGAATGTTGGTACTACTATACTTTCATGCATTCCCTTCTTTGCCTGTGAAAGATTTTTGTAGGTTTTCGTGTCCTGTGGGTTAGAGCGTCATGTGGTTTTTGCTCACCACGAGGTGGGCCAAAAACAACAGCTTCGAGTCCTGGTTTGTAGCAATGTTGTTATTTATCATTACCACTTGTTCGTGGTTACAATGACATAAAATACTGCTTGTTGAGGCTAGTACACAGAACGGGGAGTAGAATGAAATTAGCTCAGAGGCACCCACTCCAAACGTATGTCCTCGGATCACAGTTTTTTGGGGGGTCAACGACAGTGGCGTTGATCCTTTTTGGTTTTTAAAAGGGCCGCAGGTTGTTGGGTTTCCCTTGATATCAATACCACTTTGTTCGGAAATAAATGGTATAAAATACCGACACAGTGGAAATAAAACACCCTATGCAGTATAATGTGATTCTTTATTGACAACGTTCGCCCACAGTGGGGGTTTTTTTAAATCACAAAGAATCTACCTGGGGTGGAAGGTTACGCGAGTATTTATATCAGGTTTCAGAATGCTGTGGACAGGTGGAGAATGCTGCATATGATGATCTATCGAGTGGGGTTATAGTCTAAAATCTTGGGTAGCTAGGAGGGAGGATTGGATAAGTTTGTGACCAGGCCTTACTGCAGTGTTCCTCCATTCCTATGGGGATAGGCGATGAAGAAGTTTCTTGGCAAGTGGTTACCTACATTATAGGAAGTAATTGTTCTGGTTGAAAGTTGTTGGTCATAGAGATAAGCGAAGATTCCAGGATTCATCGGCTATTGAGTGTTGTCTTCTCTGGGCGGGATAAGTCTTGAGTTTCTGTAGTTATTAAATTGGTTGTGTGAATTACGTGGTTGTACACAGGCATCAGTGTTTGTGTATATTTTCGCCTGCTCATTGCGAAATTCCTTGCCATTGTTAATATCTCTAGTAAGCTGATGCATGCGGGGATGAGATGAAAGCTGTTTGCCTTCTCCCTGAAGCTGGCTGCCTTGGATCAAAGTCTAGCGCAAGCTGGACTCCAAGGTATTGGTCCGTGTGGGTAGATTTGGTTCGATTTTCTTTGTAGTTTGTTTTTGAGTTCATTACAAATTCTTCTAAATTTATTATAGCAATGATCCAACTACTGTGTTTCATTCTGATGGAATGGCCTGATTAAAAGAGTTATTTTTTGTTTCTCTATATTTTGAATGCTTTCATATTTCTCCTCTATCTTTAGTTATTTCATATGTTTCTGAAGAATAATTCTTCCGAATAATTTTACCGTATAGACTCCTTGACATGAGAGATCGTCCTTTTGATGATTTTATGGAGAATTATTCTTCAGAAACATATTGGAAATAACTAAAATACAGGAGAAGGAAGCATTCAAAATATTGAGAAACAAAAATTCTCTTTTAATCAGGGCCATTCCTCAGAATGGAAAAACAAGTATGTTGGATCATTGCTATAATAAACTCAGAAGAATTTGTAATGAACTCAAAAACAAACTACAAAGAAAATTAGACATTTTAATTGAAAATAGTGATTGGACAATGCATGCTAATAACAATTTAGTAATTAACTTATGAGACGAAATTTTAGACAAAAATACAACTGCTGCTCTAGGTTTTGGCCTAAGTTTTGCAACTTCAAAAAAGCTTAATAATGTTGAAATTGCAAAAGCCTTTTGCAACTTTGAAAAATTTTCTGATTTATCCCCTGATGAAATTAACATTAGTAAAGGAATGGTATATAGCTCTATGTTAAAACCAAACATTCCCAATTGCCCTCAAAGATTCTTTAAGTCTTATGATACACTTAATAACAATAAAAATTTGCGCCTTACTAAAGCAGACAAAATAAATGCAATAGTAATTATTAAAGAAAATGATTACCAAAGAAAAATGAATAATGTCTTAGATGATACTGAAATCTATTCTAAACTTAGAAAAAATCCCTTAGAAACCGTTAACAGCAATTTCAATAAAACAATAAAACTTCTACTGAAAGGCAAAGATGAATTAGTCAAACAATTTACTTCCACTAATCCATCTTTACCTTACATGTATGGACTAATAAAAACACACAAACCAGGGAATCCAGTCATACTATTTATTAACTGCACAGGAGCAGTTTCATATAAATTATCCAAATGGCTTGTTGACATTTTGAGCCCTATTGTTGGTAAAATTTTTTCTAACTTAATGTTAAAAGCAACATAGATTTAGTTGATAAATTAAGCTCCTTGGCTGACTTAAATGATTTTGACATGGTTAGTTTTGATGTTACTTCCTTGTTTACGAAAGTTCCTGTTGATGATTTATTAAGTTTCTTATCTGAAGAACTCGTTAATTATGATTTACCATTGCCAGTTCCTACTATCATTAAACTTATTAAACTTTGCATTGTTGATGCAAAATTTGTATTTAATGATAAGTTTTACACACAGAAGTTAGGTATGGCAATGGGGAAATCCTCTTTCACCTGTTCTTAGCAACCTATACATGGAATTTTTTGAAACAATGCTGCTTAACACAGTCCTCCCTAATAGAGCTAAATGGTTCAGATATGTTGATGATATTTTGTGTCTTATGCCCGAGAATGTAGATATACACCATTTTCTTGTTAAATTAAATAGCTTAGCCCATTCTATAAACTTTACTGTTGCGTTTGAGGAAAATAACTCATTGCCTTTTCTAGATGTTTTAATTATTAAGAGTAATAATGAATTCAAATTTAAAATGTACACAAAACCTACAAATAACTGTTCTTATGTACACTATTATTCTTCACATCAAGATAGAGTTAAACTGTCTGTTTTCTCATCAATGTTTTTGAGAGCTTTGCGTATTTGTAGTCCACAGTTCATAGATGAAGAAATATCCAAAATTTATGAAATAGCTAATGATCTGAAATACCCAAGAAACGTAATTGATTAATCTTTTAAAATTGCTAGAAATACTTTTTACAATCCAAAAAGGGACAACCAGCCTTATTCAACTAAAAATATGTTGGTTCTCCCTTACCATGAAAACTTGTTTGATATGCCTTCCCTTCTTATGACTTATAATATCAAAGTTGCATTTAAAAATCTTGATACAGTAAAAAAAAAAACTTTTGATAAAGAATTCCCCCCAAAATGCTGACGGATGTGTGTATAAGATTCCTTGTAAAATTTGTGATAAAATTTATTACGGTCAAACTGGTAATAGTCTCGAACCAAGATTAAAACAACATAAATATAGCATTAGAACTGGACAAGATTCCAATGCTCTATTTAGTCAGCTGTATAGTCCTTGTGGCTTAGCGCTTCTTTTTGATTATAATAATAATAATAATCTATTTAGTCATGTGAGAGATTTTAACCATCCAATTGATTTTCAAAAAGTTGAGAAAGTTGCATCAAGCAAGTCCATGGTCGACAGGAATATAATTGAATCTTGTTTCATAAAAATAAGTTTTCACAAATAATATGAATATTTCCTTTGGTTTATATAAATTAGATCCTTTTATAATTAATAGAATTTGGGAAGAATTTAATAATACATTGGACAAATAATAAATCTTAATTCTTGGGTAGAATAGTTTGTTGGTGGGTTGCGTGAAGGACCTGTCTAGTTGGGCCAGCGGGCCTACTGCAGTGTTCTCCTTCTTATGAGTCGCTCGTCAGATGTTGCTTTGTTGCGGGATGTGATAGTGAGGTGTGGTCTAGACCCTTCATATGCCTTCCTTTGAGGCATCACTTTTATTGTTTCTTGATAATGTGAGTAGTCACAAAAGCGCTTGGAATTTTATTATTCTTTCACAGTGGTTGTTTTGCGCATATATATATATATATATATATATATATAATATATAATATATATAATATATATATAAATAAATATATATATTATATATATATATTTATAAACAAAATACATTTACAGAAAAAAAACATAAACATGAATACAATGGCACAATGTATCAAAAGATGAATTTCCTCCAGCTCCTCCGAGGCTGGACGTGAGCCAAGTATGCAGCAAGCATTTCCCCTCTGGATGGCGACGCTGAGGCGCTGGAACATGAAAGTGGCTGCCCTTGGGTCCCTGGTGGTGTCGATGAGTCTGGAACCCAATTCTTTAAGGAAACGTGTGGCATTTTTTTCCCCATGATCCCAAGGTCTCTGATCCCACTGGACAATTGATACTGTTGGCTAATGTCCCTGTACTGTGCTGATCTTGTACTCCTCCCTGTGGTCAGCAGCTCCTCCCTGTCGCCCCACACTGTGATGGATATAGGTGTCAGCCAGTGTGGACACACAGGTATAGTCCCATGCTAAGAGCTTGCCATTCTTCCAAGGATAGATGGTGATCCCGTCGGGGCGGTTTGCTGGGTTGTGGGTATTGTTTGCTGCAAGTGATCGTGGCTCCCTCTCGGCAGGGCATCCAGCTGTAGCAAGGGTTCTCTTAATGATGTCGTTGACCTCATTGTGTCTTGCATGCCAGCCCTTGGTTTTGGAACAGTTAAGACCATGTAGACCGTATTGGTCTGCTTGCACTTCGCCGCAAATACACATATATTCTGTGTGAATTGGGGCAGCAAGGCGCAGAGCCACTGCAATACGGAGGGTCTTAGGGTCGAGTCGCGTTCCCATTGCCGATATGGGAACTGTTTGGAGGAAGTCCCCGGAGTGATGTGCACTCACAGCCTGGAGACGGGCAATCTCCCTATCTGATGTTGCAGCCCTGAGCATGTTGGCAAGCACCTTTTCAGAAATTGGGCTATCCCAGCTTGACTGTTTGTGAGCCAGTGCTGCACTAGGGTTTGGTGCTGGAGCAGCAAGATGACACTGACATAGCTAGGGTCTTCTATTCCTGCTGAGTCACTGAGGGTATCAGAAAGAATTTGTCTTATCAACTCGTTTGATGCAATGGAAGAGGATAGAAAGCTGGTAGAGCAATCTGGGAGGATCTGCGTACTCCTAGCCCTCCAAGCCTGACCGGAAGTGAGGCTTGCAACCACTGTCCATCGTCAAGGGAAAGATTCAATACACTCCCTAGCATGGCCTTCAGGAGAGAGTCATATTCCTTGAGTTTTGGACTGCTGAAGGCTGGGGAGCATCTCAGAAAATAGGTAAGTTTTTTGGGGTTGACAGGCACCTGGTGAGTAGGTAGAAGGCATCGTGTGTGTCAATGTCTTTCATCCCTGTTTCCATCGTCCGGAGGTCTGAGACTTTTTTTCCTAGGATCAGATCGATGGCATTGGACCCAAGAGGAGCACCGAGGAGAGTGCTATTGGCTGGATCAATGGCTCGTGCTCCTGGTAAAACGGTACTAAAATTCTGGAAACAACTGTTGATTGGTAGAAACTATTTCACATTTGGTGGGGTTTAAAGAAAGGCCCAGGCTTTTCCCATGTCTTTAATTTTACTGATGTCCTCCAGGAGAGATTCTGTTGTGCCAGCTAGGGTACCGTCGTCCAGGAACCAGATATTGAGCTCGCTGGAGACTGCCTCCGTGACTTCCTTGATGACCAAACAAAATAGAAAGGGGGCGAGAGGGTCCCCCTGTTGCACGCCCTCACACGAGTCAATTTCATGGTCCCCAAACAATAGTTTGGAAGTCACACTATAACACGATTCTATGAAGGGATAAAGGGAAGGGAAGTTTCTATAAACTGCTTGGAGAGCAGCATCCCTTCTGACTGAGTTGAAAGCATTGGCAAAGTCCAATTTGACCAAGGCTTTTTCATAGGTATTACAACCCAGGATCCAAATGGCCTGTTACCCCGGGTGTAATGGGAGCAAATAAACACAGTAGAAAAAGTTTAGACTTATATTATCCTTCACCAATTTATAACAGCAATTTGTACACTATGTACAGTGATAAGTATAGTGCACTCCACGGTAAGCAAAGCAGAAATAGAAGCCACAAGATAGCAGACCGTGCTTCAACCAGCTCTAGAATGGGAATGACAAGGGCAGACAGGAGAGCGGTACCCACATAACCTCTGCGATTGCCAAAACCATCTTCTTATTGGCTAGAACCTGGTCACTAGTTGAACAACGGGGCCCCATCATCAACTCTTAGCAACCTGGTTCGCTGGTTGGGGGAGATAGCCTGTAAATGAGGGTGTGTACGTGCGCCGAATAAAGGTTACGTACTCTTTGCATGCCACACCCCCACCCCGAGAAGGCTCAGGATTAGGCTGCCACCTCCCAGTGGTAACCGTGCCGCCATGGCACAAAATAATGGGACCGCCTTTCCTCTCCACCATCCAACTCTTTGATAGAGCTCAGCTTTTCTCGTGACCAAAAGCCAAACCCTAAACTTAGAGTGAGACAGCAGTCAGACAGGCTAGCATAGGTCCAAGATACAGGCGGACGGTAGCCCGCATCCCCTCACTAAAAAAAAACCCCCACACCAGGGGATAAAAAAAAGAGCATGAAAAGGGGTTACCACAAATAACATCCTAACCTAAATAAAATATTATACTCTAGATAAAGAGTCTGCCAACATATTTTCTTTGCCGGCAATATATTTAATATAAATATTGTAGGGCTGCAGCCTTAGCGTCCAGCGCATGAGCCTTGTGTTGTGGTTCTTCATGGCTTGGAGATATACTAGAGGATTGTGATCACTGTAGACTGTGACCACCTGCGATGTCTGGCCCACATAAACATCGAAATGCTCCAAAGCCAGTACCAGCGCGAGGGCTTCTTTTTCAATGGTAGAATAAGCCCTCTGATGCGGCTGGAACTTGGCTGAAAAGTATGCTACAGGCTGCAACTCCTTGTTCCCGATTTGTAATAGTACTGCCCCAACCCCAGACTCGCAAGCATCAACCTGTAATGAAAAGGGTTTGGAGAAGCCTGGAGACAAGAGAATGGGTGCAGTGCACAATAATCTTTTTGCTTTATTAAAAGCAGTGTTACAGTCTGACGTCCAATTAAAGGGAACTTTATGACTGGTAAGAGAGGTAAGAGGGGCTACAATATCTGAGAAATTCTTACAGAATCTCTGTAAAATCCTATCATGCCTAGGAAACGTTGAAGAGATTTCCTATCATGAGGAACTGGATAATCTTTAATAGAAAGAACTTTAGCAAGTTTAGGTGCAACTTTACCACTACCTACTTCATGGCCTAGAAAAGTGACAGTGCCTGGCCAAAGGAAGAATTTAGATAAATTAACTGTTAAATGGGAACTCTTAAAGGTCTCAAAAAGAGCCTTAAGTCTAAGTAGGTGTTGATCCCAAGTAGCAGACACCACAACAATATCATCTAGGTACGCTGCCGTGCCTTCAAGTCCTTTAATAGCCTGATGGATAAGTTTCTGGAATGAAGAGGGGAATTTTTCATTCCGAAGGGGGTAACTGTGTATTGATAATTGACCTCCTGGAATTACGAGGCAGAGATTTCCTTCGCCTTATCTGTCAAAGGTACCTGATAGTAGCCTTTGAGGAGATCTAATTTGGACACAAAAGTAGCCTTACCCACAAAGTCAATTACGTCATCCAGACGAGGAAGAGGGTAAGCATCTGTAATTGTGACCTCGTTCACTTTACGGTAGTCTGTACACATACGAAACCCCCATCAGCCTTCTTCACAAGGATGCACGGTGAAGCCCATGGACTAGACGACTCCTCCACTAAACCATGCTTTAACAAAAATTCTACTTCCTGCTGAAGTAGCCTTTGCTTTTCAGGATTAGCTCTGTAGGGGGAGAGTTTAATTGGTTTAGAGTTTCCCACATCTACATCAGTAACCTAACGTACATTTTTTCGCACATCCGAAAAAATATTAGGATATGACTGTAGAAGCTCAGTTAAATTTGTTGCTTGTGTTTCAGATAATCTCTCCATTAAAGGCTAGGATCCTTGAGGAGGACAGAATTTTAAAGTTTAATATTAATTTCAGAGATAGAGTGCAAAGAGTCAAGAGTTGTCCTCAGAGGTAGAGGACAGAGTCATTACTGGGACTTTATCTGGTGTATGGAAGTACTTTAACTGATTAATGTGGTAAGTTTTAGATTTTGAGGTCTTATCAATGGGAGCTACCACATAATTTACATCAGATAATCTACTTACAATCTGCATAGGTCCCGTAAATCTAGCTTTCAAGGTGTGGCCAGGTATAGGTTCCTGCACCAACACCTTGTCTCCTGGATGGAAGGAGCGGAATTGTGCACTTCTGTCATACCTCTGTTTCATCTTGCTTTGAGCTGTCTTTAGGTTAGCCTTGGCTAACTGACGTGCCACCTGCAACCTTGAAGACGGATTGTAGAGTGTTGAACTAACGTCTTCTCCCATCCATCCTTCTTTGAGCACCCGAAGAGGACCTCGTACATTGTGCCCAAAGATCAGCTCAAAAGGACTATACCCTGTAGACTCTTGCACTGTTTCTCGTACTGAGAACAGCAACAAAGGTAGTGATTCATCCCAGTCTGTAGGGAAGTGCATGCAAAAACTTCTCATCATTGTTTTTAATGTCTGGTGGAATCTTTCCAAGGCGCCTTGGGACTGAGGATGATAGGCAGTGGATAAGTTGTGGATTATCCCTAACCTAGTTAATACTTCCCTAAATGCTTTGCCAGTGAAGTTAGTACCTTGATCACTTTGAATAGTTTTAGGAATGCCAAAACAAGAAATGAATTTTGTTAAAGCTTTGAGAATAGCTTTAGTATTAATACTACGCATGGGAATTGCTTCAGGATATCTGGTTACTTTATCCATAATAGTAAATAAATATTGATTTCCAGACTTTGACCTAGGTAGTGGACCTACACAATCTATAATTAAATCTCCAAAAGGTTCTCCATCAGCAGGTATAGGTTGGAGAGGTGCAGGTTTAATGGAATGTCCAGGTTTTCCAACTTGCTGACATTCTCGGCAACACCTAATATGATTCTTCACATCTTTCTTTAATTTTGGCCAATAAAATTCTTTTGTGATTCTATACAAGGTTTTTGTAATTCCTAAGTGACCTCCTAATGACGTATTATGAGCTATATTTAATATTTGAGGTCTATACTTCGTTGGAACCACTAACCTGTCATACAATTGCCGGCCCTCTATCTCCTTACCAGTCTCAGTGCAGATCAAATAATCGTTTTTAACTTCATACTTGACCGGATGACCCAAAGAGGATTTACCCATGGCTGCCTCAAAAGCCGAATTTTAAAGAAGGGTCCTTTCGTTGTTCCTCCCGGAAGGACAGTCCCTCGGGCATGGAAACAGAGACATCTGGCAATCCTGCAACCTGGGAATAGGAAGGCTTGATCGGGGTCTGTTCACTTGATCTACGAGGCTCTGGCCAGTTTTCCTCGTAAAACAATGTGGCTATTCCGAGATCGGAGTCGTCCAAGGATAGGTCAACATTCTCTCCAGACAACCCTTGGGATGTTGCCCGAGTTATGGCCAACACTGGAGAAGAATTAATCATTATAGGTTCAGGACACGAACTAACAGTAGTAATGTTATTACCCAGTAAAACACTGCATCTTTCATGGGAATCCTTTTGAGACACCTACAGTCAAGTACCCAGTGTAATATTTGCACTGTACATAAATTTTATGCAAAGGAACAGAATATATAGCTCCTCCATATGCTTCCAATAAAACAGAGGAATTCAAAGAAGTATTCTCTGAAAGGGGTAATATTCCCTCTCTTACAAGTGAGCAATATGCTCCAGTATCTCTAAAGGTCTTTACCTTAGTTGTTTCTGAGTTTTCCTGAAGGGAAATAAGACTTTTGCAATAATAAGGGGCCATACCTTTTTCTACTTCTCTAGGGGACATGTTACTAGGGATATTAGAGATTTTCCCAATAGGTTGGGGTTTATGGGGGCAGTTGGAACTGATGTGACCTACTTTATTGCACCTGAAGCAGACGACAGGCTTGCCCTTTACTCCCTGTTGACGTTGCAAATGGTGTCGTTCTGGCTGGTGTCTCTGGATACTGTTGTCGAGATGCACCATGAGTAGTTTGCCTCTCCGCAGGTGGACCATATGTTGAGAAGCGTGGCTCACCAGGTGGCTTAGTTGGCTGACGTAGACGTTCTCCCTCCGGCTGGCACTTCATTCTCCAAGGTTGACGATCTCTGCTGATGCCAGGCTGTTGAAAAGAGACGGGACCGCTCGGACAAGGAGCGGTTAGTTTCGAAGGTATCAGCCAACCTGGCTGCCTCCAATGCAGTGGTTAAGTCACGATCCTGCAGAAAGACTCGAACCTCTGGTCCCACAGACTCCAGCAGGTTATCAATCAGAATAAGCTGCACCAGCTCCTCAAAGGTAGAGACACCACTTGCTTTATACCAGCTGGTAAAAGCTTTGGTTTGCTGTCTCACAAAGTCGACTAGGGATTGACCAAGCTGTCGTCTGCCCAATTTGAAACTCTTGCGGTATTTGGCTGGGATACACGTATATGCTCCCAACACTGTGGTCTTCCCACTACTTGATAATCAGAAAATTCAGCGTCATTAATACTGACGTAAATTCCTGTGCCTTAACCCGATAATGCTGTATGAACCAACGATGCCCAATGCTGTTCCGGCCACCTCAAGGCTCGAGCCTGATTTTCGAAGCTTTCGAAAATTGCTCTGGTTCGGCCTCATTGAAGCGGGGAACAAACTGTACTGCTTTCTGTAAACTAAAATTATTTACAGAATGCGAAAACTGCCTCCTTTCTCTTTCCCTATCAAATTCTTCCCTTGCGAATGCTCTCTGTTCCCTAGTTTGCTCAAGATTGATTTTTGCCAGCTCAAGTGCCAACGACGCTGATTCACCGGAGACAACCCAGCTGCACTATACTGACCATTTTGCTCCGTAGGTGTATCATCTTCCTCCTGCGAGAACATAGTAGTTTTTGCCCAAGCTCCCGTAGAGGGAGGAGTCTGATGTGCCATCTCTTCTTCTATAAGTTTGTCAGCAATCAGTGAACGCAGTTGCGCAGCTGTGAGAGTGGGTTTGTATGTAATGCCAATGAACGAGCAATTTGCCAACAACGCTGTAGGGAAAATTAGGTAGGTTATGCAAAGTATATGTCGACACCAGACGTCTGACTCGTCTAGTGGCATAAGTTATTCGCTATGCACAGTACGATTGCAGAATACCCCAACGTAACACGTTAATTTGCAGAACACGCTTAGCTATGCACAGTACGATTGCAGAATACGCATACAAGCAAAGCTGACTGCAAAACTCTCCACACCGAACAGGCTAGTAACAACTGACACGCAAAATTGTAAAGCAATGCCAGACAGCAAGCTGCACAATGTTCCTGCTACGAGCTTCACCTTAAGCTCAACCGTTTCTCTAAGTCCAGCTCCAGCTCTCGGACAGGCTACCCATATTACAACCCAGGATCCAAATGGCCTGTTACCCCGGGTGTAATGGGAGCAAATAAACACAGTAGAAAAAGTTTAGACTTATATTATCCTTCACCAATTTATAACAGCAATATGTACACTATGTACAGTGATAAGTATAGTGCACTCCACGGTAAGCAAAGCAGAAATAGAAGCCACAAGATAGCAGACCGTGCTTCAACCAGCTCTAGAATGGGAATGACAAGGGCAGACAGGAGAGCGGTACCCACATAACCTCTGCGATTGCCAAAACCATCTTCTTATTGGCTAGAACCTGGTCACTAGTTGAACGACGGGGCCCCATCATCAACTCTTAGCATCCTGGTTCGCTGGTTGGGGGAGATAGCCTGTAAATGAGGGTGTGTACGTGCGCCGAATAAAGGTTACGTGCTCTTTGCATGCCACAATAGGACATGTTTTTGATATATACTCGTGCTGCGTGGGCAGCTGCTTCACAGCCCTGTTGAACGCCGAAACCGAGCTGAGTTGGTTTCAGCATTGCAGCAGCCTCTTGACTCACCCTTCTTACTGCAGCCTTGGCGACTAGGCGCCGAAGGTGTTACCCACTGCAATGGGCCTGATTCCGCCATCCTTTTTCAGGAGGGCACACAATGAGGCACCAAAGAAAAAGGGTCTGATGGCCTCTGGGACACCGCCAGCCAGGCACAGGTTGGAAAATTTGGTGAGTTCAGACAGCAGCCTCTCTGAAACCTCACCAAGTGCTGGATTGAGTATTTGTTTTAAGTGTTGAGGCCTTAAACCGGTGAAACCTCCTGCTGAACCCTGTGGAAATGACATAAGCAGCTTTATACACATCAGCATCCTGTAAGGTTAGATGTTCTTCGCCTGCTGCTATGTCAGGGAGGTCAATGTTGGTACTGGGAGCCCTGGTGGATGTTTGTCCTTCAGAGCTGCGCCGTGCTGACGTCCTTGGGAGCGATGGTATCCTCACTGGTTATAAGTCTCAAAGCTCCAATAGTATTACCCTCTTCTATTTTTTTGCTAATTTGGGCTCTGATTTTTGAGGTGTCGGGTGTCCTGTTGTTTGGCATTTGCCCGGCGGGTGTTGTCGCCCTAGGAGGGAGACTGGACGAGGTTGTCATCCCTTGGAATGCATTTATTGCCCTAATAACATGTGTTGCTAGTGACTTTCCCTCCTTGGTGGGACAGCCAAACAGGCATTGCCAAAAGCAGCAAGTTGTGCCAGGATCTGTTGTTTGAAGGAGCATCGTTGACTTGCTTCAGAAGGTCAGTGAATTTGCTAGCAGCTTGAGGCGAGCTGCTTTGGGGATGTGTCAGAGTCCTGTGGATGTTAATTTGATTGCAGATTTGAGGTCCTCTGTAGAGGTGAAGTCACGGTAGCTGTCAGCCCTGTCTGCTGGTGGAGGCTGTTGGTTGTTCTCATTTGGAGCTCTCCTGGAGCCTAGACATCTATTTGTGTGCACGATGTTGCCAGATGTGGGATTGAGTGCACATTCCCTGTGGCACACCCGGCAGATGCCCGTGAACGACAGCTTTGGCTCTGTCGTGAAGATTCCTGGGAACCCCGCGACTACTTGTGACATTGCTGATATCGTGGGGTGGAGGGCGCCAGCTGTGGGGTGACGGGTGAAGGGCAGCATGGATGCATGGGGGATGAGGGTGGGGGAGTAGCGAGCGGCGGAACTTGTAATTGGTGGGCACTAAACGGCAACACCCTTGGTCAGGAAGTCAGTGGCCTAGCTGGGATGAGGGAGGGATCTGGGATGGGGGAGGGGAGGAGTGGCCTGTGTGTTCGCTCAAGACGCACATCACTGAATAACTTTTGCTAATTGTTATACACTTATTGTTCCATTTAGAAAAAACCCCTCGCCATCCAATGACCGTGTCGTGGGCGGCCACTTCCTTCCCCAACCCACGACCCCGGCCGATCACAGATGTAAACAAAACCCCCTCCACACCTCCACTGCCAGGATCCCCTCACCACCGCTACTTCCCAAATCCCAACATGCACACTGCACTTTCACTGATACAGAAGCAATGGTCCGATGTAGAGGTTTGTCACAACTCTGTGATCTCCGGTGGATACTCACGATGATGTCTGCCGAAACTGGCCCGCGTAAACCATGTTGGTTCCTGGTTTACACACAGAATGTATGGAGCACCACACACTGGCTCCCTCCCTCCACGCCGGCAAGCGCGTATATATATATATATATATATATAATATATATATATATATATATATATATATATATATATATATATATATTAGTGTGTGTGTGTGTGTGTGTGTGTGTGTATGTATGTATGTATGTATTCTTAACTTCAAAATAATTACTTAAAATTATATCAGTCTGTGTTCAACGTGTCTTCTCAGGAAGGTTGTTCTCCAGAAAACATCAAAGAAACCCAAGGCCAGAATAACATAAATGAAATAAATTTTTTTTATTTAACTTAATAATTAATATTCGTTGTAGATTTTAGATAAAAATGATATCTCCTGAACAGCTGAAGTAATTACGTAATGAT
>NC_069414.1:67968154-67998154 GCF_026875155.1 Cherax quadricarinatus
CCCCCCCACCCCCCCCTCCCACCCCATGACTTGCAATGGACGGTCCCTTTACTAAAAAACCACTCCGCCCAAAAAAGCGTTCCCGCTAAAAAAATTTAATCCTCTCAATCCAACTCACACCTACTTTAGTTTTTCCCCTTTAGGAAACAAAACTAACTCGTCCCTTTTTGAGGAACCACTCCAACCGACCCTTTTACCTCTTTTTTTTGGCCATTAGCTTTATCTTTACACACCTGAATGGTCGGGAGAGGCGGCTTTACCCTGTGCCCTTTTTGCTTGCTCAAAACTTCCCTTCAACTGCTCACACTTTCCTTATTACTCTTTTTAATGGCCCCCCTACCCCCCCCTTTCTCTCCCCCGATTTTCCCTGTACTCCCCCCCCTGTAGGGGATTTGCGGACCACCTCTCCCCATGCCTTTTTTACCTGGTCTTTCCCCCGGGTGTTAAACATCATCTAATTCAGTAAACCCCACTGGCCTCTCCTAGAACTGCCTACCAAAGCCACCTCTTCCTCAGGAAAATCCTCCCTGTGTCCCTCTGCCACTACAAGTTTTTACCCTTTTCCAGTATTCCCGCTACTTCCGACTTCTCACTCCCCTTGCAATTGGCGTTTCACTGGCCCGTCCACCCAGTCCTTTCCACCACGGCCTCCTCCAAAAATTTCCTGGAGCCTGACCCCAAAGGGACCCTCCTTGTCGACTCCCCCACTTCCTCCACCACCACCACGGGCGTGGGTAGGGAACTCCCTCCTCCCGGAGGGGGACACACTCCCCATCGGTTTCCCCCCTTCTCCACCTCCCACTCCATAAGGAGTCCCGTCTTCGCCGCCGCCACCCCACTCGTTTGCTGGGCGTCCCCCCCGGGGGTACACCCCCCGGGGGGAAATCTACGTGCAATTCCCCGCTATATGAATAAGGCCCCCAAAAACGACACGTTTTTCCTTTGCCCCCACATACGACACTATACCTATTTCTGGTGCCTGTCAACATGACATACAAAGGGATGGCGTCTTGGGTATCTTGATGTTGTTGACCCTTCCAGGGGCCCTCATATGGGCCTCCCTCCATACCCCACCTCTGGTTCGAATGACTCCAAATTCTAAAAAAACTTCCATTATACCAAACTTAGTTGCCCAAAGGGGGACTTCCCCACTCGTCCCACGATAGTAAGTAGCACGTCATGCAGCACACATCCACGTCGAGTTGAGGCAATTCGGCGTTCCCGGTACCCTCCACCAACTGCGTAGTAGTATCCTCAGGAAATTTACAAAAACCGTTTACCCCATTAAGGGCCAACCTACATTCCCCGTTAGGGATACCATATAAATCCCTAATAATTTTCAAGAAAAAAACTTCATCGTACAGGCTCAGAGAACCCCCCTCAACAGCTCAAAGCAGACGGGTTTTTAATCCTCCTGCCGGTGTATTTCCGCCTTTCCCCTGAACAAAAAAAAACTGCCCCAAAAACCAGGATTAGGGGGAGCTACTGGGGCAGTGCGCCCCGCAGGGGCCCAACAGCAAATGGGGACAATACCCCTTCGTCTAGAACCATTGCGGTGAGCACCCCGCTCAGCCCACAGCACTAAAAGCCACTGTGGAAAAAAGTTTTCCAGCTTCTTTCTTTGTTACTGTTTTATCAATTTCCCCCGGGCGATTTACGGGAATTTTCATTTAAATGAAAAGATCTGCACATTGTTTTTGACTGGGCCCAAGTAGAAATCCCCTGAATTTACAATTTGGTCGTTCCATTCTAAACCCTACCATTTTTGATTTGAGATTTGCCAAAATTTAAAATCCAAATCATATATAATGTTCGGGTTAAAATATTTTTCAAAGGCCCCGTACATTTTTAAATAACGTAACTAAACAGTCCCGGGACTGGTTTAAAAATCTATTTCTTTTCTGGGAAACCAACCCTTTCCCTAACTGTCACACGCAAGAAAATGTTTCACTGCCTCTGGGAAACAGAGGGCGCTCAGACACCCTTGGGCACTTTAAAATATTCCTATAATAGCAAATTGTTCAAGAATTTGTTCCACCAAGGAAAGCGACTACTTTTCAACAGGTTTTGGGGCCCTTTTTTTAAAATTTTAAAACACAGGGCCGTTTGGAGAAAGATGTCTCTTTTGCGGCTGGTGACATCATTCGAGTGTCAATGTGAGGGGAAAAGTTCACTAGCTAGGAGTAGTGAAAGTGTGAATGTATGGTTGTGGCAGTTTGTTGGGCATTCTGCTCGTTAAGGTGGGGGTGAGGGTCTAGCTCCCGCTATCCCCCCCCCCCTTCCCCGCTTTTTTACGTCTGGTGGGAGGTGACCTGATCGTCTCTGACTTGTAGGAAATCGCTTGACTGACGGCTCCCAACACATCTGTAAGTATTCGTTCTGCTCCTGTCTGATTTATTTTGGGGTTTTGTCCTAAGAGTTTCACTCTTATTTTGTGTTTTGGACTTAGTTTTTCCTACCTTGATTTGAATTTTCAGTTAGATCATTTGTTTAATCCTCACCATTTCTTTTAAAGGCCGTATGCCTATTGTGGGAGTGATTTATCGAGTGGTGTGTAACTGTGTGTTGTTTTCCATTCTAGCCTTGATTGTCGGCTAGGGTTATCCGGCACATGCAGAGATACTTGTAATGGAGTATTGATCAAGAGATCAAAGAGACATCTACCTATCTACCTACACTGGTCCGATCCCACCCTTCCACCTGTAGCCGACAACCCAGGCAGTTACACATCATTCAGCACCCCACAATTCAGCTACGCAGCATTCTCCTAGTTGTAACTACACCAGCGTTCCTAGTGTCTTGATTGTCTACTTACTGTTCTCAACAGTGGGGAAGTAGCCAGAAGATCAGTCCACCTCTCCTCGGCAGAATATATAAGTGTGTTGGGGAAACCATCGTTTGTTAGTCACGACCAGCTGTGACCCCCCCCCCCCCAATCAACAACAACGGCTTGGAGTTCCAGAATCATTCAAAACTGTGTCCAGAACATCGGCACAACACCATTCTATACCCCACGACATCTGTGTATAAATTAGATTTTGATCACGAATTTATATATATCGTCTTTCTTAAAATAGGATTAATTTAATGTTTAATTGTTTTATATTATTGCCAGAATTGTAATAAAATTGTTTATCTTATTATGTTGTTAGTTTTTTTCTATTTTCTTTCCATAAGGAGGAGCCAGCCTTGTCAAATGTTTTCTTAGGGTCTGACAGTCTGAGTAAACCTACAGTCAGTTGTTCTAATTACAGCTATCGTAGTAGTAGTTGACCGTGAGTCATGCTACTTCATGTAACACTGTTCAAGTGTTGCTCTGCGCAACAGTCATATTCCTTGACTGTATGTCATGTTATCTAACTGTGTCTTATCATATAACTGTTGATTTAATTACTGTGGATCAAATTGTTTATATCGTACATAGTTTATCCAAGTCTTTTCCGAATTCTGAAATTTAACAGTTGTGACTTGTGTGCATCAAGTTTATAAAGTTTATAAAGTACTTTACTCTTTTGTAAATAGTTTTATTCACGAGAACCTGTAGACCACCTTAATAGCAGTTGATCGTTACCCTTATTTTTTCAGTTACCCTTCACGATTCATTATGTTCTTGTTTATACACCATTTTCTGGTTTACATAGAATCATTGATGCCATCACGTCTGCCACTTTGTTTATATTGTATTAGTTACCTGCCTGCGTGGAGAGGTCACCATGACAAACCGTGATCAGAGATGTCAGTAATTTACATTCGTTGTGTATTAGGTCTAGTGTAACCACTGGATAGGCGTTAGAGCTTGTATTTCTAAATGCTGCCTGGACAGGCACCCATGCAGCCAGTCGACATCCAGGCTTGGTGAGTACCAGGCGTGTTGCCAGACGACTTACATTACTCTTCCAATAAAGACAGAAGCAACTGCCATAAAGCATTATTCTACACCTGTGACTCAACAGAACTCTGTTACACACACTACACACACACAAATACAGATGTAGATATACACATACACTAAGAAACACACACACACACACCATCACTCTCCTCTACTTCTCCCTTCTCTCTTTCCCTTTTTCCATCTCTCTCTTTCTCCTCTACCTTCCCTTTCTCTCACTCTCTCCATCTCTCTCCCTCTCTAAAAAAAATGGGGGTGAGAGGGGGACTCGAATGACCCAGGAATTGGGGGGAGAATGGTTCTATTAGAGAGGAGTGGATGGAAAACCTTTGCAAAAGGATGGAATAAGAGTGGGAGTGAAAACTGGAAGAGCTCTCTACAAAAATGGAGACAGAGCTTTCTGTGAAATTGGAAAAGAGGTTGAAGGAGAAGAAGAAATGGGAGTCCCAAGTTGAAACTGCAGTAGCCAGGATAAGGGTCCTAGAAGATAAGATAAGCAGGCTGAAGCGAGTTACAGGAATATTGACCAGAGAAGACACAGCATATGAAGCTGGGAGGCCCAACGGGAAGTAAGGAGGTATAACTTATGATATGGCCACATCAGCCTATCAAGCGGGCCGAGGAATGAAACGGGAGAGCAGCTGGGCGCAGGTAGAGAGGGGGATAAGTCAAGTGCAGTGACACAAACATGCCACCAAGAGCTACAGGAAAAAAACATGGGAGAAAATGGTCATGTACAGACAGAAACCAGAGTCACAGAGGAAAAGGCAATTGGAGGAGGAGAGGGCGAAGTCAGTGTTTATTCACGGGCTGCAGGAGAGCCAGGCGGCTGGCAGAACATCACAGAAATAGGTGAAGAAGACATGTCTGAGATTGTAAATTTTCAGAGAATAGGGGGGTATTTGAGGGGGAGAAAACGACTGATCAAGTTGACTTTCAGGACAGAAACAGTGCAGAACAGGATCCTCTAAGAGAAACCACGGCTGAAGGACTCTGCAGAATACAAGAGGGTGTTTCTAGACCGAGACAGAATGCAAACAGAATGACAGCAGCTGAGGGAGAGGACACAAAAGCGAAAGGAGCTAGGAGGAGAGATAAGGACAGAATCAGCAGACAACAACCAGAGCAGGGCAGAAGCAACAAGAGCAAACACACACAGAACCATCCCCAGAACCCCACAACCAATCATGCTATCCCAACACAAACCACAATCCACACCCACAGCTCCCACCCAGCATTCAGCTATAGCATCCCACAGGTCCCTCACCCTCACAGACCTCCCCAAAACACAGTGTTAGAGAGGAAACTGAAGGTATGGTACACAAACGCTGATGGAATAACAAATAAGTGGGAAGAGTGGCCCGAAAGAGTCAAAGAGGCATCGACGGACATCATAGCTCTCACAGAAACCAAGCTCACAGGTATGATAACAGATGCCATCTTTCCAACGGGATATCAGATCCTGAGGAAAGACAGGGGGAACAAAGGGGGTGAAGGAGTGGCACTGCTGGTAAAGAACCGATGGGTTTTTGATGAGCTCGAGAGAGGAAACAGTGGAGAAGCTAGGGATTACATAGGAGGAACACTGCAGTGGTGTATAACCCACTACAGAGCAGCAGGAGGCCATGATTGACACACTAGCTGAAGTGGCAAGAAGGGCTCATGTGAGCAGGGCAAAGCTACTGATCATGGGTGACTTCAGCCACAAGGAAATTGATTGGGAAAACTTGGAGCCACATGAGGGCCAAGAAACGTTGAGGGCTAACATGATGGAGGTGGTATTGGAAAACTTCATGTACCAACATGTAAGGGATACTACCAGAGAGAGAGGAAAGGATGAACCAGCAAGACTGGACCTAGTATTCACCCTGAGTAGTGCAGATATTGAGGACATCACATATGAGAGACCCCTTGGGGCCAGCGATTATGTGGTTTTAAGATTCAAATATGCAGTAGAGTTACAAGTGGAGGAGGGAGAAGGAAGACCCGGATGAATAAAGCCAAACTACAAGAGGGGAATGAAGAACTTCCTGGACAGGGCTCAGTGGAGTAGAGAACTGGCAGGGAAGTCAGTAAACAAGACGAGGGAATACGTGACAACAATTTGCAAGGAAGCTGAAGAGAAGTTTGTTCCCAAGAGTAACAAGAATAATGAAAAAGCCAGGATGAGCCCATGGTTCACCCAAGGTGAAGGGAGGCAAAAACCAAGTGTGCCAGGGAATGGAAGAAGTATAGAAGGCAAAGGACCCAGGAGAATAAGGAGAGCAGTCGTAGAGCCAGAAATGAATATGTGCAGGTAAGAAGGGAGGCTCAAGGAAAATATGAAAATGACATAACAGCTAAAGCCAAATCTGACCGGAAGCTGTTGTACAGCCACATCAGGAGGAGAACAACAGTCAAGGACCAGGTAATCAGGCTAAGGAAGGAAGGAGGAGAGATCACAAGAAACGACCGAGAAGTATGTGAGGAACATGACATTCAAAGAAGTGTTCAGAGAGGAGACAGAAGGGGCTCCAGAAAGACGGAGAGGTGGGGTACACCACCAAGTGTTGGACACAATACATACAATCAAGGAAGAAGTGAAGAGGCTGCTGATCGAGCTAGACACATCAAAGGCGATGGGGCCAGTTAGCATCTCTCTATGGGTCCTGAGGGTGCAGAGGCACTGTGTGTACCCCTAACAACAATATTCAACACATCTATCGAAACAGGGAAATTACCTGTGGTATGTAAGACAGCAAATATGGTCCCAATTTTTAAAAAAAGGAGACAGACAAGAAGCACTAAACTATAGACCAGTGTCACTGACTTGTATAGTATGCAAAGTCATGGAGAAGATTATCAGGAGAAGAGTAGTGGAACACCTAAAAAGAAATGAGCTTATCAACAACAACCAACACTGTTTCAGGGACGGGAAATCCTGTGTCACAAACCTACTGGAGTTCTATGATAGGGTGACAGCAGTAAGACAAGAGAGAGAGAGGGGTGGGTAGATTGCATTTTCTTAGACTGTAAGAAGGCATTTGACACTGTTCCACACTAGAGATAGTGCAAAAACTGGAGGATCAGGCAGGGATAACAGGGAAGGCACTACAATGGATCAGGGAATACCTGTCAGGAAGACAGCAGCGAGTCATGGTACACGGCGAGGTATCAGAGTGGGGTCCTGTGATGAGTGACGTTCCACAGGGGTCAGTCCTAGGTCCGGTGCTGTTTCTGGTATTTGTGAACGACATGACGACGGAAGGAATAGACACCGAAGTGTACTTGTTTGCAGATGATGTGAAGTTGATAAGAATGATTCAATCGGACGAGGACCAGGCAGAACTACAAAGGGGTCTGGACAGGCTGCAGGTCTGATCCAGCAATTGGCTCCTGGAGTTCAACCTCAGCAAGTGCAAAGTAATGAAGATTGGGGAAGGGCAAAAAAGACCGCAGACAGAGTACACTCTAGGGGGTCAGAGACTACAAACCTCACTCAAGGAAAAAGATCTTGGGGTGAGTATAACACCAGGCACATCTGAGGCGCACATCAACCAAATAATTGCTGCAGCATATGGGCGCCTAGCAAACCTAAGAAAAGCATTCCGCCACTTTAATAAGGAATCGTTCAGGACCCTGTACACTGTGTATGTTAGGCCCATATTGGAGTATGCGGCACCAGTTTGGAACCCACATCTAGCCAAGCACGTAAAGAAACTAGAGAAAGTACAAAGGTTTGCAACAAGACTAGTTCCAGAGCTAAGGGGTATGTCCTACGAGGAGAGGTTAAGGGAAATCAACCTGACGACACTGGAGGACAGGAGAGATATGGGGAGGACATGATAACGACTTATAAAATACTGAGAGGAATTGAGAAGGTGGACAAAGACAGAATGTTCCAAAGATGGGACGCAGCAACAAGGGGACACAGTTGGAAGTTGAAGACACAGACGAATCAGGGATACTAGGAAGTATTTCTTCAGTCACAGAGTAGTCAGGAAGTGGAATAGTCTGGGAAGCGTTGTAGTGGAGGCAGGATCCATACATAGCTTTAAGTAGAGGTATGATAAAGCTCATTGTTCAGGGAGAGTGACCCAGTAGCGACCAATGAAGAGGCGGTGCCAGGAGCTATGACTCGACCCCTGCAACCACAACTAGGCGAGTACAACTAGGTGAGTACAGAGCTGAGACTTGACCCTTGCAAGCAAAAGGGTGGAAAGCAGTGTGGGTCCCTTTCGTATGCAACATGTCATACAAAGGGGTTTAAAATATAAAGGTTTTCCTTTTATAAAATGGCGAGCAATTACTATATCACACTTAATGGCCATTACAGTTTTCCGTCATTAAACCCTTTGGGATAGTTGTTCCTTTTCAGTTGAGTAAATTTGTGATTTAGACCTTGTGAGATCCCCCCCCACATAATGTTATTTTTGGCAGGTTTTATCGGGAAAAACAGGGACAGTTTTTCCTGCGGGGCCCTTAGTCAGATGATGAACCGCCGTTGGAGTTTTGGGTCCCCTGCCCGAGGTTTTCTCTGGTTTCCCGGTCCACCGCTTTCAAATTATGGTCATAGTTATAGCTTTTTTCCCCCGAAAAACTATCGTTGTTTTAAAGGGGGCCGAGAGGTTTTAACCTGAGACCGAAAAAGTCGCCTGACCGATGTTAAAATTTTAAAAATTTTAAAAATACGTGTATTTTTGATGTTTTTTTGTTTAAACCCATTAAAGTATATTACAGTTTTTGCAAAAGGTGTGGGAAACCTCAAACCCTTTTGCAGAAAGGGGAATTTTTTAGTGGTTTCCAAATGGGTGGTTAGTCCCCCCTTGGACTGCTCAGACCAAAAATTTTTTTAAAGTGGAGGAAAATATTAAAAGTGGCCACTTATCTTACCGGGATTATTAAAGAAAAACTTAGGTTTTACCCCAATAGGACGAACACACACAAAAAACCCCACACACACAGAAACACACACACAACACAACACATTATATATATATTATATATATTATATATATATTTTTAATTAAAAATTTATATATTTATATATGTTTTTATCCAGGGCCCCGATTCCCACCAAGGCAGGGTGGCCCGAAAAAAAAAAAACTTTCCCCCTCATTCATCATCCTGTCTTGCCAGAAGGGGCTTTACACTCCCAGTTTTAAACGCAACATTAACACCCCCCTTTCAGGGGCCCAGCCCTGTATTCCCTCCAGGACTAAAAAGGTCCGGCCTCCCGGTTTTCCAAACCCCCTTAAAAATTTTACTTTGTCACACCAACAGGTCAAGAAAATTTAAAAAACCTTTTGTCTCCATTCCTCCTATCAAACACGCTCACGCACCCTGGGGAAAGTCCAAGCCCCGCACACAAAACCCCCTTTCCCCCCTCCCCCCAACCTTTCTGGCCGACCCTCCCCCGCTTCCTTCCATACAGATGATTCACTCTTGAAGTTTTTCTTTTTCGCTCCTTCTTCTCATGCCCGAACCACCTCAAAAAAACCTTCCCAGCCCCTGGACAACGTTTTTTGGAAATCCGCACCCCTCCTACTTCCAAAACTACGAATTCTCTGCTTATTACACCACACATTCCCCTAGCATAAATTTCCCCACTGCCCAGCCTTTCCTTGCTGAACATTATCCCCATGTTTCACACCATATAAGGCGTTGGTAAAACTAAAACTTCATACACCCCCTCTTTCCCTCCAAGGACAAAGTTCTTTGTTCCACAGACCCCTAGTGCACCACTCATTTTCCCCCCTAATTTTATGTTTCCCCTCTCTTTAAAAGCCATCCGCTGACCGTCCCACTCCCAATTTGAATACTTTCACCCTCCATCTCTCTCCCTCAATCTGATTCCTTATTTCATCACAATCTTTTTGTTATCCTCATAACCTTACTTTTTCCCTGTATTACTTTAATTTTCTTTTTTTGCAACCCTAAAAAATTATCCCCCAAATTCTGCAATTCTCTTCAGAATTTCCCCCAAAGAGACGTGCATCAGCAAAGAGCAACTGGACAACCCCCACTTTTGGGGTGATTTTTATCTTTTAATCCACGCCCTTGCTACCCCATCATAAAATTTTAAAGCAACCACGGTGACATCACACTCCTTGTCTAATGCCTACTTTTACTGGGAAAAAATTTTCCCCCTTTCCTACATACTCTAAAATTGAGCCTCACTTCCCAGTGAAAAATCTTCCTCTTTTAGTACCCACCCCTAAACCATACCCTGCAAAATCTGCCCCTTGCCCCCTATCCCCCCTGTCTACGCCTTTTTAAATCCATAAAAAGCCAAAGACCTCTTTAGCCTTTCTATTTTACTGTTACTTTTTGTTTCACTGTAAAAAACCCGGTCCCCCAACCCCCCACCTTTCTTAAAAACCTCCCTTTTTCATCTGTATCCTATTCTCGGTTTACTCTTAATTTTTTTCAAAAATAACTCTCCATAACTTTACCAGGTATTCTCAAAAAATTATCCCCCCTTTTTTTTTTGCACTTTTTTATCCCCCTTTTCCTTTATACAAAGGAATTTGCGTGCTCTTGCCCCTCCTAGGTACCTTACCCTCTTTATACTTTATTAAAAAAAATGCTCCAACCACTCCAAAACTATATCCCCCCTGCTTTTTTAAATTCTTCTTATCCCCTCAACCCAGCTGCCTTTCCCCCCTTTCATTTTACCACTGCCTCACGAAATTCCCCACACTCACAACGGCTCTTCCTACTCCTCAAGTGTTATTCCTCCCTTTCCTTAACGAAATACGCTTCCCCAATCTTCATCAAAATTTTAAAAATTCCTCAAAATAATTTCCCTCCATCTTCCCAATCCTCAAAAATCTCCATTTAATAACTCTCCTCTCCTATTTTTTTAAATGACAAATCCTTTTTTTCTTGGCTTTTTAAATTGTTAACTCACTCCAAAAAAATTTTTTTTATTTTCAAAAAAAATTTGTTGAA
Organism: Cherax quadricarinatus; assembly: GCF_026875155.1. Lineage (NCBI taxonomy): Eukaryota > Metazoa > Arthropoda > Malacostraca > Decapoda > Parastacidae > Cherax > Cherax quadricarinatus. The sequence goes on from NC_069414.1 coordinate 67,978,980, forward strand.
AATCTCACCCACTCTCTATTTGTGTCTTTTTACATTGCTTCACCCTTTTTTAATATTATATTTTATATTTTATATTATATATATATATATATATATATATTATAATATATCTATATATATATATATATATATTATTTATATATATAAGAAAAGCACGACAAAAATCACGGAGAAAGGGAAAATGGGCCTAACATCGACAATGAAGAGGCGTGGCCCCGGGTTATGATCGATCCCCACAATCAATATAGGTGACTCACCATACAAGGAAAAGGCGGGGCCAGGGCTGTGAATCGACCCATGAACCAAAATAGGTTGAGTAAAATTACACCAACGTGTTATGGTGTGCGGTATCCTGAACACAAACAGCCAAGTCTTAATGTCGAACTGTATTGTGGATACGCGGTGATCCGGGGAAGCGTGCGTGACCCGACGGTGTCTGATTCTGAAGCCTATGTCTAGCCCTTAATGAAAGCGCCTGGTACAACTAGGGAACCGGGTTTTACCCAGGGGTACCCAGCGGTGGGTTTTAAACCCTGTTTAAAAAAAGGAAACGAACGAACAGACTCACAGGTAAGCCCCACAAGTGGATGAGCAGGGAAGTGGGACAGACGAAGAATAGCCGGAGAGAGGATTGTCTTGAGCTGTAGATAGAGCAAGGGCTAAACCCAGCAGCAAGGCATTATGATACAGATGTATACGACGATGTAAAACACGAGAACACACGAGAAAACACCGTGCTGGCCGAATCTTGATGGTGATTGGTGGCTGGTGGTCGGCAGGAAGGAGGGATGGTGGAGACGGAGAAGGGCGGCTGCTACATGGTGATTGGTCAGTTGGGAGGTATTTGTTTATTGGGAGTTGTGGCGATGTTACACAGCGTAGGTAGATCCGGAAGAGGTCTTCTTCTGTGCTGCTTCTTGAGTCTTCTTCACAATGTCACGTCGTGTAGGACATTTTGCAGCAAGAGTGTGGTGATCGCTTTTGCAATTCAGGCATGTTGGTGTTGGAGCAGCAGTGGTGGTGCAGGTCTTGAAATCGTGACCCCTCACAACCACAGGTCGTTCAGAACTTTTTGTCTTTAACGGGGTAATCCTTAGTGCTGTGCATATACGAGTAGCAATTCCAGCAATGTTGGATAGGGTAGTACCTTTATGCTTCAATGTAACTGGGGCTTAAGTAGTAATAACATGTGGCCAGACCCTCAGCCACAGCATGGGCAGCCATGTTCACATCAGAAAAGGTGATTTTTAACATGGATGAAGCAACAGGGATTTTGGTAATGTGCTCCGTTGTGGCCCAAGGTTTTGATCTTCAGTGGAGGTTTTGAGGCCATCAGTAGTTTGAGAAGTAAGAAATTTGTCCAGTTTCTTGGGGAAGACAGTCCTCTTGGCCCTCAGAGTCGGAGAGGAAATGACAGTAAAGCCTCGATCGGTGAGAGTGGTGGCTGCGGCGGTAGTGAGTAGCTTTTCAAAAGCCTCAACATCATCATTGCACACGACAATGAAGGCATGCTGGAGCGTCAGGATAGTGTTAAACTTCACTAGCAAAAAAACCCTAACGGCAGCTGCAAGTGCAAGTTTTGAGGAATTGTTCACAGTCCGCTGACACGAATTGAGTAGCTTATCGTGAAAAGATCAAGACGATGACAATGAAGGTAAAGGTTCCCTCCCCAACGGGGATCGTAGGGAAACTGGAAAGATGAGTCAGAGCTTCTGCAACTGTACAGGGCGAGGTCTACATAGCGAATTTGAGAACTCGGTTCATGCTGCATGGACTGGTAGACGATCGAGTAACAGGCCAGGATGATGGTAGAAACAAACAAGCAAGTTGGGATTATTATTAAGTTACTGCTTGACTAAACAATGGTCTACCTGGAGGTTGGCCCAGGGAATCAACGCACCCATGGCTCAGTTCGAGAGCAGGCTTCCAGGTAGATCAGGGCCTGATCACCAGGGCTAAGTTTGCTGCTGGGCCCCCACTCACCGCATATCAACGTCCGAATCACAGCTCAATTGATCGGGTACTGACTTGAGGCATCTTTCCAGTTTCCTCTTGAAGACAGTCAGGGGTGTGTTGATAATTCCTATCATGTAAGGTGGGAGGCTGTTATATAGTTTTGCGTACAGGATTACAATATTTGTGCTTTCTCTTTAGTGTACTCATGGCGCCCGGGGGGCCTGTTTCATTTGTGGGTTATGTTGCATCCCGTCTGCCTAGGCTTTTTGTTTTCTTGGAGTTGAATTTCTATGTGCAGACTTAGTGAGTCAGGTCCCCTTAAGGATTTTTTCCAGGTGTGTAGATTATGATATGCAATTCTTTCCCACCTACATCCAGGAAGTACTTTCTCAATAATTAATTGTGATGACCTGGAATAATATATTAATTAAATTGATAAGGTTTTCTGCAAATTCTCTTGATCTGAAAATTTCAATCTGCCTTGGATTTATTTAGCTCTCACTGCTCTGCAGTTTCCGCCTAGAGAGAACAAAATAATTAGTGGATCATCCACTGCCATTTCATTCCTTGTTCCTAAAAGTTTCTCAATTATCCATCCTTCATTTTTTGTCAGCAGATGTGATATGACACTGTTGTTGATCCTTGAAGGTGACATCCTCTGATATTTCACTCACAAGACCCTTCACATTTAGTTTTCTCGCTCTATCTTGTCATTAGAATTTTCTGTATACCCTGAATACTCCGTTCTATTATTCTATAACTACATAGATCTTAGCACTTAAATATCTTTATATTCCCAAAAGAAAATTCCTGCTTAGGGAATACTATGGCTCGATTTTTGTGGGTTAATAAGCGAAAACATATGTTGTTCACGAATGTGTATCAAACATAAAATAAGTTCTTATATTTAACCTTAACAATTGACTTTTTTTTTCTTTTACTGTAAGTAATACTATCAGTTTCAACTTTAACATTTCTATTGATAGAAAACTGTCTGAAAGGTTGAAAAGTTCACTTTCTAGGGCATTAGCATAACAGATAGGAAAATCCAATTGTTAGCTTCAAGAAATAACTGGGTGTTTAATTGTTGGGGTGGGGGGTTTAAGTTTGAGATGGACCTGGTTGGCATGGACCAGCATGCATATGCATCTGACGTGGTCGCATCCACATGCACGCACACACACACACACAAACACATACACACACACACACACAACATACACACGCACCACAACGCACAACAGAAGACTAGTCCCAGCGCTTAAGAGGTATGTCCTTACGAGGATGGAAGTGGTTAGGGAAAAGCAACCTGAACGACACTGGGGACAGGAGAGATAGGGGGGACTGTTATACGACATATAAATATGGAGGAAGCGACAAGGGGGACAAAGACATGAATTTCCAGGAGAGTGGACACAGTAAACAAGGGGAACACAGTTGGAAAGTTGAAGACCAGAGGAATTCACAGGGATGTTAGGAAGTCTTTTCTTCAGCCACTGAGCACAGTCAGGAAGTGATAATAGTTTGGGGGAAAACGCCCAGCTAGCAGTGGAGGAAGGAGGATTCATACATTTGCTCACGGTCGTTCAGGTGAGAGTGACCTTAGTGGGCGATCATGTGGAGAGGTACCTGGGGCCACGGAGCTCGGACTTCGACCCCCTGCAACCTCTCAACTTGGTGAGAGAACTAGGTGAAGACACACACACAAAACACACACACACACACACACACACACAACAACACACACCACACACACATTTATATATATATATATATATATAGATAAATAACATATATATATATATATTTTATATATATATATATATAATTATATATGCAATACTAGATCTCAGTAAACAGGGGTGGATTTCAGAATTATGCAATAACAACCACTCTGTAGAATAGAGAAATTCAAGCGGCTTTCGTCCCCTTCTTCCTGGACTACTCATTTATCAAGGAACTATGGAAAGTAAAGCATCCAAGGAAGCTATATAAGGGGTATGGCCAGCACCTCACTAATCAGATCCCACAACGGTTAAACCACCTGACGGCGCGACCCAATTGGATAGGGTCTTTGACACAACTCACCCCCACAAACTTTCTACCAATAAGCGAAAGAAAATTTTAAAAATTATTTGTCCAGTGTATTATTAAATTCTTCCCAAAATTCATTATTAGTATAACGGATCTAATTTATATAAACCAAAAAGGAAATATTCATATTATTGTCAAAACTGCATTTTTTATGAAAACAGATTTTCAATTATTTTCCTTTGGTTCGACCATGGACTTGCTTGATTACTTCTTTCTCACTTTTTGGAAAATCAATTGGATGTGTTTAAAATCTCTTACATGAATAAATAGAGCATTGGGAAATCTTGTCCAGTGTCTCTAATGCTATTATTTATGTTGTTTTAATCTTACTTCGGGAGGGGATTTTTACCAAGTTTTGACCGTAATAAACTTTTATCGCCAAATTTTACAAGGAATCTTATTTGACACATCCATCAGCATTTTTTTGGGGGGCAATTCTTTATCAAAAGTTTTTTTAATGTTATCAAGGATTTTTTGAATAAAAACTTTAAATTTAAACGTCTTAAGAAGTAGAAGAAATGAAGGATAGCAACCAAGTTTTCATTGGTTAAGGGAGAACAACATATTTTTAGTTTTGAATAAGGCTGGGTTGTCCCCTTTTTGGGACTTGTATTTATAAAAAAGTTATTCTAGCAACTTTAAAAGATTTATCAAGTACATTTCTTGGGTATATTTTAAAATCATTAACCTATTTCATAAATTTTGGATATTTCCTCATCTATACTCTGGACCACTACAAATTTCGTAAAAGCTCTCAAAAACATTGATGAGAAAACGACAGTTTGACTCTATCTTTGATTGACGAAGGTATAATAGGGACATGGAACAGTTATTTGTTAGCGTTTTCTGTAATTTAAATTTGAATTCATTATTACCCTTAATAATTTAATCATCTAGAAAAAGGCAACAATGAGTATTATTTTCTTCAAACTCAACTGTATAAAGTTTATATAAATGGGCCTCTAGTTGATTTAATTTCCGAGGAAAAGGGTGTATATATCTACATTTTTGGGCATAAAATAAGACACAAAATAGCATCAACATATCTGAAACCATTTAGCTCTTTTAGGGTAGGATGTGTTAAGTAACCTTGTTTCAAAAATTCCATGTATCGGTATACTAGAACAGGTGTGGTATGAAAGAGGATATTTCCATTGCCATTACAAAACCTTCTGAGTGTAAAACTTATCATTAAATACAAATTTTGCTCAACAATTGCAAGTTTAATAAGTTTAATGATAGTAGGACCGGCAATGGCAAATCATAGTTAACGAGTTCTTCTGATAAGAAACTTAATAAATCATCAACAGGAACTTTCGTAAACAAGGAAGTAATCATCAAAACTAAACCATGTTAAAATCATTTAGTCAGTCAAGGAGCTTAATTTATCAATTAAATCTATGTTGTTTTAACATTAAAGTTAGAAATTTTGCCAACAATAGGGCTCAAAATGTCAACAAGCCATTTGGATATTTATATGAAACTGACCCTGTGAGCTAATAATTTGTCTGACTGGATTCCCTGGTTTGTGTGTTTTTATTAGTCCATACATGTAAGGTAAAGATGGATAAGTGGAAGTAAATTGTTTGACTAATTTATCTTTGCCTTTCAGTAGAAGTTTTATTGTTTATTGAAAACGCTGTTAACGGTTTCTAAGGGATTTTTCTAAGTTTAGAATAGGTTTCTCAATATCATCTAAGAAATTATTCATTTTTTCTTGGTAATCATTTTCTTTCATAATTACTATTGCATTTATTTTGTCTGCTTTAGTAAGGCGCAAATTTTTATTGTTGTTAAGTGTATCAAAAGACTTAAAGAATCTTTGAGGGCAATTTGGGAATGTTTGGTTTTAACATGGGATTTTATATACCTTCCTTTATTTAATTTTAATTTCATCAGGGGAAAATCAAAAAATTTTTTTTCAAGGTTACAAAAGGCTTTTGCAATTTCAACATTTTAAGTTTTTTTTGAAGTTGCAAAATTTAGGAAAAAACCTTTGAGCAGCAGTTGTTTTTTTTTTTAAAAATTTCGTAAGTTAAGTTTTTTTAAAAAATTTGTTATTAGCAGGTTTTTGTCCAATCGCTTTTTTCAATTAAAATTTTCTAATTTTCTTTGAGTTTGTTTTTGTGTTCATTACAAATTTTTCCTTGAGTTTATTATAGCAATGACCCAAAAATACTGTTTTTTCCTTTTAAATGGATTGGCCGTTTAAAAGAGTTTTTTTTGTTTCTCAATATTTTGAATGTTTCCCTTTCCCCCTTGTATTTTATTTTTTCAATTTTTTTGGGAAGGGAATTAATTCTCCGAAAATTTTCCCGAATAGACTCCTTGACATGGAGCTTCGTCCTTTTGATGTTTTTAATGAGAATTATTCTTAGAAAACATATTGAAAAAACTTAAAATACAGGGGGGGGGAAAAGGGGCTTTTAAAAATTATTGAGAAACAAAAATACTCTTTTTTTCAGGCCATTCCTTTTCAGAATAAAACCCGTAGTTGGATCATTGCTATAATAAACTAAAAAGGAATTTGTAATGAACTCAAAAAAAAACTAAAAGAAAATTAGATTTTTTAATTGAAAATAGTGTTTGGGGACAATATTTTAGGGGAAAAATTTTCCCTGAGCGGGGTTTTGGGTTTTTGGGGGCCTTCCATTTGAGCGGTGTTTTGGGTTTTTGGGGCCTTTTCCCCCTGGGGGGTGTATCGGTCTGGGCCCTTCCACTGGGGGGGTTATCCGGTTAGGACCGCAGCGGGGGCCCCCTTTTCCCCCTGGGTTTTTTTATTTCCCGGTCTGGACTTGCCTCCCCCTCGAGACTCCCCACCCCTTTGACCCCCCCCAACCCTTTCCCCCCCGCCCACGACCCCCCCCACCACGCCCCCCCCCCTTCGGGGCCCCGCCCCCCCGCCCTTCGGCCCCCCGCGGGGCGCCCGCCCGCGCGCCCCCCCGCGCCCTTCGCGCCCCCCGCCCCGCCTTCTGCGCGCCTTCTCAGCGTCGCCCGGGAAATCCCCCCGCCCCCTCAAATTTTTTTTCCCCGTTTTTTTTCGTTTTTTTTTTTTGCTTTTCATTTTTTTGTCGCTCCATCCCCTCGGATCAAATTTTTGGGGTTTTCCCCCCTCCTTTCCCCCCCCCAACCCAAAAATTTTCTGGGAAATAAAAGTCCCATCTCCTCGGATAAGTTTTTGGATTCCCCCCTATGGGGTTTTCGAATTTCCTCTTTCCCCTTGGATAAGGGGTTTTTGGGGAATTTCTCAATTCCTTGGATAAAATTTTTTTGGATATCCCTCCTTTCACCCAAATTTTCTCGAAAAATTACAATGTTTTTGGTTTCCCCCCCTTTGGGGGGTTTTCGAAATTCTTAGTTCTCCTGGGAAATTCAATTTTTTTGGATTCCCCCCCTAGGGGGTTTTGGGAAAATTCCCCCCCCAAATTTTTTCCCCCCCCCAACCCCCCAAAAATTTCTAAATTTTACCAAGTTTTTGGATTCCCCCCTCTGGGTAAAAGCTTTCCCAAAATAGATCCCCCTAGGGGGGCATGCTTACTAAAGGTCAAAAACAATTATATAAAATTTAAGAAGGGTTTTTACTGGGGGGGTCGTTTTCCCTCTCATTAAGTTAAATAAAACAAAAAAAGGCCCACGCGCACACAAACTGAATCTTGTCGCCCCCTTTTTGTTTTTAAAATTTTTAATAAGGGGACACACCCCCCTTTTGGGCGTGGGGTCCACATACAGGTAAATCTTTTTTCGTTTTTTTAAAGTTCATTAAAAGTTAAAAAAGGGGATATAGTACCACCCAAAAAAAGGGAAAACTTTTTCACTTTTTAACCCCAAATTTTTTCATCATCGGGGGGAAAGTGGGTTTTTTTCTTTTAATACCCACAATTTTTTTTAAAAAAATACAAACAAAAATTATCACAAAAAATAACTCAAATTTTTTCGTTTTTTTACCCTTTTATTTTTTAAATTTAAAATTTTTTAAAGGGGACCCCCCAAAAAACATCAGAAAAAAAAGTAAACAAAAAACTAACTAAAAAAATTTTACTTTAAACCCTCCCAAAAAATTTATCAAAAAATCATTTGAATACCCCACAAAAAAAACATTTTTAAACCCCTTAAAAACTCTTGAACCCCTTTTTAAAAAACACCTTTAAACCCAATTTTTCAATAAAAACCTAAAACCCTTTTCCCAAAAAACACAATTTGATTTCTCCCAATTACCCCAAATTAATTACTACTAAAACCCCGCTGAATTAAATTTCAAAAACCCCTTTCAACCCTTTTTACCCTTAAACACCTTCAAACCTCTTAAACACCTTCAAAAAACCCCTTTTTTAAACCCTTTTCCAAAACCTTTTTGGTACCCCCAATTTACACCACAAATTTATACTAAAACATCGCTAAATTCAATAAAAAACACCCTTAAAAACCCTTAAAAACCCCCTTAAAACCCTTCAAAGCACTCTCTAAACCTTCAAAAAACCTTTGCATCCCCAAAAACATTCATAAATATTTGTTTACTCCCATAAACCCCCTTTTTAACACCTTCAAAACACCTTTGAATTTCTTTTAAAAAAAACTAATTTAAATCAAAAACCCCACTTATATCATTCTTTGGGTTAATTTCTAATTGCTACCTCCCCTCATAAATTTCCCAACCCAAAATTTTTAATCTTTTTTTAAACTAATTTTCATACTAAAACCCAAGATTTCACAAAAAAAAAAATTTCATGAAAACCAACACACCGCACACACAATTTTTTCTGTTTTATCTTTTTTTCATCGAATGCACAAAAAACAACAACCCAAAAACCCCAAAAACACCCAAAACCCCTTTTTTTTCTCGTTTTAACCCTTTTAGTTCTTTAAAAAATTTTTTTAAGGGGGCAAAATTTCATCAAAAAGTCCAAACAACAAACAAAAACCCCCAAAAACCCAAAATTTTTTTCTTTTTAAAAATTTTAATTTCTTCAAAAAAAAGGCCAACCCCAAAAACCAAAAAACCCCAAAACCCACAATTTTTTCTGGGTTTAAAATTTAATTTCATCAGAAAAGGACCACCCAAACAACCCCCCTTCCCCCAAAAATTTTTTTCTTTTTAAATTTTTTCATCAGAAAAGCCCCAAAACACCCCACACCCCCAAAAACCCCACAATTTTTTTTCTCTTTTTAAACCTTTTTTGTTATTAAAGTTAAAAGGGGGAAACACAGTACATCAAAAAAAAGGTCCCCCAAAAACAACCCATTATTTTCATCTTTTTCGGTTCTCTAATTCGATAATTTCCCAAAAACCCCATAAATTTCCAATTTATTCCCCTTTATTTTTCCCCTTTTTTTTATGAATTTTAAAAGTAATAACAAAACCCCTACAGTACTAAAATTCAAATAAAACCCTTCCAAAACCCCATCTCCTTGTATCCACATAAATTAATTTTACTGCATAACTCCCCAAAACTATTGCGAAAAGTTTCAACACCCTCCTTTTCTTTTCCAAAATATCTTTAATTTTCATTTCTATAATTTCTTTTTAAAATATTCACACATTACCTTTTATTTTCAGTAAAATCTCCCCATATTTTAATTACAACCCCCCCCAATCCTCGCCATCACACCATCCCCCAACACACCTCTTCAGAAAAAACCACAAAAAATCACATTCCTCCCCCAAATGCATCTAAAAAAAATCCACAAAAACCCATTTAAATCAAAAAATATTCACAAAACTCAAGACCACCTAAACACACAACCCCACACAACACACCACACACACACACAAAACCCAAAACCTACCCAAACCTAACCTACCTCCCTACCCAAACCCTTTAAACCCCAAACCCTAACTTACCTAACCTACCCAAACCCTTTAAAACCCAACCTAACTTAACCCCCCCTAACCTAACCAAACCTTTAACCTAACCTAACCAAACCTATTACCAAAACCAAACCCTAACCCCCCCTAACCAAAACCTAACCCAAACCAAACCCCAACCTTCCCAAAACCTAACCTACCCTTTAAACCTAACCTAACCAAAACCTTCCCTTTAACCCTTATAACCAAACCAAACCCAAAAACCCCCCAAAACCTTACAAAACCCTAACCTAACCAAACCCTTAACCAAACCCAAAAATTTTATCCTAACCTAACCTAACCTTACCAAACCTAACCAAACCAAACCCAAAACCTTACCAAAACCAAAACCCAACCTAACCAAATCCTAACCTAACCAAACCCTAACCTAACCAAAACCAAACCCTTTAAACCAAAACCTTTTCCAAACCTAACCCTAACCTAACCAAAACTAAAAAATTTTGGGAAAACACTTCCAAAATACTTTTAGGAACTCCAGAATTACTTTGAATGCCCTCCTTTTTTGGTTTTTTTTCCAAAATTATTTTTTGAAAACTTTTTTCGTAAAATCGAACATTATTTTTTGTTGGAAAAACACACCCATGGTAGAAATATTTACTCTTTCCGAATAGAAAAAACTTTCCTCGCTCTGAGAGACTCATTAAGCTTTATGGGCCCCCCCCTTCCCCCGGGCGCCACTGTGTAATGCGATTCACCCCCCAAAGGGGAAAAAAAATCACACCTGCCCTCAACACCCGGGAGACAGATGGCATGTAATGCGTTTTACACCCCCAAAGGGAGAAAAAAAAACAAACCCGAATCAAAAATCACCTAACCCCCCCCCCCCCCCCCCCCCCCCCGAAAAAACCTAACCTCCCGCCTAAAACCCAACGTAGCCTAACCTAACTTAACCTACCTAACCTAACCTAAATTTAAAATAAACCCAACCCAAACCCCCAAAACCCCAACCCAACTTAACCTAACCTAAAACCCAACCCTTCTTACCTAACTTAACCTAAAACCCAAAATAACCGAAACCCAAACCCCATCCTAAACCCAACCTAACCAACATACCCTAACCTAAATTAAACCCAACATAAACCCCAACCGAACCTAAAATAACCTAACTTAACCTAACCTAACCTAACCTACCTAAACCCCAGCCCCAACCTAAACCCCATCCTAAACCCAAAAAACCCAACCTTTCCTAACCAAACCCCCATCAAAAAAACCTCCGAATATCCCCAAAAAACTACGTTTAAATACCCAAACACACCGAATAATACCAAATCACGCAAAATCACCAGAAAACTTTAAATTTAAAAAAACACCATTTCCAAATTTTCCCTTTTATAGAAATCCCCTCAAATCACTATATCCCCAAAAACCCAAACCCCAACCCAAACCCTTTTCCCAACCTAAACCCCAAACCCAACCCAAACCTAACCTAACCGAACCCAAACCCAAACCCTTTCCTAACCTTTAACCCAACCCAACCCAACGTAAAACCCAGCCTAACCTAAAACCCCAACCCCAAAAAGAAACCCATCTAAAACCCAAAAACCCAACCTAAAACCCAAAACCCAACCTAAACCAACCCCCATCAAACCCCCCGAAAGCCCCCCCCAAAAAACTACTGTTTTCTACCCAAAACACCACTGAATTACCAAATCACCCCTTTAAAAATCACCAGAAACTAAGTTTAAAAATCCCCCATCCTTCCTTTTTTTTAGAATTTCCCCCAATTTACTATAACCAAAAACCCCCCCCTAACCTAACCTTTCTAGCCTAAAACCCAAAAACCCAAACCTTAAAATTACCCAAAACCCAGCCTAGCCCAAACCCAAAACCCATTCCAACCCAACCAAACCAACTAACCCATCAAAACCCTCCAATTCTCCCCCAAAAAACCCACTGTTTTTACCAAATAAACCCAACCTTTCCCCAACCGAACCCAACCCAATATTTTTAAACCTAACCCAAACTTATCCTTTAAAAATAAACCCAACTTTTCCCAACCTAACCTAAAACCCAACACCATTAAAAAAACCTCCGAATTTTCCCCCAAACATACTGTTAAACCCAAAAACACCTACCTAACCTAACCTATCCAAACCCAACCCAAACCCAACCTAACCTAACTTTCCTAACCTAAAACCAAAAATAACCTTTACCTTAAACTTATCCAAACCCAAACCCAATTAAAAATTGCCTAACCTAAACCCAAACCCAACCTCCTTAAATTATTTCCTAACCTAACCCCAAAACCCAACCCAACTTATCCTAAACCCAACCACCTAACCTAACACCCTTTAAACACCCCCGAATAACCCCCAAAACACTACTAATTTTCTACCAAATCCCACTTTAATACAAAAAATCTCCGTCAAAAAACCAGAAACTAAGTTTATCCACCATCCCCAAAATCCTTTTTTTAGAATGAATATTTTTTACCGCATTTTATGTCACCCTTTAAAAAACCCCCGAAAACCCCCAAAACATACTGATTACTACCAAAACCCGCAAAAAACCCCCAGAAAATAAGTTTAACACACCATCCAACCCTCCTTTTTTTTGCATGAATAAAACTTACCGCATTTTATTTCTGCATTTCGCATTTCCTCTTTCCCCTTACCCCTTAAAAATCCCTTTCCTTTTCCCTTCCGTATATCTCCAAGAGTTGTTTTTTAACCCCCCCCCGGGGGCCCCTCACGAAACCCCCGGAGCCGAGTGTTGTTGGTTTGGGGTTGGGAAATGGTGATGGTTTTTGGCTCCTAAAAGTCATTTGGGGTGGGTCCGTCGGTGGTTAAAAAAAACTCTAGGAGATATTTCGAATGGGGAAAAAGGAAGGTGTTTTTGGGAAAGATGTGGGAAAAGGGAAAAGTGATGTGCAGCTTAAAAAGCGGTAAAGTATATTTTTTCTTAAAAAGGATGTTGGTTTGGGGGTGTTAAACTTAGTTTTTTTGTGATTTTTACGGTGATTTGGTAGTAATTTAGTAGTTGGGTTTTTGGGGGGATTCAGAGGGGTTTGAAGGTGACCCTAAAATGCGGTAAGAATATTTTTTCTATAAAAAAGGTGTTTTGGGTGGTGATGATAAAAATTAGTTTTTTGGTGATTTTGGAGGTGATTTGGTAGTAAATTTAGTGGTGATTTTGGTAAGTAATCAGTAGGTTTTGGGGAAATATTTGGAGGTCTTTGAAGGTGTTAGGTTAGGGTTTGGTTAGGTTTTGGATGTTAGGGTTTTGGTTAGGTTAGGTTAGGATAAGTTAGGGAGGTTAGGTTAGGGTTTGGTTTGGTAGGTTAGGTTACGGTTTGGGTTTGGATAAGTTTTGGTTAGGTTTGGTTAGGATAAGTTAGGTTTGGTTAGGTTTGGTTTTGGTTTTGGATAGGTTTAGGTTTTGGTTTGGTGATTTTTGGTTTGTAATCAGTAGTGTTTTTTGGGGGTATTGGAGGTGTTTGATCGGTTTGGTTGGGTTTGGGTTTAAAAAATTTGGTTTTGGTTTTGGATTAAATTTGGGTTTGGTTGGGGGATTTTTAGGTTCGGGTTTTGGTTAGGTTAGGTTTTGGTGTTTGGGGTAATTGTAGTGTTTTGGGGAGTTTTTCGGAGGTGTTTGTTTGGGGTTTTGGGTTTGGGTTTTGGGGTTTGGTTTGGATTGGGTTTGGTTTGGGTTTGGTTAGGGGTTTGGGGAATGTTTGGTTGGGTTTTGGTTTAAATTAGGAAAGGTTAGGTTAGGTTGGGTTTTTGGTTATAGTGATTTTTGGGGGGTTTTTTATAAAAAAAGGGGTGGGGATGGGGTTTTTAAAATTTGTTTCTGGTGATTTTTGGAAAGGTGATTTGGTGTATTCGGGGGTTTATTTTTGGGAGTAATCAGTAGTGTTTTGGGGAGTTTTCGGGGGTGTTTTTATGGTGGTTTTGGTTAGGTTTTGGTTTTGGTTTGGTTTGGATAGGGGTTTGGTTAGGTAGGTTAGGTGAGGTTAGGTTAGGGTTTGGTTAAGTTGGTTTTTGGTTAGGTTTTTGGGTTTAGGTTATGTTAGGAAAAGTTAGGTTAGGGATGTTAGGTTAGGTTAGGTTTTGGGTAGGTTAGGTTTGGTTTGGGTTTGGTTTGGTTTGGGTTTGGGTTTGGGTTTTGATGGTTTGGTTAGGTTTTTTTTAAAATTTGGTTGGGTTAGGTTTGGTTTTTGGGTAGGGTTTGGGTTTGGTTAGGGTTTGGTTAGGTTAAGTTTGGTTAGGTAGGTTAGGGGTTTGGTAGGATAGGTTAGGTTAGGTTCGGGTTGGTGAGTTGATTCAGGGGTTTATTTTTCTTCCTTGGGTGGGGAAAGCATTACTTTGGGCCCTTTTGTCTGAAACCCTTTTTTGATTTAGGTGTGATTTTCTACCTTGGGTTTTGAATCGCATTACACAGTGGCGTCGGGGGAAGGGGCCGGCCCCCAAAAAGCTTAAATTTTATCTCTCAGAGCGAGGGGGAAAATGTTTTTTTTTCGGAAAACGAAATAATTTTTTTCCATGGGTTTTTGTTTACCAACAAGGGAAAAAAATGTTCGATTTTTTCGATTTTGTTTTTTAAAACTAAATTTTGGGAAAAATCAAAAAAAAAGGGGTCATTCAAAGTAATTTTTGGGTATCTAATGTATTTTGGAAGGTTTTCCAAAATATTTTAGGTTTTGGTTAGGGGTTTGGTTTGGTTAGGGTAGGTTTTGTAAGGTTAGGTTAGGTTTTGGTTAGGTTAGGATAGGTTAGGTTAGGTTTGGTTTTGGTAAAGTTAGGTTAGGTTAGGGTTTGGTTAGGGGAAGGTTAGGTTAGGTTAGGATAAGTTAGGTTAGGTTTTTGGTTTTGGTTTTGGTTAGGGTTTGGTTTTTGGTTAAAAGGGAAGGTTAGGAAGGTAGGTTAGGTAAAGGGTTTGGTAAGGTTAGGGTTTGGTTAGGTTAGGTAGGTTAGGTTAGGGTAAGGTTGGGGGTTAAAGGGTTTGGTTGGTTAGGTTAGGTTAGGTTTGGTTTTTTTTTAGGTTAGGTTAGGTTAGGTTAAAGGGTTTTTTTTGGTTGGGTTAGGTTTTGGTTAGGGTTTGGTTTAGGTTAAGTTAGGTTGGGGTTTGGGGTTTGGGTAGGTTGGTTTTAAATTAGGTTGGGGTTAAGGTTTTGGGGTTTTGGTTTGGGAGGTTAGGTTTGGTTTGGTTAGGGTGTGTGTGTGTGTGTGTGTGTGTGTGTGTTAGGTGGTCATAGAGTTTTGTGAATATCTTGATTATAGTGATTTTAGTGGATTTGAGTTTCATTTGTGGTTTTGAAATGGGGATTTTTTTTGTGTGTTCTGAAGAGGTTTTGTTGGGAGTTTGGGGGTGATGGCGAGGGATTTGGGGAGGGTTTTTAATTAGAAAAATGGGGAGATTTTAATGAAAAAAAAAGGGAATGTGGGGGAATATTTTAAAAAAAAAATTATAAAAAAAAATGAAAAGTTATGATAATTTTGGGAAAAAAATGGAGGGTTTTTGAAAAATGTCGCAATTTGTTTTGGGGGTTGATGCGAGTATTAATTTTTAATTTTTTTTGGAAAACAAGGGGTGGGTTTGGAGAGGATTTTATTAGAAAATTTTTGTACTGTAGGGAGGAATGTATTTTTACTTTTAAGGGGTTTTAGTAAAAAAAAGGGGGGAAAAATGTGAATTTAAAATTTGGGAATTTTATGGGGGGTTTGTGGGTAAAGTTGTCGAATTTGAGATTTCCGAAAAAAATGTATAAGTGGGTTTTGTTTTTGTGAAATTTTTCTTTTTGTTTCTGTGTCCCCTTTTTTAACTTTAATTAATTTTTGGGTTTTTTAAAACCCAAAAAAAAAAATTGTTGGGGTGTGGGTGTTTTGGGGTGTTGTGACTTTTTATTTAAATTTTTGAAACGAGGGAAAAAAAAAATTTTGGGTGAAGTGGGTTTTGGGTTTTGGGGGTTGTGCCCTTTTTTTTGATGAAATTTGTTAAAACGAGAAAAAAAATTTTGGGTTGTGGGGGTTGTGGGGTGGGGTGGGTTTTGCCCTTTTTTTTGATTAAATTAGTTAAAAAGGAAAAAATTGTTTGGGGTTTTGGGTTTCTGTTGTTGTTTTGACTTTCTGATGGGACTGTTTCCCCCCCTTTTTAATTTTAAGAACTAAAGGGTTTTTAAAAAGAAAAAATTGTTTGGGGGGTGGGGTGGTTTTGGTTTGTGGGTTTGTTGTTGTTTTGAATTTCTGATGAAATTAGATTAAACGGAAAAAAAAAATTGGGTGTGTGCGTGTGGTTTGGTTTTATAGAGTTTTTTTTTGTGAAATTTGGTTATAGTGATGAAAATTTGTTAAAAAAAAGTAAAAAATTTTTGGTAATTGATGAGGGTTTGTGTAGTCGAATTGAGTTACGAAAAAGATGATGTAAGTGGGTTTGTGATTTTAAAATTTTTTTTAAAAAAAAGAAAATTCAAAAAGTGTTTTTAAGGTGTTCAAGGGTGTTTATGTGAGTATTCAAATGATTTTTTGAGAAATGTTTTGGGGGTTTTTCAAAGGTGTTTTTTGAAGGTGGGTTTTTGGAGTGCTTTTAAGGTGTTTTTAAGGGGGTTTTTAAGGTGTTGAAGGGTGTTTTGATTGAATTCAGCCGGGGGGTTTTAGTAGTATTCAGTGGTGTAATTGGGAGTACTCTAAAAGTGTTTTGGAAAGTTCAAAGGTGTTTTTGAAGGTGTTTTTGGGTGTTTTGGGAAAGGGGTTCAAGGGTGTTTGAAGGTGTTTTTAGGGTTGTTTTGATTGAATTTTAAACGGTGTTTTAGTAGTTTCGTGGTGTAATTGGGGGGTTTCTCAAAATTTTGTTTTTGGAAGTGTTTCAGTGTTGATTGAAAAAGTTTTAAAAGGTTTTTTTTGAAGGTGTTTTAAGAGTGTTTTTTAAGGGGTTCAAAGGGTTTATGTTTTGATTCAAATGAGTTATGAAAGTTTTTTTGGCGATTTTCAAAGTTTAAAAATGTTTGAGTTAGGTTTTTTTGACTTTTTTTTTTTTGATGTATTGGTCCCCCCTTAAAAAACTTTAATGAACTAAAAAGGGTTTAAAAAAAAGGGGAAAAATTTGAGTTAGTTTTTTTTTTGATAATGTTGGGTTGTATTTTGTTTTAAAAAAATTGTTGGTATTAAACGAAAAAAAACGACTTTTGATGATGGAAAAAAATTTTGGGTTTAGAGGGGAAAATGTTTTTTCCCTTTTTGGGGTTTTAAAGGGACTATATCCCCCCTTTTAACTTTAATGAACTAAAAGGAAACGACAAGATTAAACCTGTAGTGTGACGTCACTGTCATAGGGGGTGGGGTCCCCTTATTAACTTTAATGAACTAAAAAGGGTCGACAAAATTTAGTTTTTTGTGCGGGGTGGTCCTTTTTAGTTCATTAAAATTAATGAAAAGGAAAACTGACCGCCGGAGGTTTAAAAACCCCTTTTTAGTTATTTGACTTGTTTAGACCTTTTAGTAACATGCTTACCCCAGAGGGGGGATTCCAAAAAAATTGTTTCCGGGGGAATTGGGGGAATTTCGAAAACCCATAGGGGGGGTCCAAAAAAATTTGATCCCAGGGATCATAAGAATTTCGAAAATCCCATGGGGGGGAATCCAAAAACTTGATCCGAGGAATTGGGGGAATTTTGAAACCCCCCTAGGGGGGAATTCCCAAAAAAAGGTAATATTGAGAAATTTTTTGGGGTTGGGGGGTGGGGGTGAATTTTTGGAAAAGGGGGGCAAACCAAAAAAAAACCCTTTTTATCCAAGGAGATGGAGAAAATTTTGAAAACCCCATAGGGGGGGGAATTTCCCAAAAAAAAAAATTGATCCCAGGAGGGTCATAAAAATTTCGAAACCCCCCCCTTTGGGGGGGGGGTCCTAAAAAAATTTTTTATTATCGGAAAAAATTTTGGGGTTGGGGGGTGGGGGAGGGACAAAACCAAAAAAAAAACCCCTTTATCCAAGGAGATGGAGAATTTCGAAAAACCCCCTAGGGGGGGAATCCAAAAAAAAATTGATTTGAGGAGATGGAGACTTTTGATTTCGAGAAATTTTGGAATGGGGGTGAAAGTGAGAGGGGGAACCTCAAAAATTTGATCCGAGGAGATGGAGAGCACAAGAAAATGAAATTCAAAAAAAATTCGAAAAAAATCGGAAAAAAATTCGAGGCGCGGGGGCGATCCGGACGACGCTGCAGAAGGCGCAGCAGAAGGCGCGGGCGGGCGTCGCGAAGGGCGCGGGCGGGCGCGCGGCGCGACGGCGGGTCGCGAAGGTATTGGTTGGGGGGGTCAAGGGTGAGGTAGTCTCGAGGGCGAGGTCAAGGTCAAACCGGAAGTAACACCTAGGTGTGAAAAGGGGACCCTCCAGCTGCTGGTCCTAGACCGGATACACCGCTCAGTGGAAGGCCCTAGACCGGATACACCGCCCAGTGGAAGGCCCTAAACCGGATACACCGCTCAGTGGAAAACCCTAAACCGGATACACCGCTCAGTGGAAATTTTCACTACTAACAATGCATGCTAATAACAATTTTGTAATTAACTTATCAGACGAAATTTTAGACAAAAATACAACTGCTGCTCTAGGTTTTGGCCTAAGTTTTGCAACTTCAAAAAAGCTTAATAATGTTGAAATTGCAAAAGCCTTTTGCAACTTTGAAAAATTTTCTGATTTATCCCCTGATGAAATTAACATTAGTAAAGGAATGATATATAGCTCTATGTTAAAACCAAACATTCCCAATTGCCCTCAAAGATTCTTTAAGTCTTATGATACACTTAATAACAATAAAAATTTTGCGCCTTACTAAAGCAGATAAAATAAATGCAATAGTAATTATGAAAGAAAATGATTACCAAAGAAAAATGAATAATCTCTTAGATGATACTAAAACCTATTCTAAACTTAGAAAAAATCCCTTAGAAACCGTTAACAGCAATTTCAATAAAACAATAAAACTTCTACTGAAAGGCAAAGATGAATTAGTCAAACAATTTACTTCCACTAATCCATCTTTACCTTACATGTATGGACTAATAAAAACACAGAAACCAGGGAATCCAGTCATACTATTTATTAACTGCACAGGAGCAGTTTCATATAAATTATCCAAATGGCTTGTTGACATTTTGAGCCCTATTGTTGGTAAAATTTCTAACTTTAATGTTAAAAGCAACATAGATTTAGTTGATAAATTAAGCTCCTTGACTGACTTAAATGATTTTAACATGGTTAGTTTTGATGTTACTTCCTTGTTTACGAAAGTTCCTGTTGATGATTTATTAAGTTTCTTATCT
>NC_069414.1:68003154-68030301 GCF_026875155.1 Cherax quadricarinatus
TCTGAGCTGTTTCAAGCTTAAGGATATTAGTCTCTTTGAAAGTAGTCAATTTGATTTGGGCTGTTTGTCATAATTTACCATTTTTATTAAATAATTTTAAATATTAATTTCCATATGATGACTTGTGAAAGAATCTTCTGTATCACTTCAGATATACAATGCTAATATTTAACAACAATATTAATTTACTCCGCACTCGGCACCGAGTTAGAAGAACTGAGGTTATGGAACATGGGAATACGTTTATCGCATCATGCAGCGACTGAAATGCATCTAGTTTAACATCTAGTTAGAGCTTAATAGGTAGCCAGTTCTTTAGCCTTGATTGGAGGTGATCATTATTTTAGCCTTGTTCATTGTGAAGTAGATGCATGACGATAGAGGCTTTCATAGTGGAGCCAGAGGAGTGATGTAGAAGTTGAAGGCAGCAGCAAAGGTGGGTAGGACCCACTAATGATAGGTGAAGCCCAAAAGTAGGTCCATCACCTGTTACAGTTGTCGTCAAGACGGGCACTATACTGTTTATGAGCAATTTGCCTATACTGTAACTGCAGGACTTCTCGTGGATTGTGTTACTGACGGTAATTAGGGAAACATCTATGCATTGTTGACCTCGTTAATTTTCTTCTGCCGACATCATCTCTGTGTTGGTCTCATGATTCCAGGCGTTGTGGTACACGCCGACGCTAATCTCCAGCGATTTCGCAGCTTCACATAAATATCTCTTGTCACCTCCTTTCCCACATTTTTTTCCAAGATTTTAATGGCAATTGAAGAGCTGATGTCTATTTTAACAAAATGTTTGACGAAAACGTTAATGCCAAGTCGCTGACCGGCAGAACGATATAATTGGGATGCTCTCCTTCAACTCTTTTTTATATTTATCTCTGTATTAAAACTGAAGAAGCTAATAGTGACAAATCCTGAACTGTACATTAGTGTATTTTTTTTACATAAGTAAGAAAGAACAGATGAGCACAGTTGGAGACTTTCTGGCTCACGGGCGGTTGAAAAAAAATCGTTGATATAGTCACTTAGGATAAAATACCTCAGTGAAACAAGGGAAGAAAAACCAAGAGTAAATTACATCTGAGGGCAGTAAGTAGTAAAGAATCTTAACTCTCTGACTCCTGTTCCCGGGGACGGGTGGCAGAGAAGAACTGAATTAGCCCTAACGGCTAAATCTAGAAATGAAAAGTCAGTAAGAAAAAAAAGCCAGAAGTCAGGATAGGCAAAGAAAATGCAGCAGACAGAACAAGAGGAAAAGAGAGATCAGATCAGTTGGGGCACATGACAGTGTACCGCCAGGTGCCATGACAATAATGTCAGGACTAAGATTCACGTTAGGAAAGTTATGTTAAGACGGTGTCTGTGAAGGCTAGATGATGGATACATAATTTTAGCAGGGGACCATATAATTGGATAGATTTAATCTCT
The DNA here is from genome assembly GCF_026875155.1 of Cherax quadricarinatus. Classification (NCBI taxonomy): domain Eukaryota; kingdom Metazoa; phylum Arthropoda; class Malacostraca; order Decapoda; family Parastacidae; genus Cherax; species Cherax quadricarinatus. The sequence goes on from NC_069414.1 coordinate 68,004,592, forward strand.
AACATGAGAGAAATGAGTATTGTTGGTGTCAACAGAGTGAAGACTTTATTTCAGAAAGGGATTTGCCAGTTTTATCAAAAGTATTAGAAATGACAGGAGGAACAGGAAATGAAAGAAACACCGAAAGAAATATCTTGACCTACCTTCCATATTTCCTTTGCCCTTCCTTCCTTCTGACTTTCCTGCTTCTTACCTCCTTTTCTTTCCTAGTTTGAGCAAGTGGACTACTGAAGTGCTTCTGTGCACCATTGTGGACAAGTGTTACTTCATCATCTGTCCCGCAAGGTTATATCTGAGTGTTTTATCCAGGGGGTCATGTTCAGTATGTTTTGTCCTCACACGTAGTTCTGAACGTCTCGTACTGTTTTTTTTTATTCTTATGTTCTACTACGTCTTTTAATAACACGTTAGGTAAAAGGACACATGTGCAACTGATGTGACATTTTCTGAGGCAACGTTTTGCATGTGTCCTTGTACCAAGCATATTGTCGGTAATTTTACCATGTTAATAATACTGATATCAATTCGTTCAGTACTACTACTACTGCCCTCTTTAATAATTCACCACTTGCACAACAATTACTGCTACTACCTCATTACCACTAATACTTCTTCTTCTACAACTACTACTACTATTACTACTACTGCTGCCACTGTTGCTACCACTACTTCTACTAATACTATTATTATTATTACTGCTATCAGTACAACAACTACTACCACTGCTACTATTGCTATCACCATTACCTCTACTACTAGTATTGTTATTATTAATGCTACCACTACAACAACTACTACTATTATACTACTACTACTACTACTACTGCTACCGCTGCTGCTGCTAATTCTATTAATACTGTTACTACTACACTAATATCAACTACTACTACTACTATTACTACTCCAATTACTATTACTACTACAATTACTAATACTACCACTATTACCCTTCTTGCCTTTCTCCCTCCTCCTTTCTCTGGTTCAGTTAAGACTGGATAATGACCATGAACGAACCAAAATGTGGTTATACGGCTCCTTCGGTAAGTATTGGTTATTTGTGAATTGTTTAAGCAATGGTATTGTGATTTTTATTCTTTTGAACTTATAAGTTTCAACAATATTTACTCTGAAAGATTTGTACGTTAACTGTGGTAAGCAATGAGTATATTACCAACGCATTTTATCGAGAAATGGTTTACGTAGATGGCTTTAGCAATGAGCTTTGCTTCCAAGAACTCCATGTAGAGATAATGAAGGTCCTCAGCATTTTACTCAGTAGTTGCTGAAAAATAAATTTTACCTGCGCAACCTAATGATTTCATGGACTTAATAGAAATATTTAGAAATTTTATCTTCTTCTCTTTGTATGATAGTATCGACAGAAATTTGGGATATAAATGGTCTCCCTGTAAGAGCTACGTAAAATCATATGTGGAGTATTTAGAAGCAGGACGCATCTCTTTCATAATTCCTTTCAACTTGTCCTGAATGAGATTATACTGTTAATATTTAAATAATTTCCTTCAAAACATTTAACGTCAAAATGTGTTCAGTAAAAATTTAATGCCAATCAAATTGCAGTACAATTTTTCTTAGAAAAAAGACAAAATCTATTCCACTGTTTTTTTTTCTTTATATATATATATATATAATATATATATATATATATATATATATATATATATATTATATATATATATATATATATATATATATATATATATATATATATATATATATAACTTCGTAACTCAGACCTTTTCCTAAAATTCAAGGTATACATTGAAGGCACCAATCAAGATTATCTTCTTTTAATCTAGTCACATTAAGACCCTTAAACAAAGATAGGAGTAATCATAAGGTTCTTTATCAGAGAGTACGGATTTGTAGCTCCGAATTTCTCAGTCAGCGGTAATAAGGAGTACCATATTGTACGGTAAACAAGACGCTCCGGTTCCTAGGACCGCCCCTGTATCTGCCTGGCTAAATTTTTTGGAAAAAAAAAAGATTCTTTCCTAAAATGAGCTACAACGCGCTGAATTTACGTAAAACAGCGCTAAAAAATGCGATAACACAATTAATTACAAAAATAAAATATGCACTGCTTTCACTCTAGTATACTGGTATTATTCTGGTTCTGCAAAATCGTAATCAACCATCTCTTCCTCAGCGTGCATAGCTGTTTGTTGTCGTGACTGGACGTGTTCTCCTACTCACTGTCTCAATGCGTGCAAGTGGATGTGTCTACGGCTTGGACTGTATATTGATTTGTGATTTTTTTCATGCGTTTTAAGAATATTTCATGTTTATGATATTAAATTTATTGATTATACTATTTGATAAGTAGTAGATTTATACAGTTACTATAACAATAATACAGTTGACTGCATTATTGTTATAGCAGTTGTATAAAAATTGTCAGCACAGTAATGAACACGTATTATACTAGCCAGATGGACACGTATTAGACGAATGACGTGATTAGTGCCCTCTACAATACTGACAAAAAATCAGTATGTCTGCTAATTTTAGCTCAATTTCAAGCTACGTACAAACCTCAAACCAATGAGGCGGACCAAAACAACACGAGTTCGAGCCCTCGGCTTGTCGCAGTGTTGTTATTGATTAAAAACCACTTGTTTGTGGTTACAATACGATATATACTGCTTGTGGAGGCTTATACACCAAACAGGGAGTAGAATGAAATTAGTTCTGAGGCACCCACATCATCGTATTTCCTCGGATCATGATACAACACCTAGCTCTGCTGGGTGCATGATCTTTGCAGGATTGGGTGATCTTGTGGGTTAGAGCATCGTGTAATTTTTGCTCACCATGAGGCGGGACAAAGCATCACGGGTTCGAGCCCTCGACTAGTCGCAGTTGTTATTGGTTTATTAATTGATATGAATACCTTGTGCTTTTATTAACAATGCTACAAGCTTTGGCATAGACTCGACCAATGTTGAACACACTTTGGCATGTTCTTCGTCGTTCTACCAGGTTCTAATAACAACACAAATTAGCTTCTCCACAGTTGAACTGTTCTGTTTTGCAATCCTGCATTTGGTTATTGCCCGAACAAACATTCTCAGTTAGGTTGAAATCAGGAGTGAGTTTCCAGACCAATTTAGAACGCTAAACCCACTCTCTTCGAAGAACGTCATCATTTTTTGTTGAGTGACTAATTCCGAAGAGGTTCAACTTTGCTCCATCTAAGTACCACTGATCTATACCAATGCGCTTCAAAATGCACCAGAGACATTTTACCTTTATAGCAGCGGTCAATAATAGTTTCTATACTGGCTTTCTGGAAGTTCTGCTAGCTTCAGTGAGCCTTCGTCGAACAGTTAAAGAATCAACATTTACACCACCTGAAACCAAATCTCTCTGAAGATCTTTACCGGTTTTCTTGGGATCTTTCAGAAAATTTCTTATGATAACCTTGTCATCGTGAGGTGTTGTCTTGCATTTTCTTTCATATCTTCCTCGATTCAATGTTCCACAATCACCAATGTCGTCAGTTTTCTTCAGAATCCGACCAACAGTTGACTTTCCTAGCCTCAGATTTTCGGCGATCTGTCTAATACTCAAATCAGCATGTTTTCTAAGAGCTACAATACGTGCACACTTCATATATGTAACATCTGTCATGAGTTTCAGCAGCAATCATGAACTGAAAAGGAGAATTTGGAAAAACCACATTCACTAATAGAGCACACTTGCAGAAATAGCCTTACAGAACAACAGTCGTTGTAGCACTAATGAGAGTAGCAGAGTAACACCTTTTTATGTTGGAAGACCGCATTAAAATTAGCCGTAATCTACTAGCGCAGCATTCAAGCTTTTCTGATTAGATATACTGCAAAATGTCGGTTATTTTGTTAAAATTTAATTATTATATAATAACTTCATGATTTTTTTTTAATTATAAAGTTAACTAAACTTTTAATTACTTTTTTGTGACTGCTTTTTGTGGGAAAGCATCTGGATATTTGACTGAAACATGGAGGACTGCAGTCTCATTTGGAACTTTAAGGGCATCTTGATTTGGGTTAGTTACGAAAATGTGGATTCGTAACAATATGTGACTGAGAAACAAGAAAGCATTCTGTGGAAAATTAAATTTACTTGGATGAATCTCATTAGATACATACCAGTAATTTTTAAAAGTAACAAAGATAATTATTCTTTATCAAGGTTACAGAGACATATAGGAATTTTAGGACACCTAGGTTGCAAAAATGTCCCCCTTCGATACCTACTGTCATATCTCCACAAGTCACTCTGGACCTATATTAATTTCAAATGAAATATACATTACGAGGAATTCTGGTAAACATGAATATAAATATGAGGATTGTATATTAAATTTAAAAAATGAATGCATATACATTGAAGGAGAATTTATAATAATAAGACTCACCAATTTGTCTGGAGACTACTTGGTGTATCATACACAAACTCCTGCCTAAATATGAAGAAAATGCTAGCCAGAATTTCAACATAAATATAGACATCGACTTAGCTGGGGTTCTTTCACTGTCCTGTCCACTCGCCTAATGCTCACATTATGCAGGACTGCAAATCCAACAATTTCGGCTCCTATTTGAGAGGTTTTAAGCCCAATATAACCCCTAGAGCGACGAAAATTCTTCCGATTTTCACTAACGTTTGTCTCGGTCAATTCAAAACAATGGCGACTCTTCCCCAGCGACGCTTCCCCATTTTGCTGATTCTTTATTTATTTACAAATTAATTTTTATTACCTACAATATGTTCCATCAATTTATATACAAAATACACTGTATTTTTGGAGAATATACAGTATTTTCCACACATTCGTCATGCATGTTGCTGTAGATATGGATATTCTATTGCATTTTTTCCATATTTCAGCGGGATCTTTCTTAGTCTACAACAGCAGCATATTCTTCAAATGATTCACATGAATCCTCTTGCTCATTAATGGTCTTCGCTGGGTGGATAGTGTTCATCCGCAATTTCCATTTGAGTAAGAAGGATTTTCAAAAATGATAGCTTTTTTCGAAACGTTCGATGTTTTGCCATATATATAGACTTAGTTTTACCTTGCATGATATCAGAGAGAAATGCAGCATTTCTATAGAAGTTTTCATTTAATAGTTCACGTTAGTGATGTTGGTCTTCATAAAATCCAATGATTTGTTCTCGTAAAGATAAAATTTTGACCAACATCTGTCTTTCCCTGTGATAGCCAGAGCACTAAAGAACGATACTGCAAATCCGCACTGACTACCTCATCATCCAACTTAAGCATGTTTCCAGACTGACGATACCGTGTTCATTTGCACTAATATAAGTAATAATATATATAATTTTATGTAAAGTGTCACTTAAAATAGTAGATTTAGCTCAGAGATTTTTCTGAAATTAGGACAATGGGATCTGATAATTCTTTCTTTAGCTGTGCAATAAACCTTCACGTTTTCTTGTCATGGATGGTGCAGCACCGTCTGTATACACACTCACTAAATTACCCAAACTGAGTCCAACTTCGCGACATTCATTTTGAAAGTTGCTGAAGATATCTATTCCAGGTGTCGTGCCAGTATGGCTGCCCAAACAGAGTAATTCTTTTTAGCAAAGAAAATTCTCAGTTATGACATGAATAAAGTATAATAAAGTAGCATCGGTTGATTCATCCAGAGTTATCGAATAATATATGATTTCCTTTTGATTACTGCGTGAAGTTGTTCAGCTACGTTGAGGGCTGATTCATGCTGCCGATCACTTATGCTTCTTGAAAGAGACAGTTGTTTGTACTTGGAAACCTTATCTGGGTGTAAGCATCCTACTACTTCAATAAAGCTTCTTTTACGATTTCTGCGTCGATAAATGGCATAACTTTTTTCCAGGTATATAAGATGCTTTGGAGGTTGTTTCAGTGGTATCATTTTTTGGTCCTAACACTGCTTGGAATAATTGACGTTGCTTTTGCTTTCTATCTCTCAATTTCTGCAATGTAATCTTTCGTGCCTCTTCATCTAATCTGACATATTTGTGTTCCTATTATAAGTGGCACAATGCTGATATGCATTGAATTTCTACGCTTCAGATATTGTGGTATCACAGGGTAAGCAAATCATTTTATTTTGAGCAGAAACAACATAATATTCCATTCCCAATCATCATTAAATGCTTTATTTTCTTCCTTCACCTTTCTTTTAGCCTTTTTTGACATGATTAGTTGAGGACATACAATAAAAAAAAAAAATACATAAATAGTCATGCTGTATAATAATTCCGAATTTACGCTTCAAGTGGACAGTCACATACTCTTGTATTAAAAGACAATAATAGACTGGCACATCCTCACCCTCCATTACCAACTTGTCTTGGCCTGGGTGATGGTGGTCAGGCAGGATATCTATTGTCTAAAGTCGTGTTAAGTCAATTAGGACCAAATCATGAGTGTAGCTGCTCAGGCGGGAAGGACTGTGTCCTCACCTCCCTCTGGCTGGGTGGTGGGTCAGGCGGGAAACCTGTTATCTGAAGCTCAAGTCGCATTAGGTCGGTTAGGACTAAATCATGAGGGGTAAACAAACCATACCACGGGTGGGGTTTGAACCCGCGATCAGAGTCTCAAAACTCCAGACCGTCGTGTTAGCCACTGGGCCAGTGGAGCCTATGCCAACATTCTTATGGTGTAGAAATATACCTAGTTGGATGAATCTTATTGAAGCTAGCTGACCCAGTGGCTTACGCGACGGTCTGGAGTTTTGAGACTGTGATCGCGGGTTCAAACCCCACCCGTGGTATAGTTTGTTTGCAGTCGTATTACGGTTTCGTGAGTCATGAGGGGTAACGTATTATCAATACAATAAAAAGAGATTTCTTAATGCAAAATTCTGATCCATTCAGAAAGCCTAGAAAGCCGCGTGCTGCCTTAATTGGCGCAGATTCCCCCACCACTGCTCTGAGCTAACCCTGGCCTCTAATAGAAGATAATCAGAAGTAATACTGTATTACATTCCAGCAGAGGCACCAACTATAACTCAACTGAACTCCTTCCTTCGGTCCAAGAGTTTTAACAGTAGATTTATTCTTACCCCCCACCCTCAAGACTACATCGGCGATGAACTACAATTAAGTTAAAATGTACAGCTGTCAATGAATAAACAAAAGTGTGGACTAGGGGCTCGTACTGTATCAAGCAACATTCTCAGTGTTACTTGGTAACTGATGTTTGTAGCAATGATAGCTCAGTGGTTAGAGCAACGTGGATTTTGGCAGGCTAAACTTTACATATATCGCTATTTATTCCCTCATCTACGTCGTTTATATAAACTGTGAACAACAAAGGGCCCAACACTAACCCTGTGGAACACCATTTGTGATGCGTCCTTACTCCGTCAACCACGTCTCTATCCAAGAAAAACTCCTGTTCCGTGTGCCCCTACTTTCTTCAACAATCTCCGATGCGAAACTCTAGCAAAAGCCTTACTAAAGTCCGTATATACAACATTATATTTATTACCATGACCTATCTCCTCAAATACATTAGTGAAAAAAAAATAGGAAATTCGTAAGAAAGTAACACTCCTTTGTAAAACCATGCTGAGATTCCACAATCAATTTATAGCTTAAAAGATGGCTTTGAATAGCCTCAGTAATTATTGATTCCATCAGTTTTCCCACAAAAGAGGTTAGGCTTAATGCCCTTTAATTCGGAGCTAAGGCCATGTGTCCTGTTTTGTAAACAGGTGTCACATTCGCCATTTTCCACTTATCTGGCACAATGCCAGTTTGTAGTGATATATTTAAAACAGTAGCCAAAGGTTTGCTAAGTTTCTACTTACTTTCCTTTATAACCCTTTCGGATTTATTAGACTTTAATTTATCTATTTGTCTAAATATCATATCACTAGTGACTTTGATCATGTATAACTTATTTTCGTTGTGCTCTACGTAATTTATTATTACTGGAATTTCGTTAGTATCTTCTTGGTTAAAAACTGTGAGAAAATGTGTTAAAGTCTCGACACATTTGTTTATCACTGTCAGTCTGCTGACCGGAGTAGCTTTAGAACGGCCTTATCTTGTACCTAATCTTACTCTTATGTAACTGAAGGAAACCTTTTACGTTAATCCTCAAATCCCTTACAACTTTAACCTTATAATCTCTTTTCTTATTCCTTTGTTTTTATTTCTCTTTTTAATTGAATATATTTGTATCTTAACTTCTCTTCTCCCCTTCTGATTCGCCTATAAATGCCTCTCTTTTGACCTATGAGATTATTACATTTTACCATTTAGGGTTATTTTTGTTTCATATATTTTCCCAGTGTAGAACGTAAGTAGTCTGGGCAGCTACTATAAAAATGTCATATCAGCAACCATCAACACCTACCCAACCCACAGTCAGGTTACACCAGTTAACCAACTCTGGTAATTTCTCAGTCCTAGGAAATCGGCTAAGTGGAAGTCCGGAACATTGTCTTGTTTGTAGGTATTATGGTAATTCCATAATATATTGAATGATATGTTATCGCTTTCCCAAAGCTCATCATTATCCTTGTTGTCATAAACTGTTTTAAAAATCAGTGATATCAAAGAAGTTGAAAATCGATCTTCAGTTAGTTGTTATTGCCATTAACTAATATTTCTCTATATAGGCATTTAAATTCTGGTATAACGTATGTATAAACTTTTTTGTGTGATTATTGTTTAAATCTTAATATTAAACCTGAATTAGCTGCCTTACTTAAAAACCGCTTGAATGTCATTGTGGAAAATACTGTATATATTTTCCAGAAATACAGTAGTTATATGTAAATAGATGGCCATACTGTATTTAATAATATTTATGTCATAGAAAATGGGAAACTCAGCCTGCGTCTGCGCAGAAGAGAGTCGCCATTTTTTTTTTTTTTGAATTGAGTAACAGACATTAGTAATGGGAAGAAATTTTCGTGCTCTAGAGGTTAAATTTGGGCTGACACCTCTCAAATAGGAGCCTAAATTGTTGGATGTGCATTCCTGCATAACTTGAGATATCAGGCGACAGGACAGGACAACTCCAGGAACCTCAGATAAGCTGTCTAATTTATGTTTAAATTCTGGCCAGTAAATTTTTCATAAATGTAGGCAAAAGGGGGGGTCCTGTACATGACACATTAATCTCCAGTCAAATTGGTGAGTGATTTTAAGATATTCTCCTTCTGTTATGTAAATGTGTTATAAAATAACATTTTTTAATTTAATATACAGTCCACAAATTTATATATTTACCAGCATTCCTGGTGATGTATTTTTCATGTGTAATTAATAGGTCCAGAGCAACTTGTGGATATGACAGTGGTAAGTATCGAAGGGGGGCATTTTTTGTGACCTAGGTGTCCCAAATTCCTACTTGTCTATGTAACTCTGATAAATAATAATTATCTTTATCATTTACTGTTATGTACATAATGAGTTACATACAGATAAATGTAATTTTCCACAGTCATATATGAAATATTTTATATTAAAAACATAGATACAGAGGTTAAGATCAATAGATCAATATCTTCTTATGTTCTCAGTGATTTTAGAATATAAAAATTTGCTTGGTAGCCATTTTTTAAATTGCTTCAAAGGCCTACCAAAGTTGAATCTACTGGCGGTTCAATTTTAAATTGATTATATTGGGTTATAATAAATGTGTTCATCTTAAGCCTCCCGATAAATTTTCATATGTGATGGGCGTGGCTAGGATGTAAACTGCCGCGTGTACTCTCCTACTTGACCAAAAATCTCACTTGGCGTCTTGCAGCTGTGAACAGTTTCCATATCTCCATTAACAATGTCATTTTGGAATATGTAACTATTCAGTTTAATTTTCAATAGGTACCAATATGTTACATTTAAAGTTTTCTTCTGACTTGAAAATCTTCCAAAAAGGATAATCATTATTATTTATAAACTTTCCATTTTGAAATAAAGTGCTTCATTTATTACAAGACATATAGATAAAAAACTACATGTACATGTGTTTTACTTGAATAAAACTTATTAGTTTCTTTAGGACACTGTTAATTAATTTACTCGTTTCTCTCACTAGGACGTTGTGACTTTTATTTGTCCAAAGAGAGGTTCCTTCCAATGATTATGGCAATGATTGGACAGAAGAATAGTCCTCTCGTCCCAGCTCTCAGCAAGAGGTTGGTGCTGTTGTTTATTCACTAATATACGCAGATGCGCAAGCACACACACACACACACACAACACACACACACACACACACACACCACACACACACACCACACACACACACACACGGGGCCAGGAGCTCGGGCTCGACCCCCGCAACCTCAACTAGGTGAGTACACACACACACACACACACACACACACACACACATATATAATATATATATATATATATATATATTTATATATATATATATATATATAATATATATATATATTATTGTGTGTGTGTGTGTGTGTGTGTGTGTGTGTGGTGTGTGGTGTGTGTGTGTGTGGTGTGTGTGTGTGTGGGGTGTGGGGTGTTTATATATATAATATATATATGTGTGAATGACATGAAGAGAGGGATACTCAGAAGTGTCCCTGTTTTTTAAACGATGTGAAGTTAATGAGAAGAATTAAATCAGATGAGGATCAGGCAGGACTACAAAGAGACCTGGACAGGCTGAACACGTAGTCCCGCAACTGGCTTCTCGAATTTAACTCCGCCTAATGCAAAGTCATGAAGATCGGAGAAAGGAAAAGAAGACTGCAGACAGAGTATAGGCTAGGTGGCCAAATACTGCAAACCTAGCTCAAGGAGAAAGATCTCTGGGTGAGTATAACGCCGAATACGTCTCCGGAAGCAAATATCAACCAGGTAACTGCTGTATCATATGGGCGCCTGGCAAACCTGAGAATAGCGTTCCGATACCATAGTAAGGAACCGTTCAAGACACTGTACACTGTGTACATCAGGCCTATACTGGAGTATGCAGCACCATTTTGGAACCCACGCCTAGTCAAGCACATCAAGAAATTAGAGAAAGTACAAAGGTTTGCAACAAGGTTAGTTCCAGAGCTAAGGAGAATGTCTTACGAAGAAAGGTTAAGGGAAATAGGCCTGACGACACTGGAGGACAGGAGGATTAGGGGAGACATGATAACGACATACAAAATACTGTGAGGAATAGATACGGTGCACAAAGACAGGATGTTCCAGAGAGGGGACAGAGAAACAAAGAGTCACAATTAGAAGTTGAAGACTCAGATAAGTCAAAGAGATGTCAGGAAGTATTTCTTCAGTCATAGAGTTGTCAAGAAGTGGAATAGTCTAGCAAGTGATGTAGAGGAGGAAGGAATCATATGTAACTTTAAGACGAGGTATGATAAAGCTCTTGGAACAGGGAGAGAGAGGACCTGGTAGCGATTAGTGAAGAGGCGGGGCCAGGAGCTGAATCTCGACCCCTGCAACCACAATTAGATGAGTACAATTAGGTGAGTACACACACACAGATCATCTGTAAACAGGGACACTCAGAAGTGTCCCTGTTTGCAAATGATGTGAAGTTGATGAGAAGAATTCGATCGGACGAGGACCAGGGAGACCTACAAAAGGGTCTGGACAGGCTGCAGGCCTGGGCCAGCAACTGGTTCCTGGAGTTCAACCCCACCAAATGCAAATTTATGAAGATCAGAGAAGGGCAAAGAAAACCACAGACAGAGTACAGTCTAGGGGTCCAGAGACTACAAACCTCACTCAAGGAAAAGGATCTTGGGTTGAGTATAACACCAGGCACATCTCCTGATGCACACATCAACCAAATAACTGCTACAGCATACGGGCGCCTAACAAACCTAAGAACAGCATTCCGACATCTCAATAAGGAATCGTTCAGGACCATGTACACCGTGTACGTTAGTCCTATATTGGAGTATGCAGCACCAGTTTGGAACCCACACTCAGTCGAGCACGTAAGGAAACTAGTCCCAGAGCTAAGGGGCAGGTCCTACGAGGAGAGGTTAAGGGAAATCTGCATGGCGACATTGGAGGACAGGGAAGATAAGGGGGATATGACAACGACATGTAAATACTGAGAGGAATCGACAATGTGGACATTACAGGATGTTCCTGAGATGGAACACAGCAACAAGGGGTCAAAATTGGAAGTTGAAGACTCAGATGAACCACAGGGATGTTAGGAAGTATTTCTTCAGTCACAGAGTTATCAGGAAGTGGAATAGTCTGGGAAGTGATGTAGGAGAGGCAGGATCCATACATAGCTTTAAAAAGAGGTATGATAAAGCTCATGGAGTAGGAAAAGTGATCTAGTAGTGGCCAGTGAAGAGGCGGGGCCAGGAACTGTGATGCGACTCCTGCAGCTATCAACTAGTTGAGTGCCTACATACACAACACAACACACACACACACACACACACACACACACACACACACACACACACACACACATGATAACGACATATAAAATACTGCGTGGAATAGACAAGGTGGACAAAGACAGGATGTTCCAGGGAAGGGACACAGAAACAAGAGGCCACAATTGGAAGTTGAAGACACAAATGAGTCAGAGAGATATTAGGAAGTATTTCTTCAGTCATAGAGTTGTAAGGCAGTGGAATAGCCTAGAAAATGACGTAGTGGAGGCAGGAACCATACACAGTTTTAAGACGAGGTTTGATAAAGCTCATGGAGCAGGGAGAGAGAGGGCCCAGTAGCAACCGGTGAAGAGGCGGGGCCAGGAGCTAAGACTCGACCCCTGCAACCACAAATAGGTGAGTACAAATAGGTGAGTACACACACGCACACACACACAAAACCTCATGCGTCAACACGTCAGGGACACTACTAGAGAGAGAGGGGAGGAAGAACCAGCAAGACTGGACCTTGTGTTCACCCTGAGCAGTTCAGACATTGTGAACATCACATATGAGAGGCCCCTTGGAGCTAGCGATCCATGTGGTTCTGAGTTTTGATTACGTAGTAGAGTTGCAAGTGGAGAGGGTAATAAGAGTCGAGTGGGAAAAGCCAAACTTTAAAAGGGGGGGGGGACTACACAGGTATGAGGAACTTTCTGCAGGAAGTACAGTGAGACAGAGAGCTGGTAGGAAAGTCAGTGAACGAAATGATGGAATATTTAACAACAAAATGTAATGAGGCAGAGGAAAGGTTTGTTCCCAAGGGCAACAGAATCAATGGGAAGAACAGAGTGAGTCCTTGGTTTACCCAAAGGTGTAGGGAGGCAAAAACTAAGTGCACCAGAGAATGGAAGAGGTACAGAAGGCAAAGGACCCAGGAAAATAAGGAAGTCAGCCAAAGAGCCAGAAATGAGTATGCACAGATAAGGAGGGAGGCCCAGCGACAGTATGAAAACGACATAGCATCAAAAGTCAAGTCTGACCAGATACTGCTGTATAGCCACATAAGGAGAAAGACAGCAGTCAAAGACCAGGTGATCAGGCTGAGGAAAGAAGGTGGGGAGCTCACACGCAACGATCAAGAGGTATGTGAGGAGCTCAACAATGAGATTTAAGGAAGTATTCACGGTGGAGACAGGAAGGACTCTGGGAAGACAGGACAGAGGGGGACACCAACAGGGAATGCGCCAACAAGTGCTGGATACATACGCACAACTGAGGAGGAGGTGAAGAAGCTGCTAAGTGGCCTTGATACCTCAAAGGCAATGGGACCGGACATCTCCCCATGGGTCCTTAGAGAGGGAGCAGAAATGCTGCATGTCCCATTAACCATAATCTTCAACACATCCCTTGAAACTGGACAATTACCTGAGGAATGGAAGACCGCAAATGTATTTCCCATCTTTAAAAAAGGAGACAGAAAAGAGGCGCTAAACTACAGACCAGTGTCACTGACGTGTATAGTATGCAAAGTCATGGAGAAGATTACCAGGAGGAGAGTGGTAGAGCACCTGGAACGGAACAAATGTATAAATGACAACCAGCATGGTTTCATGGAAGGCAAATCCTGTGTCACAAACCTTCTGGAGTTTTATGATAAAGTAACAGAAGTAAGAGACGAGAGAGAGGGGTGGGTTGATTGCATCTTCTTGGACTGCAAGAAGGCCTTCGACACAGTTCCTCACACGAGATTAGTGCAGAAACTAGGGGATCAGATGCGTATAACGGGAAGGGCACTTCAATGGATCAGAGAATACCTGACAGGGAGGCAACAATGAGTCATGGTGCGTGATGAGGTATAACAGTGGGCACCTGTGACGAGCAGGGTCCCACAGGGGTCTGTCCTTGGACCAGTGCTATTTTTGGTATACGTGAATGACGTGATGGAAAGGATAGACTAAAAGGTGTCCCTGTTCATGGATGATGTGAAGTTAATGAGGAGAATAAAATCAGATGAGAATCAGGCAGACCATCAAAGAGACCTGGACAGGCTGAGCACGTGGTCCAGCAACTGGCTTCTCGAATTCAACCCTGCCAAACGCAAAGTCATGAAGATTGGAGAAGGGCAAAGAAGACCACAAACAGAGTATAGGCTAGGTGGCCAACGACTGCAAACCTCGCTCAAGGAGAAAGATCTTGGCATGATTATAACACCGAACACATCTCCGGAAGCACACATTAACCTGATAACTGCTGCAGCAATGGGCGCCAGGCAAACCTGAGAGTAGCATTCCAATACCTAAGTAGGGAATTTTTCAAGACACTGTATACCGTGTACGTCAGGCCCATACTAGAGTATGCAGCACCAGTTTGGAACCCGCACCGGGTCAAGCACGTTAAAAAATTAGAGAAAGTGCAAAGGTTTGCAATAAGGTTAGTTCTAGAGCTAAGGGGAATGTCCTATGAAGAAAGGTTAAGGGAAATCGGCCTGACGACACTGGAGGACAGGAGGGATAGGGGAGACATGATAACGACATATAAAATACTGTGTGGAATAGACAAAGTGGACAGAGACATTTGTTCCAGAGAGGGGGCACAGAAGCAAAGGGTCACTCTTGGAAACTGAAGACTCAAATGAGTCACAGGGATGTTAGGAAGCAGTTCTTCAGTTATAGAGTGGTCAGGAAGTGGAACAGTCTGGTGAGCGATGTAGTGGAGGTAGGTACCATACATAGCTTTTAGACAAGGTATGATATAGCTCATGGAGGAGGGAGAGAGAGGATCTAGTAGTGTTCAGTGAAGAGGCGGGGCCAGGAGCTGAGTCTCGACCCCTGCAACTACAATTAGGTGAGTACACACACACACACACACCCACACTCAGACTTACACACATGTATATACACAGAAACACACATATACACCCCATATATGTACATGCAAATGTACATAAGATTTATATTTCATGGTAACTAGTAAACAAAAAAAATGGGATCCCAGAGAGTCAGATGAAAAGTCAGGGGTTCTGAGGAAGATTCTAGAAAGGAAGAATAGACAGCAGAACTCATGAAAAAGGAACAAAAGTGGGAAAGGAGGCTACAAGAGCTTAGGATGGAGGAGAAGATGGCTGCAGAGAACAAAAGTTGGGAGATACAAGCCACAGCTGCAGAGGCTAGGATATGGAGCTTAGAGGAGGGACTGAAAATGCTGAAATGGGTTAAGGAACCAAAGAGTAGAGTGTGCATGACATCAGTAACAGGCATATCAGCAACCAACTAGGGGACCAAAGAAAAAGAATGAGATAAGTCATACACAGAAGCCCTATCAGAACACCAGGGGGCAAGGAAAAGTCAAGTAGAAAAAGTGGCAAGCTGCTGGGTACAGAGACTGCAGACGGAAAGGGGACCGAACGAATGAAAAGAGACAAGTCACCTATAGAGGCATTTACAGACCATCAGAGCCTCAGAAATGTTAAGGAAATCAGCAATGGAAATATTTAAATCGGATCATAAAATACAAATGAAAATATAATGAGAGGATGAATGGGAGAGGTAAATCTTTGTTCACTGGCTTGTGGAGGCCGAAAGGGCAACTTACGAAAAAAGACAACAAGAGGAGGAAAAAAGGGTTGAAAATATCATGAAAGAGTTTGGAGAGGAAGACATGACCGAGCTAACAAATTTTCAGAGAATACGAGGGTTCTCAAGGGAAAGAAACCATCTAGTCAAATTAGATTTTCAAGTTAGAAACGGTGTGAAACAGTATCCGGTAGAATAAAGAACGATTAAGGGGCTCGTTAAATTATCAGTGGGTATACCTCGAAGGTGACACAACATGATAAGAAAGACAGACAGAAATTAAGAGAGAGGATAATAACTCACTCCAAACCGATAGCCCCCTTCCCCTGTCGCAAACTCCATCTTCACAGCAACCCCCTATAGTATCATGTCAGGTCACCCACTCCCCGAACCCCAACAAGCCCGCCAGACCACAGTATTACATAAGAAGCTGAAGGTTTGGTACACCAACGCAGATGAAATAATAAAATAATGTGAGGAGTGGCAGGAAAGAATCATGAAGACATCATAAAACTCACCAACATCAAGTTCACGTGGATGATAACAAATTCAATCTTTCAATCTGTAAATCAGATCCTAGGGAAAGATAAAGGGAGAAGAGGGGGAGGACGAGTTGCCCTGCTCATCAAAAGCCAGTGGAGACTTGAGGAAATACAAGGAATGGAGAGAATGGAAACAAGGAACTACATAGTGGAACACTTCATGCTGGGGGTCCAAGGTGATAATTGCAGTGATGTGCAACCAGCCACAGAATAGCAGGAGGCCAAGAGAAGAATATGATGAGAGCAACAGAGCAATGGTTGACACAATAGCTGAGGTGGCCAGAAGGGCCCATATGGGTTGGTTAAAGTTACTAGTTGTGGGGAATTTCAATCACAAGGGGACTGATTAGGAAAACCTGGAGCCACACGGGGGACCAGAAGCACAGAGAGCTAAGATGGTAGAGGTAGTACTGGAAAACCTCATGCATAAACATGCCAGGGACACTACCAGAGAGAGATAAAAGGATGAACCAACATGGTTGCACTTCAAATACACCTTGAGTAGTTCTGACATTGAGGACTTCACATATGAAAATAGAAAGAGAAGCAGCATGAGTAGGATGTGCGAAGCCAAACTATAAAATATAGGACTACACAGGTATGAGGAATTTCCTTCATGAAGTACAGTGCGAGAGGGAACTGGTGGGACATGCAGTGAATGAAATGATGGAATACGTGACCATGAAATGCAAAGACACAGAGGAGAGGTTCTCACCTAAGTGCGACAGAATAGGTGGGAAGGCTAGAACTACCCCTTGGTTCACCCAAAGATGTAGAGAGGCTAAAACATTAGAGAACAGTAAAAAAAAAATAGAAAACGAAGGATCCGGGAAAATACCGAGATTATCCAGATAGCCAGAAATGAATATGCATGAATAAGGATGGAGGACCAGCGACAATACGAGAATGAAATAGTATTGAAATGAGAATGACATAGCATGTACTGCTACATCAGGAAGAAACAACAATCAAGGACCAGGAAATTAGGCTGATGAAGGAAGGAGAGAAGATCACAATATATGACAAAGAGGTATGTGAAGAGATTTAAGGAAATATTTTCAGTGCAGACTGACTGAACTACAATAAATTGGAATAGTAGGGTACACCAAGAAGTGCTGGGCACACTACACACAACTGAGGAGGAAGTAAAGAGGCTGCTAAGTGAATTGGATACATCAAAGGCAGGTGGACCTGACAGCATCTCTCCGTAGGTCATGAAAGAGGGAGAAGAGGTGCTCTGTGTGCCACTAACAACAATCTTCAAAACATATATCGAAACTGGGCAACTTCCAGAGGTGTGAAAGACAGCAAACATAGTCCTGATTTTTAAGAAAGAAGACAGGCAGGTAGCATTTAACTACAGACCAGTGTCACCGACTTGTATAGCATGCAAAATCAAGGAGAAGCTTATAAGGAAAAGATTGGTGGAGCACCTAGAAATGAGCATATACGTGATGTTCAGCATTCTTTCAGGGAGGAAAAATCCTGTGTCACAAGCCTGACAGGGTGACAGAAGTAAGACAGAAGAGAGATGGGTGGGTAGATTGCATTTTATTGGATTGTAAGAAGGCTTTTGACACAGTTCCACACAAAAGCCATGGTTTCTCCTGCAAGACACTGTCCCACACTGTTTCTGTCTTGAAAATCAGTTTGACATGCCAATTTCTGTCCTTCGAGTACTCTCCTATTCTCTGAAAATTTATTAGCTCAGACATGTCCTCTCCTGTCTGTTTGATGATATTTTCAATCTCTTGTTTTTCTTTCTTCCATCTTTTATCATACATTTTCCCTTCACTCTCCTGAAGATCCAGGAGAGTGAAGAGATAAAAATTGACCTCCCCTCCAATTTAAAAGGGCCTTTTTATGCCCCCAAAACCCCCCAACCAAACCCCCCCCCTTTGGGTTATTATTTCTTGAACCTCCTGGTGCCCGGGTCTTGCCTTTTGCCGGGGGTTTCTTTTCTCCTCCCCCTGCACCCCACCACTTTACGGGCCGTCCCTGTGCCCAACACATGCCCATTTTTAAATTCCTCAATCATTCTGGTGATCTGTTAAAGGGGCCTCAATGTAAGTTTTTTCTAATATCTTTCCTTGAATCCCTCCTTTTTATTGGGGGTATTTCCCCATTTCCATTGCCCCCCTGGTTATTTGGGCCCATAAACCCGTTCCAGGAAAATTTACCCCTTTGGGCCCTTGTTCCCGTAACTTGGCTTCTGCCCGCTTTAGCTCGTAACTCCCCAATTTTTTTTTTTCTCTGGGCTCCCCCCTTTTTTCTCCATTTTTCATGTAAGCCTTTTTTTTCTTTTGGGGTTTCTTTCCCCCAAAACTTGGTCCATCTTTTTCCAAAAGTTCTTTTCCCTCCACCCCTTCCTTCCAAAGGGCCCCTTTCCTCTTGTCCCCCTGATCTCTGCTTCCCCTCTGAGGCCTCATTTTCTATTTTAAATATGTGTGTTTGGGCCTCTTTCAACCCCCTAAATTTTGGTTTTCAGAGTCGAATCAAAGCCTCGGCCCAAACCCCTTCACGGTCCCCCTAATAGATCCCCCTCTTCCCTTTCCCGCCCATGAGCTTCATCATACCTCTTCTTAAAGCTATGTATTGTCCCCGACCCAAACAACACTTTCCCCACTATTCTAGTTCCTGGGGCAACTCTAAGAATTTAAAAAAAATACTTCCTAACATTGCATGCGTGCACTGTGTGTAAGCGTGTGTGTGCGTGTGTGTGCGTGTGTGTGTTTCAGTGTGTGTTTCAGTGTGTGTACTCACCTAATTGTGGTTGCAGGGGTCGAGACTCAACTGCTTGCCCTGCCTCTTCACTGACTGCTACAGGGTTCTCCCTCTTCCTGCTCCATGAGTTTTTATCATCCCTCGCTTAAAAGTATGTATGGTTCTTGCCTCCACTACATCGCTTGCCAGACTATTCCACTTCTTAACAACTTTTGGCTGAAAGAAATACTTCCTAACATCCATTTGACTCGTCTGAGTCTTCAGCTTCCAATTGTGCCCCCTTGTTTCTGTGTCCCCTCTCTGGAACACCCTGTCTCTGTCCACCTTATCTATTCCATGCAGCATTTTTGTATGTCGTTATCAGTTCTCCCCTGACCCTCGTCCTCCAGGGTCGTCAGACCGATTTCCCTTTTAACCTTTCATCAATAGGACATTCCCCTTAGCTCTGGAACCGGGCCTTTGTTGCAAACCTTTGCACTTTCTCTAATTTCTTGACGTGTTTGACGAGGTGTGGGTTCCAAACTGGTGTCCCATACTCCAGTATGGGCCTGACGTACAAAGTGTATAAAGTCTTGAACGATTCCTTACTGAGGTACTGGAACGCTATTCTCAGGTTTGCCAGGTGACCATATGCCGCAGGGGTTATCTGGTTAATGTGTGCTTCTGGCACATACTCGGTATTATACTAACTCCTAGATATTTCTCCTTGAGCGAGGTATGCAGTCTTTCGCCTCCTGCCTATACTCTGTCTGCGTCTTCTTTGTCCTTTCTTATCTTTGTGACTTTGCATTTGGAGGTGTTTAAATTCTAGGAGCCAGTTGCTGACCCCGTGTCCAGCCTGTTCAGGTCTGTTTGTAGACCTGTCTCATCTGCATCTGAATTAATTCTCCTCATTAACTTCACATCATCTGCAAACAGGGACATTTCTGAGTCTAAACTCTTCCATCATGTCGTTTATATATACCAAGAATAGCACTGGTCCCAGGACTGACCCCTGTGGGACCCCGCTCGTCACAGGTGCCCACTGTGATACCTCATCACGGACCAAGACTCACTGTTGCCTCCCTATTAGGATTCTCTGATCCATTGCAATGCCCTCTCTGTTTGTATGTGCCTGATCCTCTAGCTTCTGCACTAATCTCTTGTGAGGAACTGTGTCTAGGTCTTCTTGCAGTCCAAGAAAATGTATTCAACCCACCCCTCCCTCTCATTTTTTTACTTCAGTTACCTTGTCAAAAAGAACATAAGAACATAAGAAAGAAGGAACACTGCAACAGGCCTACCGACCCATGCGGAGCAGGTCCATGTAACCCCCCCCCCCCGGATAAGCCCAATGACCCACCCAGTCTGATCATCTCCACTCAAGGATGGAACACTGCACCAGACCCAGCAGCACAAGCTAATCAGATCCAACTCACACCCACCCCCACCCACTCATGTATTTTTTCTAACCTATTTTTAAAACTACACAACGTTTTAGCCTGAATAACTGTACTCGGGAGTTTGTTCCACTCATCCAGAACTCTTTTACCAAACCAGTGCTTTCCTATATCCTTTCTGAATCTGAATTTTTCCAACTTGAAACCATTGCTGCGAGTCCTGTTTTGGGCTGGAAATTTTCAGCATGCTATTTACTCCCCTTTATTTAATTCCTGTTTTCCATTATACACCTCGAAACATATCCCCCTAATTCTACGCCTTTCGAGAGAATGCATAAAACTCTAGTAGGTTTTTGACACAGGATTTGCCTTCCATGAATCCATGTGGCTGTGTTTATTATCTTGTTCCGCTCCAGATGCTCCACCACTCTCCTCCTGATAATCTCCATGACTTTGCGTACTATACACGTCATGACACTGGTCTATAGTTGAGTGCTTCATTTCTGTCTCCTTTCTTAAAGATGGGGAAATACATTTACCATATTCCATTCTTCAGGTAATTGCCCAGTTTCAAGGGAAGTGTTGAAGATTTTGGTTAGTGGCACACACAGTGTCTCGCTCCCTCTCTAAGGGCCCACAGAGAGATGTCCGGTCTCACAGCCTTTGAGGTATCAAGGTCACTTAGGAGCTTCTTCACTTCCTCCTCAGTTGTTGAGTTATTCATCCAACACTTGTTGGTATATCCCTTGTTGATGTACCCCACTGTTTTTTTCTTCCCAGTGTCCCTTTAGCCTCCACTGTAAATACTTCCTGAAATCTCATGTTGAGCTCCTCACATAAATTCTTGGTCATTTCTTGTGAGCTCCCCACTTTCTTTCCTCAGCCTGATTACCTGGTCCTTGACTGTTGTCTTTCTCCTGATGTGGCGTTTTAAAGCAGTTTAGGTCAGACTTGACTTTAGATGCTATGCGTTTTTCATACTGCCGCTTTGGGGGGTCCCTTCTCATCTGTGTACACTCATTTCTGGCTCGTCGACTAATCTCTTTTTTTTCCGAGTCCTTTGTCTTCAGTACTTTTTTCCATTCTCTAGGCACTTCGTGTGTGTGTGTGGTGTGTGGGGTGTGTGTGGGGTGTGTTTTGTGTGTGTGTGTGGGGTGTGTGTGTGGGGTTTGTGTATGGTGTGGGGTTTTGTGTGTGTGTGTGTGTTGTGTACTCACCAATGTACTCCCCAATTGTGGTTGAGGGGTCGAACTCAGTCCTGGCCCGCCTCTTCATGTCGCTACTGGATCCTTCTCTCTCTTTCCCGGGCTTTGCATACCTTTTTTAAAAAAATTTTGAGGTTTCCCCTGCCTGTGTGTGTTTGGTGTGTGTGTTGTGTGTATGTGCGTGTTTTTGTGTGTGTGTGTGTGTGTGTGGTGTGTGTGTTTGTGTGTGTGTGGTTTGTGTGTGTGTGTTTGGGGTTTGTACTCACCAATTTGTGGTGCAGGGGTCAAGACTCGCTCCTCCCCCCGCCCTTCATGACGCCCAGGCCCTCTCTCTCTCTGCTCCTGAGCTTTGTCATCCCTGTCTTAAAGCCTGTAGCCCTCCCCTACTTCACTTGCTAGTATTCACTTCCTGACGACCCTATGACTGAAAAATATTCCAAACCCCTGTGACTCGTCTGAGTCCTCAGTTCCAATTTGTTTCTGTGTCCCTTCTCTGGAACATTTGTTCTTCCACCTTATCTATTCCACGCAGTATCTTTATGTGTTATCATGTCTCCCCTGACCCTTCTGTTTTCCCATGTCGTCGTCCTTTTCCCCAACCTTTCATCGTGGGGAATTCCCTTTTGAGCTCGGGAATAGCCTTTTGCAAACCTTTGTACAATCTCTAATTCTTGCGTGCTTGACCAGGTTGGGTTCCAAACGGTGCTGCATATTTCCCAGTAGGGGGCCTGACGTACACAAAATACAGTTCCTGAACGATTCCTTATTAAGGTTGGGAAAATGATTCTCAGGTTTGCCAGGCCCCCATATCTGCAGAAATTATTGGTTGATGTGTGCTCCGGAGACGTGCTCGGTGTTATGGTCCCCCCAAGATCTTTTCCTTTAGTGTGTGTTATGTGTGTGTGTGTGTGTTGTGTGGGGTGTGTGTGTGTGTGTGTGTGTTGTGTGTTGTGGTTGTGTGGTTGTGTGTGTGTGTGATGAGTTGTGTGTGTGTATGTGTGTTGTGTGTGTGTGTGTTGGTGTGTGTGTGTGTGGTGTAGTTGTGTGAAAAATAGACAAGGAAAGGAAGGGAGAGGGGGGAGTAGGTGTGTGTGTGTGTGTGTGTTTGTGAGGGAGAGGGATAGGGAGAGAGAAGGGGAAAAGTAAATGGGTGTGGGGAGGGGAAAAAAAGAGGGATAGAGAGAGGGAGAAAAGAGGGGGGGAGGAGAAGGGGAGAGAGAGAGAGATGGGGAGAAATAGGGGAAAAAGGAGAGACCAAAAAGATGGGGCAGGGGGGAGGGAAAAGGGGGGAAGAGAGATGAGAGAAGAGGACAGAGAGAGATAGAAGAAGAGGACAGAGAGAGAAGAGAGAGGGGAGAGGAAGAAGAGAAGAAGGGGGAGAGAGGGGGAGAAGGGGAAGAGGAGAGAGGGGGAGAGAAGAGAGAGAGGGGAGAAGGGGGAAAAAGAGCCCTTTAAAACCCCGGAGGGGTTAGGTGGCTTTCTGTTAGTACAAGGCCCTATTGAAAAATACCAACTTGGATCCCTTTCGAGGGGAACGAGAAGCAAGCTTTATACCACAAGAAAAGGGGAGAAAGCAGCAACTTCACTCTGGGTTACCCTTCTCCAGAACTTTTCAACTGAGCCCCTTATTTCAGAGAAGACTCGATATGGGAAAACATTCGTCGCATTATGATGTCAACGGATAAAGTCATTTTATCAAAAGAAAATGAGGCCCCAATGGCTCCAATTTACTTTTTTCCAACTTGTATGTTTCATAGCAAAAAAAACTTGTATCTTCATAAAAATAAAAATGCTTTCAAATGAGCTGATGGGGGTAACAGCTCTTAGCTTGTCAATAATGCTTGGAATCCTTAACCTGTAAGTAGCTTGTCAATAAAGCTGGGGATCCTTAAATTAACCAACCTTGTCAAACCCTGTGTAAGCAAAGAGGAGAGAGAGAGAGGAGAGAGAAGAGGGGAGAAAGAGAGAGGGAAAAGAGAGAGAGAGAGAGAGAAAGGGGAGAGAGAGAGAGAGAGAGAGAGAGAGAGAGAAGGAGGGAGGGAGGGAGGGAGGGCCATTTCTGAATGGGAGGTTGACACGATAAGAAAGCTGGCGTCAGGTAGAGTGTGCTCCAAAATCTGGTGGTCCTTGATCAAGGACAGACAAGGTTTTTCTGCCTGATGAACTTATTCCACCTCTAAATCGACAGGATGGGACCGTCTTTACTAGTAATCAGGAGAAAGCGGACCTCTTTGCCGAACACTTTGCTACTAAGATGCAAATTCCTGATCCAGCGAGGGACCCACCTTGGCTAGCTGCGAGAACTGTGTCAAAGGTGTCAGTGGTGACAAAAATGCAGAAGGAGGTGTATCTTCTTAAACCGTTGGACCAAGAAAGAGTTGTGGGTCCAGACAAGCTTGGCCCAAGATTGCTGAGTATATGTGCAGACCAGCTAGCAGCACCTCTAACTCGCATCTTTCAGCACTACCTAGTACAGTGTAAATGACCTTCTCTGTGGAAAGAGGCAAATGTAGTCCTTGTTAACAAAAAGAAGAGCAGAGCAGAAATCAGTAACTACAGACCAGTGTCACTCCTGTCAATAATCTCACGACAAATGACAGACATTTTCGACTATTTCTCACTTCTTTGCAACCATCAATATGGCTTCAGAAAATGTTACTCTGTTGCTGACTGGCCCACCAAGTGGACCAATCACTGGATGAATCTAAACTCAGCTGGATATTGCTGGTGCTTTCAACCGAGTATAGTACCAGGGACTCCTAGAAAACACTGGGAATTGCAGGCTTTACACTATGTCTCCTCAGTGATTACCTTCAAGGTAGATCTCTAAAGGTAGTTATCAGCGTCAGCAAGACATCCTATTCGGGCATGTGTTCTACAGGGAAGTGTGCTTTGGCCATTGTTATGGAATGTCTACTTCATCGGCCTCCTCTATCTCATCCCAGAATCCCATGCATTGCAGATGACTGCACACTCACATTTACCAACTTACAGCTATATCAGTCTGGGGTAAACGATGGCAGGTAACATTTGCACCTGAGAATACACAAATGATGATGGTCTCTAGGCACCATGATGATAATCCAGGAGCAGTGGTAAGCGTGAATGGAAGTGTTTCTACCCGGGGATCAAGTTGATATCCTTGGGGCGAAATTCGACTTCAAACTGACCATGAGGAACCACGTTGCAAACATGACAAACAAGGCGGCCAGGAAACTTACTGCACCTCGACGTATCTCGCATCTGCTTGACGGTAGAGGTTGCATGAATCTGTACGAGGCAAAAGTACGCTCACGCTTTGAGTATGCTCCACTTTCTTGGATTGCCTGCCCCCTTCCCCCCCCCCTCCATCTCATCTGCTATTTTTGACAGAAAAGAGAAAAATCGAGAAAGCCTTATCTCTCGGACCCATCATCGATTAGATCTGTCATTTCAGCAAAACCTTCAGCACAGGGGAGGAATGTTGCGGCCTTACTGTTTGTACAAGGCCAACATTGTCAAAATACCACACTTGGCTCCACTCCGAGGACAGCAAGAAGCGAGCTTCTACACCACAAGACGGACAGCAAGCAGTTAACTTTACTCTGACTGTACCTTCTCCAGGACATCGCTAATCTGAACATTATTCCAGGGTGTCTCAAGTCTGGAACATGTTCATTCAGCATAACATATCACCGAAATAAAGTTTGCGATTAAAATGAAAAGCTGCCCACAGATGGGTCAACTTATTATCCCTACTTGCATGTCTCGTAAACAGAAAGAAGGGCTTGTAAATGAGCTAATGTAGGGTAACAGTTCAAACTTGCCAGTAAAGTTAGGAATCCTTAACTTTTCAAGTGCTTGCAATAAAGTGGGAATCCTTACGTAACCTTGGCAAAACTGTATAAAGAAGGGGAAAAGGGGGGGGGGGGGGGGGG
>NC_069414.1:68030801-68050284 GCF_026875155.1 Cherax quadricarinatus
CGGCCCCTCACCCCGCACCCCTAAAACCATACACCGTACCCGCATGCCTAAAAACCGGATACACCGTCGGGCCGTTTCTTCACTTTATAATATATATATTTTTAATATATTATATATATATATATATATATATTATATATATATAAATATATTTATATATATATATATTAATATATATATTATATATAAAAAAGAAAAAAAAAGTGGAATAGATTTCGTCTTTTTTCTAAGAAAATTGTACTGCAATTTGATTGGCATTAAATTTTTACTGAACGCATTTTGACGTTAAATGTTTTGAAGGAAATTATTTAAATATTAACAGTATAATCTCATTCAGGACAAGTTGAAAGGAATTATGAAAGAGATGCGTCCTGCTTCTAAATACTCCACATATGATTTTACGTAGCTCTTAAAAGGGAGACCATTTAAATCCAAATTTCTGTCGATACTATCATACAAAGAGAGAAGATAAAATTTCTAAATATTTCTATTAAGTCCATGAAATCATTAGGTTGCGCAGGTAAAATTTAGCAACTACTGAGTAAAATGCTGAGAACCTTCATTATCTCTACATGGAGTTCTTGGAAGCAAAGTTCATTGCTAAAGCCATCTACGTAAAACCATTTCTCGTAAAATGCGTTGGTAATATACTCATTGCTTATCACAGTTAACGTACAAATCTTTCAGAGTAAATGTTGTTGAAACTTATAAGTTCAAAAGAATAAAAATCACAATACCATTGCTTAAACAATTCACAAATAACCAATACTTACCGAAGGAGCCGTATAACCACAGTTTGGTTCGTTCATGATCATTATCCAGTCTTACCTGAACCAGAGAAAGGAGGAGGGAGAAAGGCATGAAGGGTAATAGTGGTAGTATTAGTAATTGTATTAGTAATAGTAATTGCAGTAGTAATAGTAGTAGTAGTAGTAGTTGATATTAGTGTAGTAGTAACAGTATTAATAGAATTAGCAGCAGGCAGCGGTAAACAGTTTGTATGTGGTAGTAGTAATAATATTAATAGAGTAGGGTTTTTGTAGTGGTAGCATTAATAATAACAATACTAGTAGTAGAGGTAATGGTGATAGCAGTAGTAGCAGTGGTAGTAGTTGTTGTACTGATAGCAGTAATAATAATAATAGTATTAGTAGAGGTAGTGGTAGCAACAGTGGCAGCAGTAGTAGTAATGGTAGTAGTAGTAGTAGTTGTAGAAGAAGAAGTATTAGTGGTAATGAGGTAGTAGCAGTAATGGTTGTGCAAGTGGTGAATTATTAAAGAGGGCAGTAGTAGTAGTACTGAACGAATTGATATCAGTATTATTTTAAAATGGTAAAATTACCGACAATATGCTTGTAAAATGGACCAATGCAAAAACGGTTTGCCTCAGAAAATGTCACATCAGTTGCACATGTGTCCTTTTACCTAACGTGTTATTAAAAGACGTAGTAGAACATAAGAATAAAAAAAAAAAACAGTACGATACGTTCAGAACTACGTGTGAGGACAAAACATACTGAACATGACCCCCCGGATAAAACACTCAGATATAACCTTGCGGGACAGATGACGAAGTAACACCTGTCCACAGTGGTGCACAGAAGCACTTCAGTAGTCCACTTGCTCAAACTTGGAAAGAAAAGGAGGTAAGAAGCAGGAAAGTCAGAAGGAAGGAAGGGCAAAGGAAATATGGAAGGCAGGTCAAGATATTTCTTTCGGTGTTTCTTTCATTTCCTGTTCCTCCTGTCATTTCTAATACTTTTGATAAAACTGGCAACTCCCTTCCTGAAATAAAGTCTTCAATCTGTTGACACCAACAATACTCATTTCTCTCATGTTAGAGATTAAATCTATCCAATTATATGGTCCCCTGCTAAAATTATGTATCCATCATCTAGCCTTCACAGACACCGTCTTCACATAACTTTCCTAACGTGAATCTTAGTCCTGACATTATTGTCATGGCACCTGGCGGTACACTGTCATGTGGCCCAACTGATCTGATCTCTCTTTTCCTCTTGTTCTGTCTACTGCATATTCTTTGCCTATCCTGACTTCTGGCTTTTTTTTCTTACTGACTTTTCATTTCTAGATTTAGCCGTTAGGGCTAATTCAGTTCTTCTCTGCCACCCGTCCCCGGGAACAGGAGTCAGAGAGTTAAGATTCTTTACTACTTACTGCCCTCAGATGTAATTTACTCTTGGTTTTTCTTCCCTTATTCCACTGAGGTATTTTATCCTAAGTGGTTATATCAACGATTTTTTTCAACCGCCCGTGAGCCAGAAAGTCTCCAACTGTGCTCATCTGTTCTTTCTTACTTATGTAAAAAAAAAATACACTAATGTACAGTTCAGGATTTGTCACTATTAGCTTCTTCAGTTTTATTACAGAGATAAATATAAAAAAGAGTTGAAGGAGAGCATCCCAATTATATCGTTCTGCCGGTCAGCGACTTGGCATTAACGTTTTCGTCAAACATTTTGTTAAAATAGACATCAGCTCTTCAATTGCCATTAAAATCTTGGAAAAAAATGTGGGCAAGGAGGTGACAAGAGATATTTATGTGAAGCTGCGAAATCGCTGGAGATTAGCGTCGGCGTGCACCCACAACGCTGGAATCATGAGACCAACACAGGGAATGATGTCGCAGAAGAAAATTAACGAGGTCAACAATGCATAGATGTTTCCCTAATTACCGCAGTAACACAATCCACGAGAAGTCCGCAGTTACAGTATAGGCGAATTGCTCATAAACAGTATAGTGCCCGTCTTGACGACACCCTGTAACAGGTGATGGACCTACTTTTGGGCTTCACCTATTTCATTAGTGGGTCCTACCCACCTTTGCTGCTGCCTTCAACTTCTACATCACTCCTCTGGCTCCACTATGAAAGCCTCTATCGTCATGCATCTACTTCACAATGAACAAGGCTAAAATAATGATCACCTCCAATCAAGGCTAAAGAACTGGCTACCTATTAAGCTCTAACTAGATGTTAAAACTAGATGGCATTTCAGTCGCTGCAATGATGGCGATAAACGTATTCCCATGTTCCATAACCTCAGTTCTTCTAACTCGGTGCCGAGTGCGGAGTAAATTAATATTGTTGTTAAATTTATTAGCATTGTATATCTGAGTGGATACAGAAGATTCTTTCACAAGTCATCATATGGAAATTAATATTTAAAATTATTTAATAAAAATGGTAAATTATGACAAACAGCCCAAATCAAATTGACTACTTTCAAAGAGACTAATATCCTTAAGCTTGAAACAGCTCAGAAGTTGTAATATAAATATATCAGCATTGATGGGTTGAAGCTACCCAGATACAATACCCAGAAATTACAGCCTGAAAAGTAGCGTTTAAGAGTGTGAGCACAGTAGTTAATTAAGTTTTAAGGAAGCTTTGAACATAACATGCACAGTTTCAAGAATGGTCTTGAGGGCAGACAGATGATTCACACACAACATTAACAGCTGCTGTTCTGATCCTAAGATGCATCAGTCATCAAACACTGAAGTCGTTCAGAGGAGGTAAAATGAAAAATATTTAACGTGATTTTAAAGGGAAATAGATTACTACACTATTTTACACATAAAATCGTTAAATCATCAGCAACATACATACGTTTCACTCTCTGCCGTCGTCAGACTCTTAGACACATTTTTATGAAGGTTTGAAGCTATGTTACGGAGGTTTTTTGAAGTTATGCGAGTCACTCCAGGATGCTGGGAATGAGTTTAGCAATTTTGCTCATAGGACAGGTGAACATACCACTGTTCCAAGAGTTCTGTCCTTCTTACAATAAACAAATTTTTAAAATTTGATGCCAATTGGATGAAGCATTCTTGAGTTACAAAGCAAAGAGTATGAGGAAGAAAAAAACCGAACACTGAGGTAACTTAAGGCTGCCCTTCGCGGATACCTAATAAATAATCAAACGCATAAGTAGTAGTAGTGATATTCATCTATATACAATAAACAGAGATTACCTTTCCTGATCGACTTCAAAATATTAACGACGATACATTATGTAGGAAGGATGTTAACCCATAAGTTTAATATGTGTACTTGCATATTTAAGTAAAGCAAGTAAAAGTAAGTAAATTTTATTCAGGTATACACAATACAGTTACATAGAATTATCATACATAGCAGCATATGTGTAGAGAACCTAGGATAACCCAAAAAAGTCAGACAGAGTGACTTATTTCCATTGGGGTCCTTTTATTTGAAATTATATTGAAATATTTCATCAAACTTGAGATCACTGGAATCACATCAGTTACTGGAAAATGTTTTTTTTTTTCTGATCAGTTTCAATCTTTCAGCGTTAATTGATTTTATTAAAGAAAGCTTTGAGCTGTGTAAGTTCACTTTCTCAGTTTTTTTCAATTAAGTCGTTTTAGAAATAATAATTAAATGGCTTCTATCCCAAGACAAAGGAATATTTCAAGTAGATTTTTTTTTTTTTGCTCTTTAGGTGCCAATTTTCTACTTTTTTAAACCAGTTTATCTAATCAGCTTTTTCGAAATTTTAAAAAGTCAAACTCACTTTCCTACAAAATTGTTGAGTATAATAAATAAAATATTAATGAGAAAAAAAATTGAAGAAAAAACGTATTTTAATAATTTTTTTTAATTTACTACTAATAAAGTTCATCTATACTTTACGATTTTCGGCACATTCTTAACATCTTTTATATTTTTCCTTCCAAATATTTTTTTGTTTTAATTTAAGAACTCGTTTTTCGATCGGTTTTGAATTTTCAGTATTGTGTTTAGCTCAAAATCTATGGGACTGCTTTGTGATTGTGCGCTGTGAACATTGTTATAGAGCCCATTCACAGATTTTTTCCATGTGATTACTTGGAAAAAATAATTCTGACCTTTAACACGCAAATGACCTGCACATAGAAGAAACTGAAACTATGACGACGTTTCTGTCCGACTTGGACCATTAACTAGTCACACAGAGAAGAGGAAAGTGAAGAATGACAGAATATACACGAGAGATGGGTGGGGACGGGAATGTAACACCAGGAGGGAATAGTAATGTAGTGGTAACAGTAGTGGGTGGCAGTAGTAGTGGAAGTAGTGGTGGCAGTAGTAGTGGCAGTAGTAGTGGAAGTGTGTGGTGGCAGTAGTGGTGGCAGTAGTAGTGGAAGTAGTAGTGGAAGTAGTAGTGGCAGTAGTAGTGGAAAGTAGTGGTGGCAGTAGTTGGTGGCAGTAGTAGTGGAAGTATTAGTGGCAGTAGTAGTGGAAGTTAGTAGTGGAAGTAGTTAGTGGTAAGTAGTAGCAGTAGTAGAAAAAAACTAGTGCAATAGTGATATTATATGGCAACAAGAAGGTAGTAGTGGTAATGAACGTTCAAGTATGAAGACTTAGCGGAGAGACAGTAGTAGTAGTAGTCGTAGTAGTAGTAGTAGTGGTAGTAGTAGTAGCAGCAGTAGTAGTAGTAGTAGTAGTAGTAGTAGAAGTAACAGTGAGGGGGTCTAATAACAAGTGAAAAGAGGATCACTGCTGGAGAGCTGATGGCCCACCAGGGAAGCAGCACACACTTACGGGCAGAGAACAGAAAGCCAGTGAAAACTAACGAAATGAGGTCAGAAGAAGAGGAAGTAATCAGCTCGTTTTTCGTGTTCAAAAATTTTCACCATCAAGTTTTATTGAGAAAGAAAGATGTTCAGGACATAGACAGGACCAGAATAAAAATGTTATGAAAATACATTACACATTACGTAATTACCCTTTAGTGTTCAGGAGTATCATTTTTATTAAAATCTACAACGAATATTAATTTTTAGTTTAAATATAAATATTTTTTCTTTATGTTATTTGGCCCCTTTGGGGGTTTTTTTTGATGTTTTTTGGAGAAACAACCTTCCTGAGAAGACCGTTGAAAAACAGACTGATTAAAATTTTTTAAATAATTTTTTTGAAAGTTAAGAATAAACATACTACATACACACACCCCCACACAACACACAACATATATATATTATATATATATTATTATATATATATATATATTTATATATATAATATATATATATATACGCGCTTGCCGGGTGGAGGGAGGGAGCCAGGTGTGGGCTCCAAATTCTGTGTGAAACCGGAACCCAAAAGGTTTACGCGGGGCCCGTTTCGGCGACATCATGTGAGAACCACCCGGGGGTCAAGAGTTGTGGGCAAACCTCACACGGACCATTGTTTGTATCAGTGAAAGTGCAGTGTGCATTTTGGGTTTTGGGGAAAGTAGCGGTGGTGAGGGGGTCCTGGAGGGGGGTGGAGGGGGTTTTGTTTACTCTGTGATGGGCCCGGGGTCGGGGTTTGGGGGAAAGGAAGTGGCCGCCCCGAACGGTCATTGGTGGCGGGGGGTTTTTTTTCAAAATGGAAAAATAAGTGTATAACAATTAGCAAAAGTTTTCAGTGATGTGGTTTTGAGCAAAACCACAGGGCACTCCCCCCCCCCCCATCCCAATCCCCCCCCCTCATCCACCCTGGGCCCCACTGCTTCCGAAAGGGTGTTGCCGTTTAGTCCCCCACCAATTACAATTTCCCCGCCGTGCTACCCCCCCACCCTATCCCCCATGCATCCATGCGCCCTTCACCGTCACCCACGCTGGCGCCCTCCCCCCCCACGTTCGCAAGTCACAAGTAGTCGCGGGTTCCCGGGAAATTTTCACGACAGAGCCAAAGTGTCGTTCACGAGGCATTGCGGGTGGGGGCCGGGGAAATGTGCACTCATCCCTTTGGGCAAATCCGTGCACACAATAGATGTTAGGCTAAAAGGGGAGCTCCAAATGAGAACAACCAACAGCTCCCCCCGCAGACAGGGTGACGTCCGTGACTTCACCCCTTTCAGGGACCTAAATCTGCATCAAATTAAATCCCCAGGACTTGAAAACCCCAAAACAGCTCGCCTCAAGTGTAGCAAAATTTATGACCTTTGAAGCAAGTCAACGTGCCCTTCAAAAAAACAGATCCTGGCACAATTGCTGCTTTTTGGCAATGCCTGTTTGGCTGTCCACCCAAAGGGGAAAAATCTGAAAAACATTTATTAGGGCAATAAATGATTCCCCAAGGATGCAACCTCGTCCGTCCCCTCTAGGGGAAAAACAACCGCGGGAAAAAGCCAACAAAGGACACCGACACCTCAAAAATCAGAGCCCAAATTAGCAAAAAAATAGAAGAGGGTAATACTATTGGAGCTTTGAGACTTATAACCAGTGAGGATCCATCGCTCCCAAGGACGTCAGCACGGCGCAAGCTCTGAAGGACAAACATCCACCCAGGGCTCCCAGTACCAACATTGACTCCCTGACAATGCAGCAGGCGAGAACATCTAACCTTACAGGATGCTGTGTGTTAAAGCTGTTTATGTCATTTCCACAGGGTTTCAGCAGGAGGTTTCACCGGTTTAAGGCCTCAACACTTAAAACAAATACTCATCCAGCACTTGGTGAGGTTTCGAGAGGGCTGCTGTCTGAACTCACCAAATTTTCCAAACCTGTGCCTGGTGGCGGTGTCCAGGGGCCATCAGACCCTTTTTCTTTGGTGCCTCATTGTGTGCCCTCCTGAAAAAGGATGGCGGAATTTCAGGCCCATTGCAGTGGGTAACACCCTTCGGCGCCTAGTCGCCAAGGCTGCAGTAAGAAGGGTGAGTCAGAGGCTGCTGCAATGCTGAAACCAATCAGCTCGGTTTCGGCGTTCAACAGGGCTGTGAAGCAGGCCCACGCAGCACGAGTATATATCAAAAACATGTCCTATTGTGGCATGCAAAAGAGCACGTAAACCTTTATTCGGCGCACGTACACACCCTCATTTACAGGCTATCTCCCCCAACCAGCGAACCAGGATGCTAAGGAGTTGATGATGGGGCCCCGTCGTTCAACTAGTGCCGGTTCTAGCCAATAAGAAGAAAGGTTTTGGCAATCGCAGAGGGTTTTGTGGGTACCGCTCTCCTGTCTGCCCTTGTCATTCCCATTTAGAGCTGGTTGAAGCACGGTCTGCTATCTTGTGGCTTCTATTTCTGCTTTGCTTACCGTGGAGTGCACTATACTTATCACTGTACATAGTGTACCTATTCGTTATAAATTGGTGAAGGATAATATAAGTCTAAACTTTTTCTACTTTTGTTTATTTGCTCCCATTACACCCCGGGGTAACAGGCCATTTGGATCCTGGGTTTTTAATATGGGTAGCCTGTCCGAGAGCTGGAGCTGGACTTAGAGAAACGGTTGAGCTTAAGGTGAAGCTCGTAGCAGGAACATTGTGCAGCTTGCTGTCTGGGCATTGCTTTACATTTTTGCGTGTCAGTTGTTATAGGCCTGTTCGGTGTGGAGAGTTTTGCAGTAGCTTTGCCTTGTATCGCGTACTTCTGCAATCGTACTGTGCATAGCTAAGCGTGTTCTGCAAAGTAACGTGTTACGTTGGGGGATTATGCTATCGTATGTGCCCAATAGGAATAAACTTATGCCACCTAGACGTGTCAGACGTCTGGTTCGACATATACTTTGCATACCTACCTAAATATTTCCTACAGCGTTGTTTGGCAATTGCTCGTTCCCATTGGCATTAAATTACAAACCCACTCTACAGCTGCGCAAACTGCGTTCACTGATTGCTGAACAAACTTTAGAAGAAGAGATGGCACATCAGATCCTCCCTCTACGGGAGCTTGGGCAAAAACTACTTTGTTCTCGCCAGGAGGAAGATGATACACCTACGGTGCAAAATGGTCAGTTTAGTGCAGCTGGGTTGTCTACGGGTGACATCAGCGTCGTTGGCACTTGAGCTGGCAAAAAATCAGAGCTTGAGCAAACTATGGGACCAGAGAGCATTCGCAAGGGAAGTATTTAGGATAGGGGAAAGAGAAAGGAGCATTTTCGCATTTCTGTAAAATAATTTTAGTTTATAAGAAAGCAGTACAGTTTGTTCCCCGCTTCAATTGAGGACCGTACCAGGGCAATTTTTCGACGAAAAGCTTCGGAAAATCTGGCTCGAGCCTTTGAGGTGGCACGGAACAGCATTGGGCATCGTTGGTTCATACAGACTTTATCGGGTAAGCAATAGGAATTTACGTCAGTATTAAATGAGCTGAATTTTTGAGTATCAGTAGTGAAGGACCACTGGTTTGATTGGGAGCATATACGTGTATCCAGCCAATACCGCAGTGTTTCTAAATTGGGCAGTACGACAGCTTGTCAATCCCCTTGTCGACTTTGTGAGGACAGCAAACCAAAGCTTTTTTACCAGTGGTATAAAGCAATTGGTGTCTATACCTTTGAGGAGATGGTGCTGCCTCTATATTCTGATTGATAAACTGCTGGAGTCTGTGGACAGAGGTTCGAGTCTTTCTGCAGGATCGTGACTTAAACACTTGAATTGGAGGCAGCCAGGTTGGATGATACCTTCGAAAACTAACCGATCCTTGTCCGAGCGGTCGTCTCTCTTTTCAACAGCCTTCGTACATCAGCAGAGTTCGTCAACCTTGGAGGAATGAGTTGGCCAGCGGAGGGAAGATCGTCTACGTCAGCCATCTAAGCCTCAGGTGAGCCACGCTCTCAACATATGGTCCCCTGCGGAGAGGCAAACTACTCTTGGTGCACTCTCGAACGTATCAGTGGACACCCAGCCAGAACGACACTTTTGCAAAATCGTCAAAAGGAGTAATGGGAAAGCCTGTCGTCTGTCAGTGCATTAATGTAGGGAACATCAGTTCCAACTGCACCCATAAGACCCCAGACCTATTGGGAAAATCTTAATATCCCTAGTAACATGTCCCCTAGAGAAGTAGGAAAAAGTATGGCCCCTTATTATTGCAAATGTCTTATTTCCCTTCAGGAAACTCAGAAAACAACTAAGTAAAGGACTCCTTTAGATGATACTGAGCATATTGCTCACTTGTAGGAGAGGAATATTACTCCCTTCTCAGAGCAATATTCTTTGAAGTCCTCTGTTTTATTGGAAGCATATGAGGAGCTATATATCTGTTCCTTTGCATAACATTTTATGTACAGTTGCAAATTACTCTGGGTTACTGACTGTAGGTGTCTCAAGAAGGATTCCCACAGGAAAGAGTGCAGTGTTTTTACTGGGTAATAACATTACTACTGTTAGTTCGTTGTCCTGAAACCTATAATGATTAATTCTTATCAGTGTGGGGCCATAACTCGGGCAACATCCCAAGGTTGTCTGGAGAGAAATGTGACCTATCCTGGACGACTCCGATCTCGGAATAGCCACATTGTTTTCGAGGAGGAAAAACTGGCCCAGGAGCCTCGTAGATCAAGTGTACAGACCCCGATCAAGCCTTCCTATTCCCAGGTTGCAGGCAATGGCCAGATGTCTCTGATTCAATGCCCGAGGGACTGTCCTTCCGGGATAGGAACAACGAACGAAAGGACCTTCTTTAAATTTCGCTTTTGAGGCAGCCATGGGTTATCATCTCTTGGGTCATCCGAGTAAATCGTATGAAGTTAATATCGATTATTTGATCTGCACTGGGAGACTGGTAAGGTGATAGAGGGCGGCAATTGTATGACAGGTTAGTGGTTCCAACGATGTTTAGACCTTCATATATCTAATTATAGCTCATAATACGTCATTAGGAGTGTCACTTAGGAATTACAAAAACATATGTATAGAATCACAAAGAATTTTATTGGCCAAAATTTAAGAAAGATGTCGAAGAATCATATTAGGTGTTTGCGAGAATGTCAGCAAGTTGGAAAAACTGGACAGTCCATTAAACTGCACATCTCAACCTATACTCTGATGATTGGAGAACCTTTTTTGGAGATTTAATTATAGATTGTGTAGAGATCCACTACCTAGGTCAAAGTCGGAAATCAATATTTATTTACTAGTATGGATAAGTATCAGATATACCTGAAGCAATATTCCATGCGTAGTTTTAAATACTAAAGCTATTCTCAAAGCTTTAACAAAAATTCATTTCTTGACTTTTTTGGCATTCCTAAAACTATTCAAAGTGTCAAGGTACTAACTTCACTGGCAAAGGCATTTAGGGAAAGTATGAAGCTTGGTAGGGATAAATCCTAAAATTATCCAATGCTATCATCGCAGTCCAAGGCGCCTTGGAAAGTTCAACCGAATTAAAAACAATGAATGAGAAAGTTTTTTGCATCACATTCATTCAGACTGGGATGATTTCCACTAACTTTGTTGCTCTGTTCTCAGTAACGAGAACAGGCAAGAGTTCTACAGGGTATAGTCCTTTTGAGGGATCTTTGGGCACAAATGTACGAAGGGTTCACTTTCGGGTGCTCAAAGAAGGTTGGTGGGAGAAGACGTTAGTTCAACCACTCTAACAATCCGTCTTCAAGGTTGTGCGGTGGAACGTCAGTGTAGCAAAGGCTAACTAAAGACAGCCTCCAAAGCAAGATGAAACAGGAGGTATGACAGAAGTCGCACAATTCCGCTCCTTCCATCAGGAGACAGGTGTTGGGCAGGATACTATACCTGGGCAACACTTGAAAGCTGATTTACGGGACCTATGAGATTTAAGTAGATTATCTGATGTAAAATTATGTGGTGCCTCCCGCCATTGATAAGACCTCAAAATCTAAAACTTACCACATTAATCAGTTTAAAGTACTTCAATACTCAGATTAAAGTCCAGTAAGTCTCTGTCCTCTACCTCTAGAGGACAACTCTGAATATTTGCACTATTTCTCTGAATAATATTTAAACTTTAAAAGTATGTCATCATCAAGGATCATTGCCCTTTTATGGGGTGATTACTCTGAAACGCAAGCAACAAATTGACTGAGCTGTACAGTCATATCCTAATATTTTATCGATGTGCCGAAAAAAATTTTCGTTAGGTTACATGATGTCGAGATGTGGGGAAACTCACTAAACCTAATTAAACTCTCCCCATACACGAGATAATCCTGGAATGCAAAGGCTCCTTCAGCTAGGAAGGAGAATTTTTTGTTCTATAGCTTGCGTTTAGTGGAGGAGTCGTCTAGTCCATGGGCTTGTCACGTTGCATCCTGTGAAGAAGGCTGTTGGTGGACGTTTTCGTGATATGTGTACAGCTCTACCGTAAAGTGAACGAGGTCAATTCAGATGCTCTTACCCTCTTCCTTCGTCTGGATGGACGTATTGACTTGTGGGTAAGGCTACTTTTGTGTCCAATTAGATCTCCTCAATGGCTACTATCAGGTACCTTTGACAGATAAGGCGAAGGAATCTCTGCCTTGTAATTCAGGCGGTCATTATCAATCACCAGTTACCCCCTTCGGAATGAAAATTCCCCCTCTTCATTTCCAGTATACTTTTCCATCAGGCGATTAAAAAGGACTTGAAGCTCGGCTGCGTCCTAGATGATATTGTGGGGGTGTCTGTATTGGGATCAACACCTACTTAGACTTAAAGCTCTTTTTGAACCTTAAGAGTTCCATTTTACCAGTTAATTTATATAAATCTTCCTTTGGCACAGGCCACTGTCACTTTTCTTGGCCATGATGTAGGTAGCTAGTGGTTAAGTTGCACCTTAACTGCTAAAGTTATCTTCTATTAAAGATTATCCAGTTCCTCATGATAGGAAATCCGTCAAGATTTCCTAGGCATGATTAGGATTTTACAGAAGATTCTGTAAGAATTTTCAGATTATTGTAGCCCCTCTTAACCTCTCTTACAACGTAATAATAAAGTTCCCTTTAATTTGACGTCAGACTGTACAGCTGCTTTTAATAAAGCAAAATGATTATGTGCACTTGCACCCATTCTCTTGTCTCAGGTTCTCCAACCCTTTTCTTTACAGGTTGATGCTATTGGCGAGAGTCTGGGGGTTGGGTCTGTACTATTAAAAATCGGGAACAAGGAGTTGCAGCCTGTAGCATACTTTTAAGCAAGTTCAGCCGCTTCAGAGGGCTTATTTACCATTGAAAAAGAGCCCTCGCGCTGGATAAGGGCTTTGGGCATTTCGATGTTATGTGGGCCAAAGAACATCGCTGGTGGTCACAGGTCTTCATTGATCACAATACTCTTGTATATCTCCAAGCCATGAAGAACCACAACACAAGGCTCATGCGCTGGACGCTAAGGCTGCAGCCCTACAATTATCTTTTATTAAATATATTCCGGCAAAGAAAGAAAATATGGGTTGGCTGATCTTTTATCTAGAGTATAATATTTGATTTAGGTTAGGATGTAGTAGTTGGTGGTAACCTTTTCATCTCTTTTTTTTATCCCCTGGTGTGGGGGTTTTTTTTTTTAGTTGAGGGGAATGCGGGTACCGTCCCGCCTGTATCTTGGACATATGCTAGCCTGTCTGACTGCTGTTCACTCTAAGTTTAGGGTTTGGCTTTTGGTCACGAGAAAAAGAGAGCTCTATCTAATGGTTGGTTGGTGGGAGAGGAAAGGCCGGGTCCCATTATTTTGTGCCATGGCGGCACGGTTAACACTGGAGGTGGCAGCCTAATCCTGAGCCTTCTCGCCGGGTGGGTGGTGTGGCATTGCCAAAGAGTAAGTATACCTTTATTCGGCGCAATCGTACACCACCCTCATTTACAGGCTATATCCCGAACCAGCGAAAACCAGGGTGCCTAAGGAGTTGATGCTGGGCCCCGTTGTTCAACTAGTGACCAGGTTCTAGCCTATAAGAAGATGGTTTTGGAGAATCGCAGTGGTTATTGGGTCCGCTTCCTGTTGCCCTTGTCATTCCCATTCAGAGCGGTTGATTGAAGCACGCGTCTGCTATCTTGTGGCTTTCTTTTTCTGCTTTGCTTACCGGTGGAGTGCACTATACTGTATCAATGTACATAGTGTACATAAATTGCTGTTATAAATTGGTGAAGATAATATAAGTCTAACTTTTTATTCTGTGTTTATTTGCTCCCATTACACCCGGTGGTAACAGAGCCATTTGGATCCTGGTTGTAATAACTATGAAAAAGCCTTGTCATAATTGGACTTTGCCATGCTTCAACTCAGTCAGAAGGGTTGCTGCTCTCCAATCAGGTTATAGAAACTTCCTTCCCTTTATCCCTTCATGAATCGTGTTATCAGTGTGACTTCAAAAACTATTGTTTGGGGACCATGAAATTGACTCGTTCTGTGAGGGCGTGCCAACAGGGGAACCCCTCTCGCCCCCTTTCTATTTTGTTTGGTCATTCAAGGAAGTCACGGAGGCAGTCTTCCAGCGAGCTCAATATCTGGTTCATGGACGACGGTTACCCTAGCAGGAACAACAGAATCTTCCTGGGGACTTCAGTAAAATTAAAGACATGGGAGAAAGCTGGGCCTTTCTTTATTCCCACAAATGTGAAATAGTTTATTCCAATCAACAGTTGATCCAGAATATTAGTACCGTTTTACCAGGAGACGAGCATTGTTCAGCCAATTAGCCTCTCTCGGTGCTCCTCTTGGGTCCAATGCATCGATCTGATCCTAGGAAAAAAAGTCTCAGGACCTTCGGACGGTGAAAGCTGGTTGAAAGACATTGACACACACATGCCTTCTTCATAATCAACAGGTGCCTGTCAACCCCAAAAACTTACTCTTTTCTGAGATGCTCCACCAGCCTTCAGCAGTCATAAACTCAAGGAAATATGACTCTCTCCTGAAGGCATGCTAGAGAGTTGTATTGAATCTTTCCCTTGACGATGGACAGTGGTTGCAAGCTCACTTCGTGTCAGGCTTGGTGGGCTAGGAGTTACGCAGATCTCCCAGGATTGCTCTACCAGCTTTGCCTATCTCTTCCATTGCATCAAACGTGCTTGATAAGACAAATTCTTTCTGATACCCTCAGTGACTCAGCAGGAATAGAAGACCCAAGCTAGTGTCAGTGTCATCTTGCTGACCAGCACCAACCCCTGGTGCATCACTGGCTCCACAAACAGTCAAGCTGGGATAGCCAATTGCTGAAAAGGTTGCTGCCAACATGTCTCATGGCTGCAACATCAGATAGGAGAGATTGCCCGGCTCCAGGCTTGTGAGTGCACATCACTCCGGGGGAATTCCTCCAAACAGTGCCCATATCGGCAATGGGAACGCGACTCGACCTAAGACCCTCCGTATTGAGTGGCTCTGCGCCTTGCTGCCCAATTCACACAGAATTATATGTGTTTTGCCAGGCGAAGTGCAAGCAGACCAATACGGTCTACATGGTATGAAACTGTTCGCCAAAACCAAGGGCTGGCATGCAGACACATATGAGGTCAACGACATCATTAAGAGAACCTTGCTAAAGCTGGATGCCTGCCGAGAGGGAGCCACG
Organism: Cherax quadricarinatus; assembly: GCF_026875155.1. NCBI lineage: Eukaryota > Metazoa > Arthropoda > Malacostraca > Decapoda > Parastacidae > Cherax > Cherax quadricarinatus. Next base: position 68,046,063 of record NC_069414.1, read on the forward strand.
ATCCACTTGCAGCAAAAATAAATACACAATCCCAGCCAAACCGCCCCCGACGGGAATCACCATCTTATCCTTGGAAGATGGCACGCTCTTAGCTGGGGACTATTCATGTGTGTCCACACTGCTGACAACCTATATCCATCCACATGTGGGGGCGACAGGGAGGAGCTGCTGACCACAGGGAGGAGTACAAGATCAGCAAGTACATGGACATTAGCCAACGTATCAATTTGTCCAGTGGGCTCAGGACCTTGGTTCTGGGGAAAAATGGCACACGTTTCCTTTAAAGAATTGGAGTTTCCAGACTCATCGATCCTAAAGGGGGACCCACGGGCAGCCACTTTCATGTTCCAGCGCCTCAGCGTCGCCATCAGGAGGGGAAATGCTAGCTGCCATACTTGGCTCACGTCCAGCCTCGGAGGAGTGGGAGGAAATTATCATCTTTGTTACATTGTGCCCTTGGTAGTCGTTGAGTTTTTTTTTGTAAATGTATTTTGTTTATTAAAATATATATATATTTATATATTATATATATATATATATTTTTATTTATATATATATATATATATATATATAGTTGATTATAGATATATATTTATGCGCCAAAACCAAACCACTGTGAAAGAATATTAAAAAAAAAATTCCAAGCGCTTTTGTGACTACTACATTATCAAGAAACAATATAAAAAGTGCATGCTCAAAGGAAGGCATATGAAGGGTCTAGACCACCTCACTATCACATCCCGCAACAAAGCAACATCAGAGAGCGTACTCATAAGAGGAGAACAATGCAGTAGGCCCGCCTGGCCCAACTAGACAGGTCCTTCACGACAACCCGCCAAACAAAACTATTCTACCAAGATTAAAGATTTTTATTTGTCCAAGTATTATTAAATTCTTCCCAAAATTCTATTAATTATAAAAGGATCTAATTTATATAACCAAAAGGAACTATTCATATTATTTCTGTGTAAACGTATTTTTATGAAACAAGATTTCAATTATATTCCGTGTCGACCATGGACTTGCTTGATGCAACTTTCTCAAACTTTTTGAAAAATCAATTGGATGGTTAAAATCTCTCACATGAACTAAATAGATTTTTATTATTATTATAATCAAAAAGAAGCGCTAAGCCACAAGGACTATACAAGATGATAAACACCCCGAATAGAGCATGGATTCTTGTACAGTTCTATGCTATATTTAGTTGTTTTATCTTGGTTCGAGACTATTACCAGTTTGACGTAATTAATTTATATCAAAAAGTTTAAAAGGATTCTTATACACACCATCCGTCAGCATTTGGGGGGATTCTTTATCAAAAGTTTTTTTTTTTACTGTATCAAGATTTTTAAATGCTCAACTTTTGATATTATAAGTCATAAGAAGGGAAGGCTTATCAAACAGTTTTCATGGTGTGGGCCTGAGGAACCAAGACATATTTTTAGTTGAATAAGGCTGGTTGTCCTTTTTGGATTGTAATAAGTATTTCTAGCAAGTTTAAAAGATTAATCAATTACGTTTCTTGGGTATTTAAGATTCATTAGCTATTTCATAAATTTTTGATTTTTCTTCATCTATGAACTGTGGACTACAAATACGCAATGATCTCAAAAAACCATTGATGAGAAAAACAGACAGTTAAACTCTATCTTGATGTGAAGAATAATAGTGTAATAGAACAGTTTATTTGTTGGATTTTGTGTACATTTTTAAATTTTGAATTCATTATTACTCTTATAATTAAAACATCTAGAAAAAAGGCAATGAGTTATTTTCCTCCAAACGCAACAGTAAAGTTTATAGAACGGGCTAAGCTATTAATATTTAACAAGAAAATGGTGTATATTACATTCTGGGCATAAGACACAAAAATTCTCATCACTATCTGAAACCAATAGCTCTATTAGGAGGACTGTGTAAGCAGCATTGTTTCAAAAAATTCCATGTATAGGTTGCTAGAACCAGGTGAAGAGGATTTCCCATTGCCATACCTAACTTCTGTGTGTAAAACTTATCATTAATACAAAATTTTGCATCAACAATGCAAAAGTATTAATGAAGTTTAATGATAGTTAGGAATGGCAATGGTAAATCATAATAAACGAGTTCTTCAGATAAGAAACTTAATAAATCATCAACAGGAACTTTCGTTAAACAAGGAAGTAACATCAAAACTAACCATGTCAAAATCATTTAGTCAGCCAAGGAGCTTAATTTATCAACTAAATCTATGTTGCTTTTAACATTAAAGTTAAAAAAATTTTACCAACAATAGGGCTCAAAATGTAACAAGCCATTTGGATAATTTATATGAAACTGCTTTCCCGTGCAGTTTAAAAAATAGTATGACTGGATTCCCTGGTTGTGTGTTTTTATTGTCCATACATGTTTAAAGGGAAAGATGGATTAGTGGAAGTAAATTGTTTGACTAATTCATCTTTGCCTTTCAGTAGAAGTTTTATTGTTTTATTGAAATTGTGTTAAACGGTTTCTAGGGATTTTTTTTAAGTTTAGAATAGATTTCAGTATCATCTAAGACATTATTCATTTTTCTTTGGTAATCATTTTTTTTAATAATTACTATTGCATTTATTTTGTCTGCTTTAGTAAGGCGCAAAATTTTTATTGTTATTAAGTGTATCATAAGACTTAAAGAATCTTTGAGGGCAATTGGGAATTTTTGGTTTTAACATAGAGCTATATACCATTCCTTTACAAATTTTAATTTCATCAGGGGATAAATCAGAAAAATTTTTCAAAGTTGAAAAAGGCTTTTGCAATTTCAAACATTTTTAAAGCTTTTTTGAAGTTGCAAAACTTGGGCCCAAAAACCCTAGAGCAGCAGTTGTATTTTTGTCTAAAATTTGTCTCATAAGTTAATTACTAAATTGTTATAGCATGCATTGTCCAATCACTATTTTCAATTAAAATGTTCAAATTTTCTTTGTAGTTTTTTTTTGAGTTCATTACAAATTCTTCTGAGTTATTTTAGCAATGATCCAACATACTGTGTTTCCATTCTGATGGAATGGCCTGATTAAAGGAAATTTTTTTTTGTTTCTCAATATTTTGAATGCTTCCTTCTCCTGTATTTTAGTTATTTCAATATGTTTCTGAAGAAAAATTTCTCATAAAATCATCAAAAGGACGATCTCTCATGTCAAGGAGTCTTTTGGGTTAAAAATTATTCGGAGAATTATTCTTCAAAAAACATATTGAAATAACAAAAAATAGAGGAGAAGGAAGCTTTCAAAATATTGAGAAACAAAAAATACTCTTTTAATCAGGCCTTTCCATTTGAATGGAAACACAGTATGTTGGATCATTTTCTATAATAAATTTAGAAGAATTTGTAATGAACTCAAAAACAAACTACAAAGAAAATTAGACCAATCTACCCACACTGGACCAATACCTTGGAGTCCAGCTTGCGCTAGACTTTGATCCAAGGCAGCCAGCTTTCAGGGAGAAGGCTTACAGCTTTTCATCTCATCCCCTGCATGCATCAGCCTTACTAGAGATATTAACAATGCAAGGAATTCGCAAGAGCAGGCGAAATATACACAAACACTGTGCCGTGTACAAAAACCGTAATTCCAAAAAACCATTTAATAAACTACAGAAACTCAAGACTTATCGCCAGGAAGACAACACTCAATACCGATGAATCCTGGAATCATCGCTTATCTCTATGACCAACAACTTCAACCAGAACAATTACTTCTATAATGTGGTGAACCACTTGCCCAAAAAACTTTTTCATCGCTATCCCACATAGGAATGGAGGAACACTGCAGAAGGTCTGGTCACAAACTTATCAATCTCCCTCCCTAGCTACCCAAGATTTTAGACTATAACCCACTCGGGTAGATCATCAGATGCAGCATTCCCAACCCGTCCACAGCATTCTGAACCTGATATAAATACTCGCGTACCTTCCACCCCCGGGTAGATCTCTTTGTGACTTAAAAAAACCCACTGTGTGGGCGAAACGTTGTCAATAAAGAATCACATTATACGCATATGTGTTTATATTTTCCCCTGGTCGGTATTTTATACCATTTATTTCCACGAACAAGTGGTATTGATCGTAACAACATTGCGGCTAACCAAGGACTTCGAACGCATGCTGTTTTGGCCCGCCTCCATTGTGAGCAAAACCCACAAAGCTCGTATCCAGACGACCCCCAAATCTTACAAACTGTGCACCCCAGAGGGA
>NC_069414.1:68050784-68055784 GCF_026875155.1 Cherax quadricarinatus
GTATATACACAGAAACACACATATACACCCCATATATGTACATGCAAATGTACATAAGATTTATATTTCATGGTAACTAGTAAACAAAAAAAAATGGGATCCCAGAGAGTCAGATGAAAAGTCAGGGGTTCTGAGGAAGATTCTAGAAAGGAAGAATAGACAGCAGAACTCATGAAAAAGGAACAAAAGTGGGAAAGGAGGCTACAAGAGCTTAGGATGGAGGAGAAGATGGCTGCAGAGAACAAAAGTTGGGAGATACAAGCCACAGCTGCAGAGGCTAGGATATGGAGCTTAGAGGAGGGACTGAAAATGCTGAAATGGGTTAAGGAACCGAAGAGTAGAGTGTGCATGACATCAGTAACAGGCATATCAGCAACCAACTAGGGGACCAAAGAAAAATAATGAGATAAGTCATACACAGAAGCCCTATCAGAACACCAGGGGGCAAGGAAAAGTCAAGTAGAAAAAGTGGCAAGCTGCTGGGTACAGAGACTGCAGACGGAAAGGGGACCGAACGAATGGAAAGAGACAAGTCACCTATAGAGGCATTTACAGACCATCAGAGCCTCAGAAATGTTAAGGAAATCAGCAATGGAAATATTTAAATCGGATCATAAAATACAAATGAAAATACAATGAGAGGATGAATGGGAGAGGTAAATCTTTGTTCACTGGCTTGTGGAGGCCGAAAGGGCAACTTACGAAAAAAGACGACAAGAGGAGGAAAAAATGGTTGAAAATATCATGAAAGAGTTTGGAGAGGAAGACATGACCGAGCTAACAAATTTTCAGAGAATACGAGGGTTCTCAAGGGAAAGAAACCATCTAGTCAAATTAGATTTTCAAGTTAGAAACGGTGTGAAACAGTATCCGGTAGAATAAAGAACGATTAAGGGGCTCGTTAAATTATCAGTGGGTATACCTCGAAGGTGACACAACATGATAAGAAAGACAGACAGAAATTAAGAGAGAGGATAATAACTCACTCCAAACCGATAGCCCCCTTCCCCTGTCGCAAACTCCATCTTCACAGCAACCCCCTATAGTATCATGTCAAGTCACCCACTCCCCGAACCCCAACAAGCCCGCCAGACCACAGTATTAGATAAGAAGCTGAAGGTTTGGTACACCAACGCAGATGAAATAATAAAATAATGTGAGGAGTGGCAGGAAAGAATCATGAAGACATCATAAAACTCACCAACATGAAGTTCACGTGGATGATAACAAATTCAATCTTTCAATCTGTAAATCAGATCCTAGGGAAAGATAAAGGGAGAAGAGGGGGAGGACGAGTTGCCCTGCTCATCAAAAGCCCGTGGAGACTTGAGGAAATGCAAGGAATGGAGAGAATGGAAACAAGGAACTACATAGTAGGAACACTTCATGCTGGGGGTCCAAGGTGATAATTGCAGTGATGTGCAACCAGCCACAGAATAGCAGGAGGCCAAGAGAAGTATATGATGAGAGCAACAGAGCAATGGTTGACACACTAGCTGAGGTGGCCAGAAGGGCCCATATGGGCTGGGTAAAGTTACTAGTTGTGGGGAATTTCAATCACAAGGAGACTGATTAGGAAAACCTGGAGCCACACGGGGGACCAGAAGCACAGAGTGCTAAGATGGTAGAGGTAGTACTGGAAAACCTCATGCATAAACATGCCAGGGACACTACCAGAGAGAGATAAAAGGATGAAGCAACATGGTTGCACTTCAAATACACCTTGAGTAGTTCTGACATTGAGGACATCATATATGAATATAGAAAGAGAAGCAGCATGAGTAGGATGTGCGAAGCCAAACTATAAAATATGGGACTACACAGGTATGAGGAATTTCCTCCATGAAGTACAGTGTAAGAGAGAACTGGTGGGACATGCAGTGAATGAAATGATGGAATACGTGACCTTGAAATGCAAAGACACAAAGGAGAGGTTCTCACCTAAGTGCGACAGAATAGGTGGGAAGGCTAGAACTAGCCCTTGGTTCACCCAAAGATGTAGAGAGGCTAAAACATTAGAGAACAGTAAAAAAAATTAGAAAACAAAGGATCCGGGAAAATACCGAGATTATCCAGATAGCCAGAAATGAATATGCATGAATAAGGATGGAGGACCAGCGACAATACGGGAATGAAATAGTATTGAAATGAGAATGACATAGCATGTACTGCTACATCAGGAAGAAACAACAATCAAGGACCAGGAAATTAGGCTGATGAAGGAAGGAGAGATCACAATATATGACAAAGAGGTATGTGAAGAGATTTAAGGAAATATTTTCAGTGCAGACTGACTGAACTACAATAAATTGGAATAGTAGGGTACACCAAGAAGTGCTGGACACACTACACACAACTGAGGAGGAAGTAAAGAGGCTGCTAAGTGAACTGGATACATCAAAGGCAGGTGGACCTGACAGCATCTCTCCGTAGGTCATGAAAGAGGGAGAAGAGGTGCTCTGTGTGCCACTAATAACAATCTTCAAAACATATATCGAAACTGGGCAACTTCCAGAGGTGTGAAAGACAGCAAACATAATCCTGATTTTTAAGAAAGAAGACAGGCAGGTAGCATTTAACTACAGACCAGTGTCACCGACTTGTATAGCATGCAAAATCATGGAGAAGCTTATAAGGAAAAGATTGATGGAGCACCTAGAAATGAGCATATACGTGATATTCAGCATTCTTTCAGGGAGGAAAAATCCTGTGTCACAAGCCTGACAGGGTGACAGAAGTAAGACAGAAGAGAGATGGGTGGGTAGATTGCATTTTATTGGATTGTAAGAAGGCTTTTGACACAGTTCCACACAAAAGCCATGGTTTCTCCTGCAAGACACTGTCCCACACTGTTTCTGTCTTGAAAATCAGTTTGACATGCCAATTTCTGTCCTTCGAGTACTCTCCTATTCTCTGAAAATTTATTAGCTCAGACATGTCCTCTCCTGTCTGTTTGATGATATTTTCAATCTCTTGTTTTTCTTTCTTCCATCTTTTATCATACATTTTCCCTTCACTCTCCTGAAGATCCAGGAGAGTGAAGAGATAAAAATTGACCTCTCCCTCTCATCCTCTTAAAGCCTTTCCCTCTGTCCCATTTATACATAGCCATCACCTTTGTTATTATTTCTTGAACCTCCTGGTGACCTGGTCATGCCTCTGCCTGGGGTCTGTCTCCTCCCCCTGCACCCCACTCACATACTGCTGTCCCTGTGCCCAACAGCATGCCCACTTCATTCCTCAATCATTCCTGGTGATCTGTTAGGGCCTCAATGTAAGTTTTGTCTAATACCTTTCCATTGAATCCCTCCTTTAATATTGGAGTATTTCCTCCAGTTGCCATTGCCCCTCTGGTTGTTGGCCCTATATCTCGTTCCAGTATATTTACTTCGTCTCCTTGTTCCCATATCTTGGCTTCTGCAGCCTCAGCTCGTAACTCCCACTTTGTCTTCTCTGTCTCCATCTTGTTCTCCATTCTCATGGTAAGCTTGTCTAGATTGCTTTCCCACACTTGGTCCATCTTTTTCCACAGTTCTTCCATCCACTCTTCCTTCCAGGCCCATCTTCCTCTTGTCCTCTGAGTCTCTGACTTCCCCTCTGAGGCCTCATTTTCTATTTATATATAAGTGTGTGTGGACCTCTGCAACCACCTAATTGTGGTTGCAGAGGTCGAATCAAAGCCTCTGGCTAACCCTCTTCACTGGTCGCTAATAGATCACTCTCTTCCTGCTCCATGAGCTTCATCATACCTCTTCTTAAAGCTATGTATTGATCCTGACCCAACTACATCACTTTCCACACTATTCTAGTTCCTGACAACTCTATGAATGAAGAAGTACTTCCTAACATTGCATGCGTGCACTGTGTGTAAGCGTGTGTGTGCGTGTGTGTGTGTGTTTCAGTGTGTGTACTCACCTAATTGTGGTTGCAGGGGTCGAGACTCAACTGCTTGCCCTGCCTCTTCACTGACTGCTACAGGGTTCTCCCTCTTCCTGCTCCATGAGCTTTATCATACCTCGTCTTAAAAGTATGTATGGTTCCTGCCTCCACTACATCGCTTGCCAGACTATTCCACTTCTTAACAACTTTTTGGCTGAAGAAATACTTCCTAACATCCATTTGACTCGTCTGAGTCTTCAGCTTCCAATTGTGACCCCTTGTTTCTGTGTCCCCTCTCTGGAACACCCTGTCTCTGTCCACCTTATCTATTCCATGCAGCATTTTGTATGTCGTTATCAGTTCTCCCCTGACCCTCCTGTCCTCCAGGGTCGTCAGACCGATTTCCCTTAACCTTTCATCATAGGACATTCCCCTTAGCTCTGGAACCAGCCTTGTTGCAAACCTTTGCACTTTCTCTAATTTCTTGACGTGTTTGACGAGGTGTGGGTTCCAAACTGGTGCTGCATACTCCAGTATGGGCCTGACGTACAAAGTGTATAAAGTCTTGAACGATTCCTTACTGAGGTACTGGAACGCTATTCTCAGGTTTGCCAGGTGGCCATATGCCGCAGGGGTTATCTGGTTAATGTGTGCTTCTGGCGACATACTCGGTATTATACTCGCTCCTAGATATTTCTCCTTGAGCGAGGTATGCAGTCTTTCGCCTCCTAGCCTATACTCTGTCTGCGGTCTTCTTTATCCTCCTCTTATCTTTGTGACTTTGCATTTGGAGGTGTTAAATTCTAGGAGCCAGTTGCTGGATCACGTGTCCAGCCTGTTCAGGTCTGTTTGTAGACCTGTCTCATCTGCATCTGAATTAATTCTCCTCATTAACTTCACATCATCTGCAAACAGGGACATTTCTGAGTCTATCTCTTCCATCATGTCGTTTATATATACCAAGAATAGCACTGGTCCCAGGACTGACCCCTGTGGGACCCCGCTCGTCACAGGTGCCCACTGTGATACCTCATCACGGACCACGACTCACTGTTGCCTCCCTGTTAGGTATTCTCTGATCCATTGCAATGCCCTCTCTGTTGTATGTGCCTGATCCTCTA
>NC_069414.1:68060784-68070784 GCF_026875155.1 Cherax quadricarinatus
AATAGGGGCGAAAAAAATGAAAGGGCCCTGGGAGTTTAAGTCTAGGATCTCACTTTCAAGGATCACAACAGTGCCACGATCGCACGTGCAAAGAAAATTTAAGGATGGGGTAAAGAGAACTTTTAAACGGGGAGATTTCCCAAGCCCATGATTATCCCCCCTTTTAAAATTCCTTGTTCCTCTAGGGTGGGGAAAAATGCTTTAAAATTAAAATCTCCATTCAAAGCCCGGTGAAATTTGCAGATCTAGAGAGTGTACCCGAGATCCTTTCTGCAAAGTATAAGTTTTTGTCAAGCACCTTTAAATCCCGGGGAAAGCTTTGGGAACACTTTACTTTTAATCGTTGGAACGCAGGAGGGGGAGATATATCATTAACACACTTGAAAAACTTGGGAAGGGAAAGGTCCCCAAACTGCACACAGAAAACACTCCCTAAAAAAGTAAAAGACCCGGGGAGGCGATGCAAAATTTCCGCCAATAAAAAGTAGGGGGGCCAAAAAGGGAAACTAAAAAAACACCCCTAGTGTCCCGGGGGCCCCAAAAAAGTTTTAAACCCTCCCCCAAGCATTAGGGGAAAAATTTCCAATAAAACCCCCGGCTGCCTTTTAAAAGAAGCTGGACAGATACCAAATTTATGCCGGATCACCGGGGGTGGGTCGTACGTCTGACTGCGTGCGGCCACAGTAACCCTAGTTGATCAGGCCCTGATCCCCCCCGGGGCCTGGGCATGGACCGGGCCGCGGGGGGATTGATCCCCGGGAAAAACCTCCAGGGAAACCCCCAGGTAAACCCCCCTCTCATTTTTTGGGCCCCCTTTTTTTTTTTCTTGACCCGAATAGAGAAAAATCGAGAAAGCTTTATCTCCCTCGTCTGGACCCCCCTCGATAGATCTTTATTTCAGCAAAAAACCCTTTAGCACAGGAGGGAAAGTGGGCGGCCTTTTGTTTTGGGACAAGGCCAACATTGTCAAAGTGCCAAAACCCCTTTTTTCCACTCCGAGGACAGCAAGAAGCGAGCTTTTACAAACCCCAAACGGGCAGCAAGCAGAAAATTAAAACCCACTGTAAACCCCTTTTCCCGGACATCGCTTTATTTTGAGATATTTATTTCCCAGGATGCCCAAGCTGGAACATGTTTTTTCACATAACGATATCACCGAAATAAAAATCAGCTGATTAAAAAAAATTGCTAGCCCACAGATGGGGTCCAACTTTATCCTATTTTTCCCCACTTGCCCTGTCTCTAACAGTAAAAAAGGGCTTGTAAATGAGCTAATGTAGGGAACAGTTTATAACTTGCCAGTAAAGTTAGGAATCCTTAACTTTTCAAGTGCTTGTCAATAAAGTGAGGAATCCTTAACGTAACCTTGTCAAACACTGTATAAAGAGAGAGAGAGAGAGGAGAGAGAGAGAGGGAAAGAGAGAGAGAGGAGAGAGAGACGAGAGAGAGAGAGAGAGAGAGAGAGAGAGAGAGAGAGAGAGAGAGAGAGAGAGAGAGAGAGGAGAAAAAAGAGGGGGAGTCAGTGATCAGTGTCACTCCTGTCAATTCACAAATAACCCGCACATAGAAGAGAGGAGCTTACGACGACGTTTCGGTCCGACTTGGACCATTTACAAAGTCACACTAACGAAAAGGAGAGCAGGATGGGTATATATAGGCAGAAGGCGGTAGTACTAGTAGCAGTAGTGGTAATAGTGGAGGTGGAAGGAAGTAGTAGTAGGGAGGTGGTAAGAGTAGGAGGAGCCAGTCAGATACTAAGAAAGATGAGCACTGTAAGGGAGCTGCTGCCCACAGAGGGTAAAAGCAAGAACACCGAGGGGAGGATAACAAATAAATAAATATAAGGAACAAATACACAGGGCAGAAGAAAGACAGCCCAAAGGAGAAAAAGGAAAAAGGAAAAGGGGAAGAGGGAGAAGAAGAAAGAGGAAGAATCAGGTTAGGTCACGAGTTTCTGAAGTTTGGAGCATTTTACAATGTAGTGGGAGAGGAAGGCATCTACAGAGACGAAGCAACGACTAAGATTCATACAAGGAAAATTGTGTATTAGGGAGGATTCAACCAGAGTCTATGAAATGGGAAGGGAAGCCAAGACGGGAAAACGAATTATGAAGAGTGGAAATTTTTGCTGGAACTGAGGATCACAGATGCGGAGGGCACGGGGAAAGAGGGAGATAAGAACACTTTTCTTGTCAGAGGAAGCATGGTAAGAAAAGTAGTGAACGTACATGCCACTGTGCATAGGCTTGCGGTAAACGGAAAAGGCAAAACCTGTATCTGAGCGCTGGACATGAACATCAAGAAAAGGAAGCAAGAAGTTAGATTCCCTCTTTCTACGTGACAATAATCTCAAGACAAATGACTGAGTTTTTTGACTACCACTCACTACTTTGTGACCGTCAATATGGCTTCAGGAAAGGTTACTCTGCTGCTGATCTGTTGTTAAACCTCTCCACTAAGTGGCACCAGTCACTCGATAAATCCAAAGTCAGCTGTGTGGTAGCACTGGACATTGCTGGTGCTTTCGACAGGGTGTGGCACCAGGGCCTCTTAGCAAAACTTCAAGCACTGGGAATTGCAGGCTCTACGATATGTCTCCTCAGTGACTACCTTCATGGAAGATCTCTAAGGGTAGTTCTCAATGGAATGGAATCAGCAAGACATTCAATTGGGGCAAGTGTTCTACAAGGAAGCGTACTGGGACCATTGCTATGGACTGTCTACTTCAATGACCTTCTTCATCTCATCCCAGTATCCCATGCATATGCAAACAATTGTACTCTAACATTCACTTCTCCAAGAGAAGAAATGCCAGCTGCTCTAAGCTACATCAACCTCCAGCTAAGTGCTATATCAGCTTGGGGAAACAGATGGCAAATAACATTTGCACCTGAGAAAACACAAATGATGATGGTATCTAGGCACCATGATGGTAATGCGGGTGCAGTAGTAAGTATGAATTGGAGAGTGTTTCTACCTGGGGAAGAAGTTGATATCCTTGGGGTGAAATCTGACTCCAAACTGACCATGAAGAACCACGTTGAAAATCATGGAAACAAGGCAGCCAGGAAGCTTACAGCACTTCGTCGCATCTCGCATCTGCTTCACAGTAGAGGTTGTAAGATTCTGTATGAGGCACAAGTACGCTCACACCTTGAGTATGCTCCACTTTCTTGGTTTGCCTGCCCCTCCTCTCATGTGCGACTGCTTGACAGAGTAGAGAACAGAGCAAGACGTCTCATCTCTCGCCTGGACCCATCCTGGATAGATCTTTCATCTCAGCAGAGTCATAGGAGAGATGTGGGTGGCCTTACTGTTATGTACAAGGCCAATATTGTAAAAGTACCACACTAGGGTCCATTTCTAGGATAATTGGAAACAAGCTTCTATACCACAAGACGGGCAGAAAGCAGCAACTTCACTCTGGCTGTACCCTTCTCCAGAACATCACTTCATCTGAGATCATTTATTCTCAGGATGACTCGAGTATGGAACACAGTCGTACAGCGTTATAATGTCAACCGGATAAAGTCAGTTGATCAAATGTAAATGCTGGCCCACAGATGGCTCCAACTTCATCCTGTTCCCTACTTGTATGTGTCATAACAATAAAGATACTTGTATGTTTCGTAACAATAAAAATGCTTTCAAATGAGCTGATGGAGGTAACAGCTCTTAGCTTGTCAATAAAGTTAGGAATCCTTAACCTGTATGTAGCTTGTCAATAAAGTTAGGATCCTTAACCTAACCTTGTCAAACCCTTTGTAAAAAAAAAAAAAGAAAAATGGGAAGAGAGGGAAGGAGATGAGATGGAGAAGAGAGGGAGGGAGAGAGAGAGAGAGAGAGAGAGAGAGAGAGAGAGGAGAGAGAGGAGGAGAGAGAGAGAGAGAGAGAGAGAGAGAGAGAGAGAGAGAGAGAGAGAGAGAGAGAGAGAAGAGAGAGGAGAGAGAGAGAGAGAGAGAGGGAGAGAGAGAGGGAGGAGAGAGAGAGAGAGAGAGAGAGAGAGAAAGGGAGAGAGAGAGGGAGAGAGAGAGGGAGAGAGAGAGGGGAGAGAGAGAGGAGAGAGAGAGAGAGGGAGAGAGAGAGGGAGAGAGAGAGGGAGAGAGAGAGGGAGAGAGAGAGGGAGAGAGAGAGGGAGAGAGAGAGGAGAGCAAGGGTGGGTGTGAGGGTTTCATTGAGGGTGCTGGGGGAAGGGGGGTCCCGGAGGTGGTGGTCAAATTTCAGATGGTGTGAATTGTCCTATGTATGCGTGTGTATATAATATTCATAATAATAATAATAATAATAATAATAATAATAATAATAATAATAATAATAATAATAATAATAATAATAATAATAATAATAATAATAATAATATCTTTATTTCTACAAGTACATATACAAGGTATACAGTCCTAGCTGACATCAGTGACATACTACTGTATATAAAGCCACTTGTTATGTATAGCATACCGATTGCATTAATTAAGTCAGTTTTGTCCCGGGATGCGACCCAGACCAATCAACTAACACCCAGGTACCCGATGGAAGTAAATGGTATAAAATACCGACACAATGGAAAAATAAACACATAAGCAGTAAAATGCCATCCTTTATTGACAACGTTTCGCCCACACAGTGAGCTTTATCAAGTTACAAAGAGATCGACCTGGGTGAAAGACTTTTTTGGGTTATCCCAGGTTCTCTACACATATGCTGCTATGTATGATAATTCTATGTAACTGTATTTGTGTATACCTGAATAAACTTACTTTATAGGATGGAGTCAGGTGGAAAATACTGACTTGATAAAGCGAAACACTGTCAATAAAGGATCACATTTTACTCCTTCTGTGTTTATTTTTCCATCCAGGTATCCATTTTACTCATGGGTGAATATAGACAACCGGTGTAAGGAAACAAGCCCAATGTTTCACTCCTCGCCGGGAATCGAACCCAAACCCCCACCGCATGAAGCGAGAGCTTTAGCCACCAGGCCACTGGCCAGGTGTGTACTTTCTACATATGTGCTTGTTAACGTTGTTGTGTGTATTCACGAGGGCTTGTTGACGTGTGTGCGTATGCATGTGTGCATTAATGTGTGTATGAATACTCAGAACTAATTTTACTCACGTCCATGAGTACGTCTGTCAGTCCTTCGACGTAACAATAGTAATAAAATTTTCTTTCTGTCTATAAAAGTACCTGTATGTGTGTGTGTGTGTGGTGTGTGTGTGTGTGTGTGTGTGTGTTGTGTGTGTGTGTGTGTGTGTGGTGTGTGAATGTGTGTGGGTGTGTGTGTGTGTGAATGTGTTTTGGGTGGTGTGTGTGTGTGTATGTGTGTGTGTGTGTGTGTGTGGTTTTGTTTTGGTATGTGTGTGTGTGTTGTGTGTGTGTGAATTTTGTGTGGGGGGTGTGTGTGTGTGTGGTGGGGTGTGTGGGCGTGTGTGTGTGTGTGTGTGTGGTGTGTGTGTGTGTGTGTGTGTGTGTATGTGTGTGTGTGTGCGTGTGTGTGTTTTGTGTGTGAATTTTGTTTTGGGTGTGTGTGTGTGTGGTTGGTGTGTGTGTGTGTGTGTGTGTGGTGTGTTGTGTTGTGTGTGTTGTGTGGGGAAAGTGTGTGGGTGTGTGTGGTGTTGTGTGTGTGTGTGTTGTGTGTGTTTGTTGTTGGGTGTGTTTTTTGTGTGTGGTGGTGTGTGGTGTGTGTGTGTGTGTGTGTGGTGTTGTGGTTGGGTGTGTTGTGTGGTGTGGTGTGTGTGGTTTTGTGTGTGTTTTGTGTTGGGTTTGTGTGTGAAGGGTGTGTGTGTGTTGTGTGTGTGTGTGTGTTAAATGTGTTGGGTTGTGGTGTTGTGTGTTGTGTGTGTGTATGTGTGGTGTGTGTGTAGGGTGTGTGTGTGTGGTGTGTGGTTGTGTGTGTGTGTGTGGTGTGTGTGTGTGTATGTGGTGTGGTGTGTGTGTGTGTGTGTTGGGTGTGGTAGGTGGATGTGTGTGGGTGGGTTGTTGTTAGTTACCTTTTTTGTCCTGGCACATGTCGATTCCACACTAGGCTGTTATATATGAGTGCGTGTGGTGTGTATGGTGGGTGTGGTGTGTGTTGTGTTACCTATTTTGGTTCAGGGGTCGAGTTTTACTCCGGGCCCCGCCTCTTCACCGGTTCTACGGGGCCCCTCTCCCTCCCCGCTCCATGAGCTTCATCAAACCCGTCTTAAAACTGTGTAGTTCCCCGCCTCCCTACGTTTTTTAGGCTTTCCACTGCCTTACAAAAACTATGACTGAAGAAAACTTCCTAATTCTCTCTGCTCATTTGTGTCTTCAACTTCCCAAAAGTGGCCTCTTGTTTCTGTGTCCCCTCCCTGGAACATCCTGTCTTTGCCCCCCTTGTCTATTCCACGCAGTGTTTTACATGTGTTATAGTCTCCCCGCCTCCTGTCCTCCCGTGTCGTTAGGCCGTTTCCCTTAATCTTTCTTCATAGGACTTTCCCTTAGCTCGGGAACTAACCTTGGGGCAAACCTTTGTACTTGCTCTAGTTTTGACGTGTTATCAAGTGCGGGTTCCAAACGGGTTTGCTGCATACTCCAGTATGGGCCTGAATACACGGTGTACAGTGTCTTGAACGATTCCTTACTAAGGTTTTTTCGGAATGCTATTCTCAGGTTTTTGCCAGGCGCCCATATGCTGCAGCAGTTATCGGGTTGATGTGTGCTTCCGGAGACATGCTCGGTGTTATACTCACCCAAGATCTTTCTCCTTGAGTGAGGTTTGCAGTCTTTGGCCACCTAGCCTATACTCTGTCTGTGGTCTTCTGTCCCCTTCCCCTATCTTCATGACTTTGCATTTGGCAGGATTAAATTTCGAGAAGCCATTTGCTGGACCAGGTGTCCAGTCTGTCCAGGTTTCTTTGAAGTCCTGCCTGGTCCTCATCAGATTTAATTCTCCTCATTAACTTCACATCATCTGCAAACAGGGACACTTCTGAGTCTAACCCTTCCATCATGTCGTTCACATATACCAAAAATAACACTGGTCCTAGGACCGACCCCTGTGGGACCCCGCTCGTCACAGGTGCCCACTGTGATACATCATTATGTACCATGACTCGTTGTTGCCTCCCTGTCAGGTATTCTCTGATCCACTGCAGTGCCCTTCCTGTTATATGCGCCTGATGCTCTAGCTTCTGCACTAATCTCTTGTGAGGAACTGTGTCAAAGGCCTTCTTGCAGTCCAAGAAGATGCAATCAACCCACCCTTCTCTCTCGTGTCTTACCTCTGTTATTTTATCATAAAACTCCAGAAGGTTTGTGACACAGGATTTGCCTTCCATGAATCCGTGCTGGTTGGCATTTATACTCTTGTTCCGTTCCAGGTGCTCCACCACTCTCCTCCTGATAATCTTCTCCATAACTTTGCATACTATACACGTCAATGACACAGGTCTATAGTTTTAGTGCCTCTTTTCTGTCTCCTTTTTTAAAAATGGGAACTACATTGCCGTCTTCCATACCTCAGGTAGTTGCCCAGTTTCCAGGGACGTGTTGAAGATTGTGGTAAGTGGCACGCACAACATATTTGCTCCCTCTCTAAGGACCCACGGGGAGATGTTGTGCGGTCCCATTGCCTTTGAGGTATCGATGTCCCTTAGCAGTTTCTTCACCTCCTCCTCATCTATATGTATGTCGTCCAACACTTGTTAGTGTATTCCTTGCTGGTGTCGCCATCTGGTCTGTCCCCCCAGAGTCCTTCCTGTCTCTACTGTAAATACTTCGTGTTGAGCTCCTCACATACCTCTTGATCGTTTCTTGTGAGTTCTCCACCTTCTTTCCTCAGCCTTATCACCTGGTCCTTGACTGTTGTCTTCCTCCTAATGTGGCTATACAGCAGTTTCGGGTCAGATTTGACTTTCGATGCCATGTCGTTTTCATACTGTCGCTGGGCCTCCCTCCTTATCTGTGCATACTCGTTTCTGGCTCTTCTAGTAATCTCCTTGCTTTCCTGGGTCCTATGCCTCCTGTACCTTCTCCATTCTCTGTTGCACTTAGTGTTTGCCTCCCTACACCTTCGGATAAACCAAGGACTCGTTTTGGTCTTCCTATTATTTCTGTTTCCCTTGGGAACAAACCTTTCCTCTGCCTCCTTGCACTTTGTTGCCACATATTCCATCATCTCGTTTACTGATTTTCCTACCATTTTTCTGTCCCACTGAACCTCCTGCAGGAAGTTTCTCATACCTGTGTAGTCCCCCCTTTTATAGTTTGGCCTGTCCCCATCAGTTCCTGTTACCTTCTCCACTTGTAACTCTACTATATAATCAAAACTCAGAACCACGTGATCGCTAGCTCCAAGGGGCCTCTCGTAAGTGATGTCCTCAATGTCTGAACTGCTCAGGGTGAACACAAGATCCAGTCTTGCTGGCTCATCCTCCCCTCTCTCTCCGGTTGTGTCCCTGACATGTTGATGCATGAGGTTTTCAAGTACCACATCCATCATCTTGGCTCTCCATGTTTCGAGACCCCCATGTGGCTCCAGGTTTTCCCAGTCGATCTCCCTGTGGTTGAAATCGCCCATTACCAGTAACTTTGCTCTGCTCGAGTGAGCTCTTCTTGCCGCCTCAGCCAGTGTCCACCATCACCCTGTTGTTTTCTTCATACTCCTCTCTTGGCCTCCTGCATTTCTGTGGTGGGTTATACATCACTCCAATGACTACTTTATGTTCTCCGGACTGAATTGTACCTACAATGTAGTCTCTTTCTCCAATCATGTCCATGCCTTCCATTTCCTCAAATCCCCATCGGTGTTTTATGAGCAGTGCAACCCCTCCTCCCCCTCTACTCCTTCTATCTTTCCTCAGGATCTGATATTCCGTTGGGAAGATTGTGTCTGTTATTGTCTCAGCGAGTTTTGTTTCTGTGACTGCTATGATGTCTGGGGATTTTTCACTGATTCTTTCGTTCCAATCCTCATGTTTATTCGTTATTCCATCCGCGTTTGTGTGTGTGTGTGTGTGTGTGTGTGTGTGTGTGTGTGTGTGTGTGTGGTGTGTGTGTGTGTGTGTGTGTGTGTGTGTGTGTGTGTGTGTGTGTGTGTGTGCGTGTGTGTGTGTGCGTGTGTGTGTGTGTGTGTGTGTGTGTGTGTGTGTGAGAGAGAGAGAGAGAGGATGCTGACCGGACGGAACTGGTCATATCTCCGTGACTAAAAGTTACGGCGTCACGGACCAAATGAGAGTTACGGACCCACGGACCTGACGTGTGTGTGTGTGTGTGTGTGTGTGTGTGTGTGTGTGTGTGTGTGTGTGTGTGTGTGTGTGTGTACTCACCTAATTGTACTCACCTAATTGTGGTTGCAGGGGTCGAGACTCAGCTCCTGGCCCCGCCTCTTCACTGATCGCTACTGGATCCTCTCTCTCTCTGCTTCCTGAGCTTTGCCATACCTCTTCTTAAAACTATGTATGGTTCCTGCCTCCACTACTTCACTTGCTAGGCTATTCCACTTGCTGACAACTCTATGACTGAAGAAATACTTCCTAACGTCCCTGTGACTCGTCTGAGTCTTCAGCTTCCAGTTGTGACCCCTTGTCCCTGTGTCCCCTCTCTGGAACATCCTATCTCTGTCCACCTTGTCTATTCCCCGCAGTATCTTGTATGTCGTTATCATGTCTCCCCTGACCCTTCTGTCCTCCAGTGTCGTCAGTCCGATTTCCCTTAACCTTTCCTCGTACGACATTCCCGTGAGCTCTGGGACTAGCCTTGTTGCAAACCTTTGTACTTTCTCTAACTTCTTGACGTGCTTGACCAGGTGGGGTTCCAGACTGGTGCTGCATACTCCAGTATGGGCCTAACATACACAGTGTACAGTGTCTTGAACGATTCCTTATTAAGGTATCGGAACGCTATTCTCAGGTTTGCCAGGCGTCCTTATGCTGCAGCGGTTATTTGGTTGATGTGTGCCTCCGGTGATGTGCTCGGTGTTATGGTCACCCCAAGGTCTTTCTCCCTGAGTGAGGTCTGTAGTCTTTGTCCACCTAGC
>NC_069414.1:68075784-68143284 GCF_026875155.1 Cherax quadricarinatus
AGCATAACATGCACGCTAAATAGTACAACATTCACACGCTCACTAGTACAACATTCACGCTCACTAGCATACAATGCGTGCTCACGAGTACAACATTGACGCTCACTACCATAACATACTTACTCACTAGCATAACATGCACGGTAACTAGCATAACATGCACGTTCACTAGAATAACATGCGTGCTCACTAGCATAACATTCACGCAAAGAAGCATAACATGCACGCTCACTAGCATAACATGCACGCTCACTAGCATAACATGCACGCTCGCTAGCATAACATGCACGCTCACTAGCATAGCATGCACGCTCACTAGCATAACATGCACGCTCGCTAGAATATTATGCAAATTCACTAGTATAACATGCACGCTACCTAGCATAACATGCATGCTCACTAGCATAAAATGCACGCTAACTAGCATAACATGCATGTTCGGTTGCATAAAATGCGTGCTCACTAGCATAACATTCACGCAAAGAAGCATAGCATGCACGCTACCTAGCATAACATGCATGCTCAATAGCATAACATGCACGTTCAGAAGCATAACATGCACGGTAACTAGCATAACATTTGTGCTCTGTACAATTACATATACGCTCACCAGCATAACATGCACGCTCACTAGCATAACATGCACGTTCAGAAGCATGACATGCACGCTAACTAGCATAACATGCACGTTCAGAAGCATAACATGCACGCTCACTAGTACAACATTCACGCTCACTAACATAACATGCACGTTCACTAGCATAACACGCAAGCTCACTAGCATAACATTCACACTCACTAGCATTACATGCACGCTAAATAGTACAACATTCACGCTAACTAGTACAAGATTCACGCTCACTAGTACACCATTCACTCTCATTAGTACAACATTCATGCTCACCAGCGTAATATACACTCTAGCATAACATGCACGCTCACTTGCATAGCATTCACACTAACTAGCGTAACAAGTGCACTCACTACCATAACACGCACGCTAACTAGCATGACATGCACGCTCACTAGCATAACATGCACCCTAACTAGCATAACATACTAGCATAATATGCACTCTCACTAACAAAACATGCACGCTAACTAGCATAACATGCGTGTTCACTAGAATAACATGCACGCTAACTAGCATAACATGCGTGCTCACTAGCATAACATGCACGGCAACTAGCATAACATGCACGCTTACTAGCATAACATTCACGCTAAGTGGCATAACATGCGTGCTCACTAGCATAACATGCGTGCTCACTAGCATAACATATGTGCTCACTAGCATAACATTCACGCTCATTAGCATAGCATATACGCTCACTAGCATAACATGCACGCTCACTAGTACAACATTCACGCTCACTAGCATAACATGCACGCTCACTAGTACAACATTCACGCTCACTTGCGTAACATGCACGGTCACTGCATATCATGCACTCTCACTAGTACAATATTCACGCTCACTACCATAACATGCACGTTCACTAGTACAACATTCTTTCTCAATAGCATAAAATGCGTGGTCACTAGTAAAACATTCACGCTCACCAGCATAACATGCATGCTCACTAGCGTAACGTGCACGCTCACAAGCATAACATGCACGCTAACTAATAGAACATTCACGATAACTAGTACAACATTCACGCTCACTAGCATAATATGCACGCTCACTTGCATAACATGCACGCTCACTAGGATAACTTGCACGCTCACTAGCATATCATGCACGCTAACTAGCATAACATGCGCGCTCACTAACGTAACACGCACGCTAACTAACATAACATGAGCGCTCACTAGCATATCATGCACGCTAACTAGCATAACATGCACACTCACTAGCAAAACATGCACGCTAACTAGCATAACATGTAAAGTAAAAGGACACAAGTGCAACTAATGTGATATTTTATTGTGGCAACGTTTCGCCCTCCAGGAGCTTTATCAAGCCATTACAAACAATACATGGACACAGAGGGTATACATAGGCTCAGAGTGAGGTACAATACTAGTGGTAGTAGCAGTAGTAGTAGTAGTAGTAGTGACAAAAGTTGTAGTAGTAGTAGTAATACAATATGGTAGAGCACTCCAGGAAGATTTGAATAGACTGATGCAGTGGTCGGAGAAGTGGCAGATGCAGTTTAATATAGACAAATGCAAAGTTCTAAATGTTGGACAGGACAATAACCATGCCACATATAAACTAAATAATGTAGATCTTAATATTACGGATTGCGAAAAAGATTTAGGAGTTCTGGTTAGCAGTAATCTGAAACCAAGACAACAGTGCATAAGTGTTCGCAATAAAGCTAATAGAATCCTTGGCTTCATATCAAGAAGCATAAATAATAGGAGTCCTCAGGTTGTTCTTCAACTCTATACATCCTTGGTTAGGCCTCATTTAGATTATGCTGCACAGTTTTGGTCACCGTATTACAGAATGGATATAAATTCTCTGGAAAATGTACAGAGGAGGATGACAAAGATGATCCCATGTATCAGAAACCTTCCCTATGAGGATAGACTAAGGGCCCTGAAACTGCACTCTCTAGAAAGACGTAGAATTAGGGGGGATATGATTGAGGTTTATAAGTGGAAGACAGGAATAAATAAAGGGGATGTAAATAGTGTGCTGAAAATATCTAGCCTAGACAGGACTCGCAGCAATGGTTTTAAGTTGGAAAAATTCAGATTCAGGAGGGATATAGGAAAGTACTGGTTTGGTAATAGAGTTGTGGATGAGTGGAACAAACTCCCAAGTACCGTTATAGAGGCCAGAACGTTGTGTAGCTTTAAAAATAGGTTGGATAAATACATGAGTGGATGTGGGTGGGTGTGAGTTAGACCTGATAGCTTGTGCTAACAGGTCGGTTGCCGTGTTCCTCCCTTAAGTCAATGTGACCTGACCTGACTAGGTTGGGTGCATTGGCTTAAGCCGGTAGGGACTTGGACCTGCCTCGCATGGGCCAGTGGGCCTTCTGCAGTGTTCCTTCGTTCTTATGTTCTTATGTTCTTAATTAATTCGTACATGAGTAAAAGAATATAAACGCTATTACTTGGGTAACATAAAAATAGGTTGGACAAATATAGACTGGATAGAGGCAGCCTGTTTCAGTGTTCACTCTCTGTAATGTGCTTTGTGTAGTATAACAGGAGAGACTATGTGATGGCAGGGTTTACTGTTTTCAGGAGGATTCTTGCTAAGACTTCAGAGATGGTGAAGCTGCCGTTGTTTTGTTTAATTGTATTCGAAACAGCGATCAGTGCTGATTCGAGGCACTTGCGTCTGCGGAAATTAGTTTCTTTGATCACTAATTGGGCGTCTCTGAATTTCATGAGATGATTGGTGGAATTTCGGTGTTGTACACAGGCGTTGTTCAAGTTATCGTTCCTACATGCGTAAAGGTGTTCATTGAGGCGAGTGTCGAGGTTTCTTGCTGTTTCACCTACGTAAATCTTGTCACAGCCTCCACAGGGTATAGTGTAAACTCCTGCGTTGACTGGTTCGTGGTGCTTTGATTTTGTCCTGGTTAGATCCTTTACTGAAGTGCTAGAAGCGATGGCGACTCTGGTGTTAGCTTGTGAAAGTACTTTAGAAACGTTCAGTGCAACCTGGCTGTTGGGAAGAATTATAACTTTGTTGGGAGTGGTGTTGGTGCGTGGAGAATTAATGATCTGAAGAGCTCTTTTCTTGTAGTCTTTGATGAAAAAGGAAGGAAAATGTAACTCAGTGAATGTTTGGTGAATGTATGTACATTCCTCGTCAAGAAACTCAGGACTACAAATTCGGTATGCTCTTAGGAAAAACCCGCTGATGATGCCTCTTTTGGTGTTGGTATCTTGACTGGAATAGAAGTGTGTGAGATCATTTTTATTGGTAGGTTTCCGATAAACTTGAAATCTTAGGTTGTTGTCTACTATGTGAATGAGGACGTCGAAGAAAGGTAGCTTGTCATTGGACTCTTCTTCTAGTGTAAACTGGATCGCCGGTTCAACTGCGTTGAGCCTTGCCTGAAGATTTCGTACATCAAAACGTTTGGGAGTTATTACGAGGACGTCGTCAACGTAACGTAACCAAGTGACGCTTGAAGGGATGATGTTGGCGAAGTGTTCGAACTCTAGGTGTTCCATGTATAAGTTGGCTGGGACGGCACTGATGGGGGATCCCATTCCCATGCCGTAGGTTTGTTTGTAGAGCTTGTTATTGAAAGAAAAACAGTTGAAATTAACAAAGAGTTCAATCAAGTCAACAAAATCTCCGGGAGGTAGAGGAAGATTAAGGTCCTGATTGACTTTACGTCGTAGAACCTCGATGGCTTTTGTGGTAGGCACTTTTGTGAAGAGGGAAGTCACGTCCAAACTGCTTAGTTTCTTGTTACGGATGGAGAGGTTTCGGATGCGGTTGAGAAGGTCGCCTGAGTGTTTAAGATGAGCGGGGCTGATGGTCCCAAGAAGGCAGGAAAGATGTTTTGCAAGAACTCCGGCTAGTTTGTGTGGAGCACTCACTATTCCTGACGTGATTTGTCTGAGAGGAATATTGTGTTTATGGGTCTTGGGTAAATCATACATGTGTGCTGGTTTAGAGTTGCTTGGTAACAAGTACAGAAGTTTCTTCCCTTCTCTAGTGCGTTTGAGTATTTGTCTGGTTTTGTATAGAAAATCTTTGGTCAGCGTCTCCCACTGTTGAGTGCTGATGGGTTCATATGTAGATTGATCATTCACAAGGTCCATCATTTTAGTGTTGTAGTCACTGGTGTTGAGTATGACGACTCCACCTCCTTTGTCGGCGGTGGTGATGATAATGTTGGGGTCGTTGGCGAGGTCCTGAAGGGCAGTGATGTATCGTCTAGGAAGATTAGAAGAAGAAGGTTCACATAAAGCTGCAGTGAGAAGGCCCTGTATATAACCCTTCTGGAAGTTATTGTCACTGTGTCTATGGTTCCTGGTAACTAGATTGAGTTGATAGTTAGGTTTGCGTATGTTGGTGGTAAATTTGAGTCCCAGACTCAGTGCTTGTTTCTCGTAGTCGGTTAAGGTGCGTGACGATAAGTTGTTTATCAGGGATTCGCGTCCCATTTCCTTCCATCGACTGTTAGTGCAGAGGTACTGAAGTTTGCGATTGAGTTTGATCTTCTGTTGGAGGTTAGCTGTGGTGACTGTGCTGAGAATATGCTCAGCAGTGTGTTGGTAATTCTACCAACTTTATAGCATAACATGTGTGCTCACTCGCATAACATGCACGCTAACTAGCATAAACGTGCGTGCTCACTAGTATAACATGCACGCTAACTAGCATAACATGCACGCTCATTAGCATTACATGCGTGCTTACTAGTATAACATGCACGTTCACTAGCATAACATGCACGCTCACTAGCATAACATACACGCTCATTACTATAACATGCACCCTCACTAGCATAACATACACGCTCACTGGCATAACATGCGCGCTCACTAGCGTAACTTGCACGCTCACTAGCAACGACCTAAAACAATGCCTCTTTGTGAATATTAAGGTAAGTTAATGAAAATTTTCATAGGAGCTTCGTGGCAAGACACCAGACGCCATGTTAACTCTATTATGCCCTTGTTCACCTGCATATCAAGGATCTACTGTTCATGCTCTGTATAAATCATGACTTCTTGTTCAGCACAAGGTATTCCTGTTTTCAAAAAGCGTGATGAGTTATTGTTACCATGTAAGTGTAGGTAACGGTGAAATATTGTAACTGTGATATGTTACCAAGTACTCACGAAATCGTAATGACACGATTGCAAACAATCCATACTACGGGCGGGATTGAACCCGCGGTCAGAGAGTCTCAAAACTCCAGACCGTCTCGTTAGCCACTGGACTAGCTAGCCACAATAAGATTCGTCCAACTAGGTATATTTCTACACCATATGGTGTAGAAATATACTTACACCATATGGTGTAGAAATATACCTAGTTGGACGAATCTTATTGTGGCTAGCTGGTCCAGTGGCTAACGCGACGGTCTGGAGTTTTGAGACTCTCTGACCGCGGATTCAATCCCGCCCGTGGTATGGTTTGTTACCAAGTACATTTACTACTAACTCAACTCCTCACCAAATCCATGCAGCTTGTTATATACATAAAATAGTTGGAACAATGAGAAGATAACAGATTCCAGAAACTAATGGTCAGTTGGCAGTTAGGAAACTGAAGCAATAATCTGAGAACTGGTAGAATTAAATGATTATGATTATCATAGCTGAACTTGTGGTAATCAGAAGTAAAACCACTGACACACAGCTCTATGAGTTGCAGAAGAGCAACTAGCGTAGTTAAGATAGTAAAAGCAGTTAAGATAGTAGCCGTAGTTTTAGCCCTTATCTTCCACTTAGTTTCATCCAACATGTAAATTTTATACAAGTTTTCCATAACGCAATGTCACTTTTCATTCCTGTTTTCATGCCAGCAGTGGCCGGAGGAAGTGGAAATTGCAGAGCAGGAGATCCTCCAGCTTGTCTATCCTTAAGTCATGCACCTAGATAATATGAGACAGTTCTTGAGCAGAAAGATGTATATGTTTTTTCTTAGCAGACAATCTTGGAGTGTACATCCATCTTCTCTACATTTTGTTCTCCCATTTTCAACACAGCCTACATAGCTTAGCATAATTTAACCTAAATTTATTCAATATCGAAATGTCACAAATGTGAACAACCGATGGCCTGTTAGTTTTTGGATTGGCTTGATATAGGTTCGAAAACCATCTGTTCTGTGAATTAACCTCAAGTTAACCAAATGTAACCAAACTTTACAAACCAAATCTAACCTGCTGTATACTAAAATAACCTAATATAATCAATCTAATTTAATCTGGCCTAGCCAAACTTAACCTAACCTATCCTATGGTATGATGGGATAGGTTAGGTTCGTTTAGATATTATAGGTTAAGGGAAGTTAGGCTTAATTAGATTCGATTATGCTATATTAAGCAATTAGGATAGGTTATGTTACATTATCCTGGGATAAACTAGGATTGGTTGAGTTAAGTTCAAACTTGTTGATTGATTAATGTGTTTAAAATGAAACATTACCTTAATTGAAATTATTCCTTTTATGTCTTAACTTAAAATACAAGAGACGTGGAAGTGTGCAGGATGCCTCGGAAGACAGTCTCTACAAAAACTATTTTCTATTTGTTAATCTTAAGATTACACAAATAACCCGCACGTAGGAGAAGGGAGCTTACGACTACTTGTCGCTCCGACTTGGACCACTCATCGACCTGGTCACTAATCCGACTTGGTACCTAGTCTTAAGATTAGTGACCAATCTTAAGATTAGTATCCCCCCCCCGGGATACTCCAGGTAACTCAGGTAGATCTAGAGATACTTTTGTAAGTTTCTTTAATTTATTTCTATCCATTTATTACCGAACACAGCTGGATAATCCGTCGACCACTAATTCTTAAAGGTACTTACATCCAAATTACATCAGAATTATCCAAACATCAAACTAACTTACCTTCCATTTCTCATCCACTGTTTGATACTCCTCCTTCTTCCCTTCATAATAATAATAATAATAATAATAATAATAATAATAATAATAATAATAATAATAATAATAATAATAATATACATGAATACTTGCCTATGTATGTACGCCTTAATACTTATAAACGCTCCTAAATGGATTAGTCATTACAGTTATTGTAGTTTCAGGTTTCTCCAAGTTTTCCATTGTTCAATGTGTTGATTACATTTAGCTTATTAGTAGTATTTATGTACATATTTTTATGTAAATTGTAATACTACATTATTCTGTGTTTAAAATGTTATGTGTAATGGTCTAGTACCGTAATGTATATAAGTTTGCTGGCTATATAAACTGACGGATGTTGATGTAAGTTCTCTGCATTTGTGCTTAAACTATAAATATATAAAAAGGTCTCAGACATAAACTTCGAATTAATGAACAGATTTATTTATGTTGATCACCGTTTTATATTAAATTATTACTTTTGTTTATTGCCAAACCTTCATTAATAGAATTAATCTTTATATTTATTCCAAATGGGAAGTAAACCTTTTCCAGGAGTCAATACTTGTTGCATTTCTTCAGTGCTTTTCAATGGTTTGTTAGTTTCACATATGTCAGCTGTGATGTGTGGAGAGTACGTACTGGCGCGGTCATATATTTACCCTCAGGGTTATTTCCTTCATAGACATTTGATTTTTTTCTTCTGTATCCTAACCATACCCCGGCCGGGATTGAACCCGCGGTCAGTGAGTCTCAAAACTCCAGCCCGTCGCAATCTGTCATTACGATTTCGTGAGTTCTGTATCCTGTTTTCTATCTGGTTTACGGTCACCTTATCCAATCAATATTACTTTGAATTTTTGTGTGTATCGAATTTCATAAGTCACTTGTTGAAATATATTTACCCATAACACAGCTCCACCGAATTCTATTGTGGTAAGACACCACAAAATTTCCAAATTTTATATTAGGTCATACGTCTACACTGCACGAAATTAACGTATTATTTCTAAAGCAACTAACGTGATATAATTACATATATTTTGCAAATGCCCCAAAAAAAATTAAACGTTAACACATGAAACAAATAATAAGCAACAAGAGGGAGTATATACCGAGAATGATGACCAGATGATATGACATATTGTCTCACACTGTATATATATACTAAAACAATTTTAACTGGTAGTAAACAGGTGAAATGCATTCTTAGTGACCCATTAAGTAATATAGTCACGGAGACGTGTATGTCTTTCAGTGTATATATCTTGAATATTTATTTTAATCGCTATTTTAGGTGTTATATTATTCTTGGCAGGTAGTGAGTTGGCAACACGCAGAGTTAATGATCTTTAAGTAGTCGTAAGCTGTGAAACCCATTACCAACCCGTAAGTAAGACTTCATCAACAGTGCACAATAGGAATGGTTTGTTGTGCAGTGCAACCGAAACATCGTGGTAACAGTGCATTAAACTAACTGAATTTCAGTCGATGCGCGATCAGTGAAAAACAACCACGAATTGTATAGCCCCAGTCTTCTGTACTTCGAGAATGCAGTTAAATATTAGATCTGTGAATTTGAAGAGAATCGAAGAGACATGCACAAGTTACCAAACAGAAACTAATATTTAAATGTCTTCAATGAAAGTGGCAAATTAGAAAACACCGACGATAACTAATTTAAGCTTTCTACTAAGAAATACCAGAGTTGAAGCCAAGCTGAAGAGGCGTTCTCTTGCTATCTCAGTGACAGCAATAGCCTATAATATACCAGCATATAAAGTTCAATGTTGCTCAAAACAGCATTACCAAGTTATCAGCCTTGAGGTCTTAAGACCAGAAGGATCAAACACTTAGAAATTACCGTATGAAACCCTTATTTCAATGTTCTAAAATTTCTTCCATGATTAACGGCAAATTGGGATCTATAAAAGCCAAAGTCAGTCTAAACTACTGGCTAACGTTTAAAGATTAAGCAGTTTAAGGAGGCAAATTAGAAAGTAAGTAAGCAATTAACAGGAAAATAAGCAATATTTTTTAGGCTTTGGGTAGGTAACATTCATTTTTTTACACTAGTCTTCAGGGCACACACATATTATGTACACTTAAAATTTTTCATATTAATAACATAAGAACATAAAGAAGGAACACTGCAGCAGGCCTACTGGCTCATGTGAGGCAGATCCAAGTCTCCCACCGGCTTACGCCAATGCCCCAACCTAGTCAGGTCAGGTCACATTCACTTAAGGAAGGCGCACGGCATCTGACCTAGTAGCACAAGCTAGTCAGGTCCATCTCATACCCACCCACACAACTACACAACGTTTTAGCTTCTATGACGGTACTGGGGAGTTTGATCCAATCATCCACAACTCTATTATCAAACCAGTGCTTTCCTATGTCCTTCCTGAATCTGAATTTTTCCAACTTAAAACCATTGCTGCGAGTCCTGTCTTGGCTAGATATTGTCAGCACGCTATTTGCATCCCCTTTATTTATTCCTGTTTTCCATTTATACACCTCAATCATATCCCCCCTAATTCTACGTCTTTCTAGAGAGTGCAGATTCAGGGCCCTCAGTCTATCCTAATAGGGAAGATTTCTGATACATGGGATCAACTTTGTCATCCTCCTTTGTACGATTTCCAGAGCATTTATATCCATTCTGTAATACGGTAGCCAAAACTGCGCAGCATAGTCTAAATGAGGCCTAACCATGAACAGCCTGATATGAACAACTTGATATGAAGCCAAGGATTCTGTTTGTTTTATTTGCGAACACTTACGCACTGTTGTCATGGTCTTAGATTACTGCTAACCAGAACTCCGAAAACCTTTTTGCAAAGAGTAATGTTAAGATCTGCATTATTTAGTTTATATGTGGCATGGTTATTTTCCTGTCTAATGTTTAGAACTTTGCATTTCTCTATATTAAACTGCATCTGCCACTTCTGCGACCACTGCATCAGTCTATTTAAATATTCCTGGAGTGCTCTAATGTCCTCGTCAGAATAAATTCGTCCTCCTATTTTGGTGTCATCGGCAAAGTTCCTATTTATTCCCTCATGTATGTCGTTTATGTAGATTGTGAACAACAAGGGGCCCAACACTGACCCCTGTGGAACACCACTTGTAACGTGCCCCCACTCTGATTTTTCCCCATTTATGCAAACTCTCTGCTGCCTATCTGTCAACCATGCCTCTATCCAGGAAAAAATTCCTCCTATTCTGTGTGCCTTAATTTTCCTTAGTAGTCTCTGATGTGGGACTCTATCAAAAGCCTTACTGAAGTCCATATACACAATATCATATTCATTACCTCCTTCAAATACATTAGTGAAAAAAAGTTAATAAATTTGTAAGACAGGAACGTCCCTTTGTAAAACCATGCTGAGATTCGTTGATCAACTTATGCTTTTCAAGATGGTTACGAACTGCCTCGGCAATTATTGATTCCATAAATTTTCCCACTATGGAGGTTAAGTTTATTGGTCTTAGTTAGAATCTAAGGATCTGTCTCCTGCTTTGAAAATAGGTATCACATTTGCAGATTTCCCCATACCTGGCACTATGCCAGTTTGTAGTGATATGTTGAAAGATTTGTCAAAGGTTTGCTAAGCTCCTCTTTACATTCCCTTAACTAAAACCCATGCATACAGTTCATCAGGGTCTGGGGATTTGTTAGGTTTTAATTTATCTATTTATCTAAGGACCATTTCACTAGTGACCCTAATCGTGAATAGTTTGTTATCGTTCTGTTCTACATAATTTATTATTTCTGTGTAATTTATTATTTTCATGTGTAAAACTGAGAGGAAATGTTAAAAATTCTACACATTTCCTTATCACTGTCGGTGAGATGACCCGAGTAACTTTTGAGTGGGCCTATCTTGTCCCTGATCTTACTTTCGTATGCCTTAAAGAATCCTTTTGGGTTAGTCTTCGATTCACTTGCAACTTTAACTTCATAATCTCTTTTTGCTTTTCATATTCCTTTTTTTTTATTTCTCTCTTCAACTGAATATATTGATTTCTTAACTGCCCATCCCCTCTTTTAATCGCCTTTATATGCCTCTCTTTTGATAAACGAGATGTTTTATTCTATTGTTTATCCATTTAAGATGATTTTTGTTTGAGATGATTTCCCTATTAGGGATATAAGTTGTCTGAGCAGTTACAACTATACTCTGGAAAACGTAATATTGGCAACCATGACCACCTACCTGACCCATATTCAGGTCATTCCAGTTCAGCCTACCCAGGTAATTTCTCAGTCCTATGAAATCAGCCAAGCGGAAGTCAGGGAAAGAGACTTGATTGCCATTATTAGGGAAATTCTATGATGTATTAACACTTGGTGATTTGTGATCACTTTCCCCAATCTCATCATTAAATCATTAATCCCCAGATTATTAATTAGCTATTCCTTGCTGGCAAGAAACAAGTCAATAAGGTTATTTTCTCTTGTTGGTTCTGTCACAAACTGTTTCAAAAAACAATCATGAATCGTATCCAGAAAGTCACTTGACTCTAAATTTCTTGTCAAATTGCTCCATGCGATAATATATTGGTCTTACTCAATTCGTAAAATTTATAAATGCAATGTTACTGTTTTCTTTTTTGAGTTATTATTCAATATAAAATTCTAGACAAATTAAGTAATTTCGTATTGAATTTGGGCTGTAAACTTACCAATTTGCAAGTTTTACAGAACAATATATTTCAGCTTAGATTTTCTAAAAGACATCATTATTAAATATTTTCTCGACAGTTCCACGAGAAAAAAATATTTGAGTCTGGTGTGTTTTTCAGAAAATTTAATTAAATATATTTTGTTTTGTAAAATTTGCAAGTGAATACAGGAAAGAGTAAGGTTATGAGAATAACAAAAAGATTAGGTGATGAAAGATTGGATATCAGATTGGAGGGAGAGAGTATGGAGGAGGTGAATGTATTCAGATATTTGGGAGTGGACGTGTCAGCGGATGGGTCTATGAAAGATGAGGTGAATCATAGAATTGATGAGGGGAAAAGGGTGAGTGGTGCACTTAGGAGTCTGTGGAGACAAAGAACTTTGTCATTGGAGGCAAAGAGGGGAATGTATGAGAGTATACTTTTACCAACGCTCTTATATGAGTGTGAAGCATGGGTGATGAATGTTGCAGCGAGGAGAAGGCTGGAGGCAGTGGAGATGTCATGTCTGAGGGCAATGTGTGGTGTGAATATAATGCAGAGAATTCGTAGTTTGGAAGTTAGGAAGAGGTGGGGGATTACCAAAACTGTTGTCCAGAGGGCTGAGGAAGGGTTGTTGAGGTGGTTCGGACATGTAGAGAGAATGGAGCGAAACAGAGTGACTTCAAGAGTGTATCAGTCTGTAGTGGAAGGAAGGCGGGGTAGGGGTCGGCCTAGGAAAGGTTGGAGGGAGGGGGTAAAGGAGGTTTTGTGTGCGAGGGGCTTGGACTTCCAGCAGGCATGCGTGAGCGTGTTTGATAGGAGTGAATGGAGACAAATGGTTTTTAATACTTGACGTGCTGTTGGAGTGTGAGCAAAGTAACATTTATGAAGGGATTCAGGGAAACCGGCAGGCCGGACTTGAGTCCTGGAGATGGGAAGTACAGTGCCTGCACTCTGAAGGAGGGGTGTTAATGTTGCAGTTTAAAAACTGTAGTGTAAAGCACCCTTCTGGCAAGACAGTGATGGAGTGAATGATGGTGAAAGTTTTTCTTTTTCGGGCCACCCTGCCTTGGTGGGAATCGGCCAGTGTGATAATAAAATAAATATAAAAAAAATTTGCAAATTGGCAAGTATAGAGCCCTAATTCAATACAAAAATTGCTTCCTATTTAGATACACCAAAACTTAATGTATTTAAATTCGATCAGAAGCGTTATTCTCTAGTTATTTTATCTTGTACTGCTTTACCTCCAGTTTTCTCTCACACAACATATATCTCAAAAACATTTCACCTGATCATTATTACTCATTTTCACCACTTTCTCTAAAATTTTATTTTGGCCAGTGCTTCCTTGTTGTTGATTTCACCTATGTAAGTGTAGAGTGAAAATTAAATTGTGCCTACCTTTCTCCTCTCTCTTGTTTTCTTCCCTGGAGTTTTATTATTTCCTCCTTTAATTTTGCTGCTTTATGTTAAACGCCTTTCATGAAGGATCAAATTTTCCCAGTCACTCGACTTAAGTGATATTTAGCAAAGGAAGTTCACTTTTGGTTCTTATTCTTTATGCAGCTCTTCCCAACATTCTTAATAACACTCGTCTTATCGGTAAGAAACTTCACTTCCGGCCTGATAACTGCCTGTTCCACTATGATAACAGTGATTGGTTGACTTCAGTCTCTTCATATTCACCTGGAGATTGACGAGGCAAACCTACAAATCAGTCAGCCATAGTAACTAGCATCCTACCTGTTGAATGTTCCATAACAAAATCCATTTTTATTAAGAAATATGAACCTTACTAAGACTTGGCTCAATACGTCTACTGAACTACGACTGTGATGGATGCACAGGTATCCAATATGACGAAGTTATTGCCGAGACTTGGTCTCCACAAGAAGCTAAATCCTTATTATGATCCTCTGCTAAACCTCGTTTCGGAAACGAGAATGAATTATCTCTGGCTTTTCATGCCAACAGCTGAGTTTCAATTTATGGAAACAACAGAACAATTCGTGATATAGATGTGGATTCAGGGTAAGCGAGTTGAGTATCCAGCGCAGGTTTATAATGACCAAGTCTTCACTCTGACTCCCAGATCATCAAAGTTCTTGTCAACGGCTCTGCGTCTCATGTTGTTGTTTTCAAACGATATTTGCAAGCAATTCTGTAAATGTAATCATTAAATATAAAAAGTTTAATGTAAGAGCAAATAAATAACTTACTTATGTGATTTATATGAAAGCCGATATTATCATCTCAGGTTCGAATGTTAATGGGGACACTAAAATATTTATTCCCTTGCCATTATATACAAATGTCTAATATTAAGTATAGTGTTGAAATCTTGATCATTTTGGAATATACCATATGTACATAAAACAATGTATCATGGGAAATATATGAATCGTCGTCCTGTTTTTATTATCATACATTGTTTAGCTTCCTGTTTGGTGGTGGTTTACAAAACATTTCAAATATTAGTTTTGCCTCTCCTTACATAACAATGTCTTCTGCATAATCCTTGAATTCTTTTGAGTTGAAGAATGAGGCACTTATGCAACATATGGGAATCTTTATTCAGGAAACGTTTCGCCACACAGTGGCTTCATCAGTCCAGTACAAAGCAGAAAGGTGTAAGGAGAGGAGGATTTTGAGGTAATCAGTCCCTCAGCGTGGAGTCGATGTGTTCAGTCCATCAATCTTGTAGAATGTACAGTATAGGGCCGTAGTTATGGCTTATATATTGTAGTCAGGTGAGGCGAAGCAGGAGGAGGCGGGGTCATAGTGGAACCATCCACTAGTGTAAGTAGGTCTTCCTCCAAAGGTTGGACAGGTGTTGAAGAATTCTTTGAATCAAGATCCCATGACGCTGCAATGTCTGACACCTTTCTGCTTTGTATTGGACTGATGAAGCCAATGTGTAGCGAAACGTTTCCTGAATAAAGATTCCCATATGTTGCATAAGTGTCTCAAACTTCAACTTGTCGGTTTTTTAAACCATTCATCACAATTCCTTTGAGTGGAAGTTTCCTAGAGCTTCAAATCATCAGTGGCTCCTGACCATCAACACAGTTTCTCTACCTTGTTCTCGTTTTGTTTTATATCTTTTGGAACTCTTCCGGGAATATCGCATTTGTTATTTCTACAGATTTTGTCTTTTCTGGAATAGTGATATTAGAGTATAACTTTACATGCATCCAAGCAACACAATCGAATTTTTATATCAGCATAAGTTTCATTACTTATCCTTTCTAAGACCTACCTAAGGACCCTGACTATATTCCTGAGTTTCTTCACATTCTTCCTTGCATCTTCCAAGTTTGTTTTAATTTCCTTCATAAGGTATCTTTCACTTTTCTCTGTACCTTCACTAAACGTACTGATTTTTTCCAAAATCTTTATTGTCTCTTAGTTATCCCTCTCCAAAATCCACTAATATTTTTCTAATGGCCTCAAAGATCATTTTTTCTCTGATCACTTTTGTTTCCTGATACATTTGATTAACACCATTGTTACATGATCCACTTGATCATTCCTTTCACTTCTCGTGCTTTGTCAATTAGTCGTATGTGAATCCGTATTATATCTTTATCTTTACTTAATTCTGCTGTTATTATTGCTGTTGGTAAAGTTATAGTGTCTTGTGCGTTGACCTGAAGACGTGACGAACTGGGGTAGGAAGGATGTGGGTGAGGAGAGAGCAGGTGGGTGTGTAGGTGGGTGAGGAGAGAGCAGGTGGGTGAGGAGAGAGCAGGTGGGTGTGCAGGTGTGTGAGGAGAAGAGCAGGTGGGTGTGCAGGTGGGCGAGGAGAGAGCAGGTGGGTGAGGAGACAGCAGGTGGGTATGCAGGTGGGTGAGGAGAGAGCAGGTGGGTGTGCAGGTGTGTGAGGAGAGAGCAGGTGGGTGTGCAGGTGGGTGAGGAGAGAGCAGGTGGGTGAGCAGGTGGGGAGGAGAGAGAGCAGGTGGGTGTGCAGGTGGGTGAGGGAGAGCAGGTGGGTGTGCAGATTGTGAGGAGAGAGCAGGTGGGTGTGCAGGTGGGCGAGGAGAGAGCAGGTGGGGGTGGAGAGAGCAGGTGGGTGAGGAGACAGCAGGTGGGTGTGCAGGTGTGTGTGAGGAGAGAGCAGGTAGGTGCGCATGTGAGTGGGAGAGAGCAGGTGGGTGTGCAGGTGGGTGAGGAGAGAGCAGGTGGGTGTGCAGGTGGGTGAGGAGAGAGCAGGTGGGTGTGCAGGTGGGCGAGGAGAGAGCAGGTGGGTGTGGGAGAGAGCAGGTGGGTGGGGAGACAGCAGGTGGGTGTGCAGGTGTGTGAGGAGAGAGCAGGTAGGTGCGCATGTGAGTGAGGAGAGAGCAGGTGGGTGTGCAGGTGGGTGAGGAGAGAGCAGGTGGGTGTGCAGGTGGGTGAGGAAGGGGAGAGCAGTGGGTGTGCAGGTGGGGCGAGGAGAGAGCAGGTGGCGTGTGGAGAGAGCAGGTGGGTGAGGGAAGCAGGTGGGTGGCAGGTGTGTGAGGAGAGAGCAGGTGGGTGGGCATGTGGTGTGAGGAGAGAGCAGGTGGGTGTGCAGGTGGGTGAGGAGAGAGCAGGTGGGTGTGCAGGTGGGTGAGGAGAGAGCAGGTGGGTGTGGAGAGAGCAGGTGGGTGAGGAGACAGCAGGTGGGTGTGCAGGTGGGTGAGGAGACAGGGAGGTGGGTGTGCAGGTGGGTGAGGAGAGAGCAGGGGGGTGTGCAGGTGGGTGAGGAGAGAGCAGGTGGGTGTGTGGAGAGAGTGGTGGGTGTGCAGGTGGGTGAGGAAGAGCAGGTGGGTGTGCAGGTGGGTGAGGAGAAGCAATGGGTGTGCAGGTGGGTGAGGAGAGAGCAGGTGGGTGTGCAGGTGGGTGAGGAGAGAGCAGGTGGGTGTGGAGAAGTGGTGGGTGAGGAGAGAGCAGGTGGGTGTGTAGGTGGTGAGGAGAGAGCAGGTGGGTGTGCATGGGGGGTCGAGGATGAGAGCAGGTGGGTGTGATTGAGGAGCAGGTGGGTGTGCAATGGGTGAGGAGGAGAGGCAGGTGGGTGTGCGCTGGGGTGAGGAGAGAGCAGGTGGGTGGGAGCAGGGTGGGTGAGAGAGAGCAGGTGGGAGTGCAGAATGGTGAGGAGAGAGCAGGTGGTGTGCAGGAGAGAGCAGTGGGTGGTGAGGAGAGAGCAGGTGGGTGTGCAGGTGGGCGAGGAGAGAGCAGGTGGGTGAGGAGAGAGGCAGGTGGGTTATGGAAAAGCAGGTGGGTGAGGAGAGAGGCAGGTGGGTGTGCAGGAGCGGTGGGGAGAGAGCAGGTGGGTGTGCAGGTGGGCGAGGAGAGAGCAGTGGGTGTGCAGGTGGGATGAGGATAGGCAGGTGGGTGTGTAGGTGAGTGAGGAGAGAGCAGGTGGGTGTGCAGGTGGGTGAGGAGAGAGCAGGTGGGTGTGCAGGTGGGCGAGGAGAGAGCAGGTGGGTGTGCAGGTGGGTGTGTAGGTGAGTGAGGAGAGAGCAGGTGGGTGTGCAGGTGGGTGAGGAGAGAGCAGGTGGGTGTGCAGGTGGGAGGAGAGAGCAGTGGGTGTGCAGTGGGGGTGTAG
Source organism: Cherax quadricarinatus (assembly GCF_026875155.1). Classification (NCBI taxonomy): domain Eukaryota; kingdom Metazoa; phylum Arthropoda; class Malacostraca; order Decapoda; family Parastacidae; genus Cherax; species Cherax quadricarinatus. Next base: position 68,093,566 of record NC_069414.1, read on the forward strand.
GTGGTGAGGAGAGAGCAGGTGGGTGTGCAGGTGGGTGAGGAGAGAGACAGGTGGGTGTGCATGTGGGCGATGGAGAGAGCAGGTGGGGGTGCAGGTGGGGGCAGGTGTGTAGGTGAGTGAGGAGAGAGCAGGTGGGTGTGCAGGTGGGTGAGGAGAGAGCAGGTGGGTGTTAGGTGGGGAGGAGAGAGCAGGTGAGTGTGGGAGGTGGGTGAGGAGAGAGCAGGTGGGTGTGCAGGTGGGTGAGGGGGTGAGGAGGAGAGCAGGTGGGTGTGCAGGTGGGTGAGGAGAGAGCATGTGGGTGTGGGAGGTGAGAAGAGCGAGGAGGAGTAGCAGGTGGGTGTGCAGGTGGGTGAGAGGAGAGCAGGTGGGTGTGCAGGTGGGTGAGAAGAGAGCAGGTGGGTGTGCAGGTGGGTGTGTAGGTGAGTGAGGAGAGCAGGTGGGTGTGGCAGGTGGGTGAGGAGAGAGCAGGTGGGTGTGCAGGTGGGCGAGAGAGAGAGCAGGTGGGTGTGCAGGTGGGTGAGGAGAGAGCAGGCGGGTGTGCAGGTGGGTGGTGTAGGTGGGTGAGGAGAGAGCAGGTGGGTGTGCAGGTGGGTGAGGAGAGAGCAGGTGGGTGTGTAGGTGGGTGAGGAGAGAGCAGGTGGGTGTGCAGGTGGGTGAGGAGAGAGCAGTTGGGTGTGTAAGTGGGTGAGGAGAGAGCAGGTGGGTGGTGCAGGTGGGGTGAGGAGAGAGCAGGTGAGTGTGTAGGTGAGTGAGGAGAGAGCAGGTGGGTGTGCAGGTTGGTGAGGAGAGAGCAGTTGGGTGTGTAGGTGAGTGAGAGAGAGAGCAGGTGGGTGTGCAGGTTGGTGAGGAGAGAGCAGTTGGTGTGTAGGTGAGTGAGGAGAGAGCAGGTGGTGTGTGCAGGTGGGCGAGGAGAGAGCAGGTGGGTGTGCAGGTGGGTGAGGAGAGAGCAGGTGGGTGTGTAGGTGAGTGAGGAGAGAGCAGGTGGGTTGTGCAGGTGGGTGAAGAGAGAGGCAGGTGGGTGTGTAGGTGAGTGAGGAGAGAGCAGGTGGGTGTGCAGGTGGGTGAGGAGAGAGCAGGTGGGTGTGTAGGTGAGTGAGGAGAGAGCAGTGGGTGTGCAGGTGGGTGAGGAGAGAGCAGGTGGTGTGTAGGTGGGGTGAGGAGAGAGCAGGTGGGTGTGTAGGTGGGTGAGGAGAGAGCAGATGGGTGTGAGGTGGGTGAAGGAGAGCAGGTGGGTGTGCAGGTGGGTGAGGAGAAAAGCAGGTGGGTGTGCAGGTGGGTGAGGAGAGAGCAGGTGGGTGTGCAGGTGGTGAGGAGAGAGCAGGTGGTGTGCAGGTGGGTGAGAGAGAGAGCTGGTGGGTGTGCAGGTGAGTGAGGAGAGAGCAGGTGGGTGTGCAGGTGAGTGAAGAGAGAGCAGGTGGGTGTGTAGGTGGTGAGAGAGAGAGCAGGGGGTGTGCAGTGGTGAAGGATGAGTGCAGGTGGGTGTGCAGGTGGGTGTGCAGGTGGGTGAGGAGGAGCAGGTGTGTGTGTAGGTGAGTGAGGAGAGAGCAGGTGGGTGTGCAGGTGGGTGTGCAGATGGGTGAGGAGAGAGAGGTGGGTGTGCAGGTGGGTGTGCAGGTGGTGAGAAGAGAGCAGGTGTGTGTGTAGGTGGGTGAGGAGAGAGCAGGTGGGTGTGCAGGTGGGTGAGGAGAGCAGATGGTGTGTAGGTGGGTGAGGAGAGAGCAGGTGGTGTGTCAAGGTTTGGGGTGAGGAGAGAGCTGGTGGGTGTGTAGGTGAGTGAGGAGAGTGCAGGTGGGTGTGAGGTGAGTGTGAAGAGAGAGCAGATGGGTGTGCAGGTGTGTGAGGAAGAGAAACAGGTGGGTGTGCATGTGGTGAGAGAGAGCAGGTGGGTGTGCAGGTGGGTGAGGAGAGAGCAGGTGTGTGTGTGGTGAGTGAAGAGAGAGCAGGTGGGTGTGTAGGTGGGTGAGGAGAGAGCAGGTGGGTGTGCAGGTGGGTGAGGAGGAGCAGATTTGGGTGTTAGGTGGGTGAGAGAGGCAGGTGGGTGTGAGGTGGGTGAGAGAGAAGCAGGTGGGTGTGCAGGTGGGTGAGGAGAGAGCAGGTGGTGTGGCAGGTGGGTGAGGAGAGAGCAGGTGGCTGTGGCAGGTGGGTGAGGAGAGAGTGTGGGTGTGTAGGTGAGTGAGGAGGTGCAGGTGGGTGTGCAGGTGAGTGAAGAGAGAGCAGGTGGTGTGCAGGTGAGTGAGGAGAGAGCAGGTGGGTGTGCATGTGAGTGAGGAGAGAGCAGGTGGGTGTGCAGGTGGGTGAGGAGAGAGCAGGTGTGTGTGTGGTGAGTGAGGAGAGCAGCAGGTGGGTGTGCAGGTGAGTGAGGAGAGAACAGGTGGGAGTGTGCAAGTGAGTGAGGAGAGAGCAGGTGGGTGTGTGGGTGTGTGAAGAGAGAGCAGGTGGGTGTGCAGGTGGGTGAAGAGGAGAGACAGGTGGGTGTGCAGGTGGTGAAGAGAGAGCAGGTGGTGTGCAGGTGGGTGAAGAAGAGAGCAGGTGGGTGTGCAGGTGAGTGAGGAGAGAGCAGGTGAGTGTGCAGGTGAGTGAGGAGAGAGAGGTGGGTGTGCAGGTGAGTGAGGAGAGAGCAGGTGGGTGTGTGGGTGTGTGAGAGAGAGCAGGTGGGTGTGAGGTGGGTAAGAGAGAGCAGGTGGGTGTGCAGGTGGGTGAAGAGATCAGGTGGGTGTGTGGGTGTGTGAAGAGAAGCAGGTGGAGTGTGGGAGGTGGGTGAAGAGAGCAGGTGGGTGTGTAAGGTGGGTGAAGAGAGAGCAGGTGGGTGTGCAGGTGGGTGAGGATGAGAGCGGTGGGTGTGCAGGTGGGTGAAGACGAGAGCAGGTGGGTGTTTCAGGTGGGTGAAGATGAGAGCAGTGGGTGTGCAGGTGGGGTGAAAGAGAGCAGGTGGGTGTGCAGGTGGTGAAGAGAGAGCAGGTGGGTGTGCCAGGTGGGTTGAGAAAAGCAGGTGGGTGTGCAGGTGGGTGAAGAGAAGAGCAGGTGGTGTGCAGGTGGGTGAAAAAATGAGAGCAGGTGGGTGTGCAGGTGGGTGAAGAGAGTGCAGGTGGGTGTGCAGGTGGGTGAAGAGAGAGCAGGTGGGTGTGCAGGTGAGTGAGGAGAGAGCAGTGGTTAACTCCAGTGTTATTATTAGTTACAAGAAGGAGTGAGAGTAACTGTGGAAGTATCAATGGTGGTAGCTGATGTTTGGTATTAATACATTATAATGGAACAAATGCTGCTTTGAGTTGATTTAAAAATGATGGTGACAGCTTTCATGATCATTATTGTTGAAGAAAGTGTATGCCATAGAAATTCTTGCCTTGTGTATCTGTTCCTATATTATTCATTGTGACCGAAGAAATACTTCCTAACATCCCTGTGTGTCTTTAACTTCCAACTGTGTCCCCTTGTTGCTGTGTCCCATCTCTGGAACATCCTGTCTCTGTCCACCTTGTCAATTCCTCTCAGTATTTTATATGTCGTTATCATGTCCCCCCTACCTCTCCTGTCCTCCAGTGTCATCAGGTCGATTTCCCTTAACTTCTCCTATTAGGACATACCCATTAGCTCTGGGATTACTCTTGTTGCAAACCTTTGCACTTTCTCTAGTTTCTTTAAGTGCTTGGCTAGATGTGGGTTCCAAACTGGTGCCGCATACTCCAATATGGGCCTAACGTACACGGTGTACAGGGTCCTGAACGATTCCTTATTAAGATGGTGGAATGCTGTTCTTAAGTTTGCAAAGTGCCCATACGCTGCAGCAGTTATTTGGTTAATGTACGCCTCAGGAGATGTGCCTGGTGTTATACTCACCCCATGATCTTTTTCCTTGAGTGAAGTTCGTAGTCTCTGGCACCCTAGACTGTACTCCGTCTGCGGTCTTCTTTCCCTTCCCCAATCTTCATGACTTTCCACTTGGTGGGGTTGAACTCCAACAGCCAATTACTGGACCAGGTCTGCAGCCTATCCAGATCCCTTTGTAATTCTGCCTGGTCCTCGTCCGATTGAAATTTTCTCATCAACTTCACATCATCTGAAAACATGGACACTTCGGTGTCTATTCCTTCCTTCATGTCGTTCACAAATACCAGAAACAGCACTGGTCCTAGGACTGACCCCTGTGGGACACCGCTGGTCACAGGTGCCCACTCTGACACCTCGCCACGTACCATGACTCGCTGCTGTCTATCTGACAAGTATTCCTAGATCCATTGTTGTGCCTTCCCTGTTACTCCTGCCTAGTCCTCCAGTTTTTGTATTAATATTTTGTGTGGAACTGTGTCAGACGCCTTCTTACAGACCAAGACAAATGCAATCTGTGTATGTGTGTGTGTGTGTGTGTGTGTGTGTGTGTGTGTGTGTGTGTGTGTGTGTGTGTGTGTGTGTGTGTGTGTGTGTTGTGTTGTGTTGTGTGTGTGTGTGTGTGTTCGTGTGTGAGCGTGTGTGTACTCACCTAGTTGTGGTTGCAGGTTCGATTCACAGCTCCTGGCCCCCGCCTCTTCACTGGTCGCTACTCTGTCACTCGTCCTGCTCCAGGAGCTTCATCATACCTCTTCTTAAAGCTATGTATGGATCATCCTCCACTACATCAGTTTCCAGACTATTCCACTTCCTGACAACTCTGTGACTGAAGAAACACTTCCTAACATCCCTTTGACTCATCTGAGTCAGAGGAATCTCTTGCATGCAACTGTGTCGAAAGCCTTCTTGCAGTCCAAGAAAATGCATTCTACCCACACCTCTCTCTCTTGTCTTACTTCTGTTACCCTGTCATAAAACTCCAGTAACTTTGTGACACACGATTTCCCTTCCCTGAAACCGTGCTGGCTGTCGTGTATAAGCTTGTTCCTTTCTAGGTGCTCCACCACTCTCCTCCTGATAATCTTCTCCATGACTTTGCATACTATACAAGTCAGTGTCACTGGTCTGTAGTTTAAGGCCTTGTGTCTGTGTCCTTTCATAAGAATTTTAACTACCTTTGCCGTCTTCCACACCTCAGGTAGTTGTCCAGTGTTGAAAATTGTTGTTAGTGGCACACACGGTTGTTATAGTTGAAGTATAATATGTTTGAGGGAGTGTGTGTGTCTGTGTTAGTCTGTGATTGGGTTCGAGACTGGCGATAGGAGTTTTGGTAACAATTAGAGTCAGTGTGCGTAGGATGTAGTGAGTTTGTAGGCTGAAGTATTTCGTGAGCATATTGGGGAGTGGGAGAAGGTGGATATGAGTAAGACCTGAATAAAAGGATGGATCAATTTGCCTGCTGCAATGCTGTTCTGTTCTTAGAACTTAATGAATTCGGTTGTGGTGGTGGATGTAATCTAATGTGGGAGTAGTCAAATGTTTGTTGAAAACAATGATGGTGACAAAGCTTTGATAAAATTACCCAACTCATTTATTCTGTCTTGCTGACCATGTAAAATTAGCCTAGAAAACTCTGCCTACTCGTCGTCATTCTGGAAAATTACAAAAATCAGAGATACACTTTCAATTAATTCATATTTCTGGCATCTACCATCTTAGCTCAAATCACAAATAATTAGTTGGGTCATCTAATCTTCTTATATTGACTTTGTATTCCTTGTCTTGCCTCTTGTTTGGTAGTGAGTTTTGCTTGTTAATATACTTATTTTTTTAAATAACAAACTGAGTATTTTGACCGGTGCCTGAACGTTAAAATATCTGGTGTGCGAAATCGCATATACGTATCTATAAAGTAGCAAAAACGTATCATTTTTTACAGAGCCAGAAAAAAAAATATCAAAATTTTCTACTATGATTTTTTAAGTTTATCCTGTATGAATATCACATGTATATAAACTACTGTGTTTTGTTTTCTATAGAATAATGTCGATGACGGAAGCTGGTTTATACAACCAATGGATGAAATATATAAACCCCAATGCTACGTCGTGTATGTACTACCCTTCCAGCATCACAGTCACTACATCTCTCTCTCTTGCTAATCTATGGGTAAATCTTGTCAAACATTACGTAGAAAAAAATGTCTGAAACATTTGTATATAAAAGCGATATTTAACAAATGTATACGTGAATATGAAGAAATTCATTATAAATGTTTTTATTCGTTACAGGGCATGTTTGTGGTGCTGCTTGTGGGTCACCTGCTGGCTTACTTTGTCCTGTGTGTGGAGATGCACACTAACACTTCTCACATCAACCTCTTAAGTTAGTGAGGTGAAGCTTTCTTGTTCTCAGGCTTCACATACAAGACTTTTGGCAGTCTTTATGTTTAGCAGATCTCTGCACATTTGAAATATGCAGCTCGACATTTATATTGAAATTATATATAAATTACACGATACGTTAGAATTATATGTCGCCTTCATTTTAAATCACAATAAATTCAACTTTAGAAAAGCTGTTTTACTCACATTATCAAACTTTTTTAAAGTTGAAGATTGAGACACTTATGCAACATATGAGAATCTTTATTCAGGAAATGTTTCGCCACACAGTGGCCTCATCAGTCCAGTACAAAGCAGAAAGGTGTAAGGAAAGGAGGAGTTTGAGGCAATCAGTCCCTCACCCTGGAGTCGATGTCTTCAGTCCATCAATCTTGTAGAATGTACAGCATAAGGCCGTAGCCGTGGCTTATATACTGTAGTCAGGTGAGGCGAAGCAGGAGGAGGTGGGGTCATAGTGGTACCATCCACTAGTCGAAGTAGGTCTTCGTCCAGAGGTTGGACAAGTTTGAAGAATTCTTTGTATCAAGATCCCATGATGCTGCAGTGTCTGACAGTTGTGATGAATGGTTTGAAAACCGACAAGTTGAAGATTGAGACACTTATGCAACATATGGGAATCTTTATAAAGACTCCCATAAGTTGCATAAGTGTCTCAATCTTCAACTTGTGGGTTTCAAAACCATTCATTACATTTTTTAAAGTGTTTTAATTATATAATATTCAAAACTAATATAAACCTATAATAGGTTTAGATTGAGTGGGGTGAAAATATATGCTTTGTACGGTGAAGTGGTTAGTAAGTGTATAGAGAGTGCGTATATACATCACAATTAGAAATGTAGCCCAGAAGAACCATACTGGCAAAACCAGAAAGAAAACAGACCCGTTAAAAATAAAACATTTTATTAAAACATCTGCAAGTTGAAGGAAGCAGTTTTAAGGTACGAAGATGGAACTTGAATGTAAGAAAAACTGAGAGAATTATCAGGTAAAGGGCGCAGTCACCTCCCTTACTCCCTAAAATAGTATAATATTCTAAGATAACCAGGATAAAGATATAGAATAAAGAAGTACATCTTTATTACTTGAAAATAAGAAGATAATGAAAATAAGCAGGAGTAGCCTCCACAAACAAAGAAAATAAAATTAATTCCTTGAATTTGGTATATAGGAAAACAGCAATCCCATTGTATTCACGTGGCAATACTACTGTAACCTGGAGATTTATAAAGAAGCAATGGACGGGTAACGATAGTGGACGAGAGAAGGAATGTGGGTGATTACTGTGTAACAACCATGCAGCTGTTAATTAATGGTTGCTAGGCCGCTGTATATATCAGCTGCGGTGGTGCAGCTTCCAGCTTGCGAGACGGAGAGACTGTTGACGTGTTACTAGTTTCTCTGCCATGTAAACAGTCTTTTATGAGTAACGGCGGAAAATTCGTGTTGCAGTGAATATGATGACTAATGTTCATTGTTAATTTTGGCACAGAATTATAACATTTATTAACTGTAACGGTTTTTTGTATATTTCAAGTGAATTATTTTATTATTCTGTTAATCAGAGTCTTGTGACTAAAAATTATTTTTTTTTTTTTGCCAACTGGTCTATTTGCTTTAAACGTGCCAAGTTTATTGTCACGATATCTTGACGACTAAACTTTGATTTTGTGAACCGGAGACCTGGAATGTTAACCCATGTACCTTGGCAGCCATTTTTAACAATGACATCTCGTTAAGATAATTATCCACTTAACTGACCCTCTAAAACACCCCTAAAAAAAAGACCTCAGAATCACTGAGTACCGAGACTAATAGTCAAGGGTTTCTTATATATATAACAATGAGGAAAATTAGGAAAAAATGCAAGAGAAGTTTTGTTTCAATAAACTTTCTTTTTAAAATGCTAACTAAAAAGTAGTAATATTTATTTTTATTTTAACTACCGTCGTGACAGCAGCACAGCAGCACAGCAGCACAGCAGCACAGCAGCACAGCAGCACAGCAGCACAGCAGCACAGCAGCACAGCAGCACAGCAGCACAGCAGCACACCAGCTGTACACCTCAGCGGTTCAGCATGAGACAAACATCTCACTTTATGGTATCCACACATGATTATGAGTTTACATCTGTGGCTGCGTTATCCACTGTGCATCCCGTTTGACGTTTTTCCTTGTCCTTATCGAGGCCTGGTCTCAGACCGGGCCGCGGGGGCGTTGAGCCTCGAAACTCTCTCCAGGTATACTCCAGGTAGCCAAAGTCAGAAAGATAAGGTAACAATTGAACCTTGTTGAGGTCCTGGCCAATGTACATATTGGTGTAAGGCCTCTCCGGTTAGCGGGATGTTCTCACTCTTCCTGCCTTTCTGAGTGACCAAGTGAACCCTCGTTTTGTTCACATCACCTTCACGACTACACCTGGAGGTTAAACCAATAAACTTGGTTATAACTAAAACAAGTGGTAACTTGTCAGAAACAAAGAGTGCTATCCACGTGTATAGTTTGCTTACCGACGGCTTACCGAAGCAGCTTTATGGATGGATGGTGTGCTGATGAAAGTTTTCAAAGCTGGGCTCACTCCTCACTGGCCATCCATATCACCCATATAGTATCGTTTCCTCCGTCATTGAATCTTGAGCTGTTGGCACTGGATCCTCTACTCACGGTCACTGTCTTAGCCATGACGTTTCCAAAACTTCTGGGACACTATCACAAACATGGAGGAAGATTTGAGTATCTGTCTCTTCGCAGTGTCAGAGTAAATGATTCAAATAAACTCCATTCAGCGACGTCTCCTGCCCATGACACAACCACTTAGCCAGAGAAAGCGTTTGGACAAGACATTCACTCTGAGATTAAAAAGCTCTCGCTTGTTTTGATGTACCCTCAGGAATGTTCTTCAGTAACAAGCTATGCTTTTGTTCTCTTCCACTTTTAGACGACAGTCTTTGACTCTCCTGATTCTGGTTCCTAATATGAGGCTGTATTCTCTGTAAACATAAAAGATGACATACTTCACTGGCAAACTTCAGAGAAAATGCACCCAAAGGCCATAGCAGCATGGGTTCGAGTCCTTGGCTACTGCAGTGTTGTTATTGATCAATACCACTTGTTCGTGGTCACAATAATATAAAATATTGCTCGTTGTACTAGTACACCAAACAGGGACTAGAGTGAAATTAGCCTAGAGTCATCCACACCATCGTGTGTCCTTGGGTAGCGAATACAACATCCAGTTCCGCTGGATGCGCTACTCTTAAGGATCGTATGGTCCAGTGGACTGGGGCGTCATATGTTTTCGCCCACCATGAGGCAGGCCAAAGCAGCATGGGTTCGAGTCCTTGGCTAGTGCAGTGTCGTTATTGATATATATACATACATACATACATACATACATATATATATATATAATATATATATATATATATATATAATATATAATATATATATATATATATATATACATATATATATATATATATATATATATGTTGTGTATCTTATACGTATATGCTTCTAAACTGTTGTGTTCTGAGCACCTCTGCAAAAACAGTGATTATGTGTGAGTGAGGTGAAAGTGTTGAATGATGATGAAAGTATTTTCTTTTTGGGGATTTTCTTTCTTTTTGGGTCACCCTGCCTCGGTGGGAGACGGCCGACTTGTTGAAATATATATATATATATATATATATATATATATATATATATATATATATATATATATATATATATATATATATATATATATATATATATATATATATATGTATATTGAAGTATATGTACATATGTACATACATATAGTAGATCCCTAGACCGTACTTGATTTCAAAATATTATGTAATTGGCATTTAAAGAGAATATAGGAAGCTTTCCAATTATTTGTGTTCGTACAAACCTGTTGGAGATTCCCACCCACCTCCGTCTGAGTCATCTTAGGCTCATGACGATAACCAATAGGATGCGAGTACTTTGTTCAGCCCTCCCATATAAAACGAGAAGGTGATCAGCTTGACTCACTCCTCTGTTTCTTGCTCAGTAGTTACTGATCGATCCACAGCTCTTTTGTATTTCTCTGTGACATTAACTATTTAGATAATATACACGCAACTTTCTCGGTCTGCTGCTCGAAGGTAAGTGTTCAAAATTTATAACACAAGTCATATATTTCATTCAGTTTTTTGGAATAGATGCATCAACAGAAGTAACTTTGAATACCAGTTCCACTCTATCACTGCCTTGCCAGAGACGTGCCTACATTACACGCTCACGCACGCTTGCTGGAAGTCCAAGCCCCTCGCCCACAAAACCTCCTTTACCCCCGCCCTCCAACCTTTTCGAGGACGACCCCTACCCCGCCTTCCTTCCCCTACAGATTTATACGCTCTCCATGTCATTCTACTTTGATCCATTCTCTCTAAATGACCAAACCACCTCAACAACCCCTCTTCAGCCCTCTGACTAATACTATTATTAACTCCACACCTTCTCCTAATTTCCACACTCCGAATTTACTGCATAATATTTACACCACACATTGCTCTTAGACAGGACATCTCCACTGTCTCCAACCACCTCCTCGCTGCTGCATTTACCACCCAAGCTTCACACCCATATAAGAGTGTTGGTACTACTATACTTTTATACATTCCCTTCTTTGCCTCCACAGATAACATTTGTTGCCTCCACACATACCTCAATGCACCACTCACCTTTTTTCCTTCATCACTTCTATGATTAACCTCATCCTTCATAAATCCATCCGCTGACACGTCAACTCCCATGTATCTGAAAACATTCACTTCTTCCATACTCCTCCTCCCCAATTTAATATCCAATTTTTCTTTATCTAAATCATTTGATACTCTCATCACCTTACTCTTTTCTATGTTCACTTTCAACTTTCTACCTGGTCAGAGACCGAGCCGCGGGGGCGTTGACCCCCGGAACTCTCTCCAGGTAAACTCCAGGTAAACACACATTCCCAAATTCGTCCACTAACCTTTGCAATTTTTCTTTAGAATCTCCCATAAGCACAGTATCATCAGCAAAAAGTAACTGTATCACTTCCATTTTGTATTTAATTCCCCATAATTTAATCCCACCCCTCTCCTGAACACCCTAGCATTTATTTCTTTTACAACCCCATCTATAAATATATTAAACAACCATGGTGACATTACACATCCCTGTCTAAGACCTACTTTTACCGGGAAGTAGTCTCCCTCTCTTCTACACACCCTAACCTGAGCCTCACTATCCTCATAAAAACTCTTTACAGCATTTAGTAACTTACCACCTATTCCATATACTTGCAACATCTGCCACATTGCTCCCCTATCCACTCTATCATATGCCTTTTCTAAATCGATAAATGCAATAAAAACTTGCCTACCTTTATCTAAATGCTGCTCACATATAAGCTTCAATGTAAACACTTGATCTACACATCCCCTACCCACTCTAAAACCTCCTTGCTCATCCGCAATTCTACATTCTGTCTTACCTCTAATTCTTTCAATAATAACCCTACCGTACACTTTTCCTGGTATTCTCAGTAAACTTATTCCTCTATAATTTTTACAGTCTCTTTTGTCCCCTTTCCCTTTATACAAAGGGACTATACACGCTCTCCGCCAATCCCTAGGTTCCTTCCCCTCTTTCATACATTTATTAAACAAAAATACCAACCACTCCAACACTATATCCCCCCCTGCTTTTAACATTTCTGTCATGATCCCGTCAGTTCCAGCTGCTTTACCCCCTTTCATTCTACGTAATGCCTCACGTACCTCCCCACACTCACATCCTGCTCTTCTTCACTCCTAAAAGATGATATACCTCCCTGGCCACTGCATGAAATTACCGCCTCCCTTTCTTCGTCAACATTTAAAGGTTCCTCAAAATATTCTCGCCATCTACCCAAAACCTCCATCTCCCCATCTACTAACTCCCTTTCTCTATTTTTAACTGATAAATCCATTTGTTCCCTAGGCTTTCTTAACTTGTTTAACTCTCTCCAATTTTTTTTCTTATTTTCATTAAAATTCCTTGAGAGTGCCTCTCCCACTCTATCATCTGCTCTCCTTTTGCACTCTCTCACCACTCTCTTCACCTTTCTTTTACTCTCCATGTACTCTACTCTTCTTATAACACTTCTGCTTTGTAAAAACCTCTCATTAGCTACCTTTATCTCTTTTATCACACCCTTTACTTCATCATTCCACCAATCACTCCTCTTTCCTCCTGCACCCACCCTCCTATAACCACAAACTTCTGCCCCACATTCTAACACTGCATTTTTAAAACTATTCCAGCCCTCTTCAACCCCCCTTTTCCCCCCACTACTCATACCTGCGCCAGTCCACCTTTCTGCCAATAGTTGCTTATGTTTCACCCGAACTTTCTCCTCCCTTAGTTTATACACTTTCACCTTCTTACTTGCTGTTGCCATTTTCCTCTTATCCCATCTACCTCTTACTCTAGCTGTAGCTACAACTAAATAATGATCCGATATATCAGTTGCCCCTCTATAAACGTGTAAATCCTGGAGCCTACCCATCAACCTTTTATTCACCAATACATTATCTAACAAACTACTTTAATTACGTGCTACATCATACCTTGCATATTTATTTATCCTCTTTTTCATAAAATATGTATTACTTATTAGCAAACCTCTTTCTACACATAGTTCAATTAAAGGCTCCCCATTTTCATTTACTCCTGGCACCCCAAATTTACCTACTACTCCCTCCACAACATTTTTTCCCACTTTAGCATTAAAATCCCCAACCACAAATTCAAAACTCCCCACGCAATTACTCAACATTTCCCAAAATCTCTCTCTCTCCTCTATACTTCTCTCTTCCCCAGGTGCATAAACGCTTACAATAACCCACTTCTCACATCCAACCTTTATTTTACTCCACATAATCCTTGAATTAATACATTTATAGTCCCTCTTTTCCTGCCATAGCTTATCCTTCCATTATTGCTATTTCTTTAGCTTAAATGTAATAGAAAACCCCCGACCCAATCCATAAATTCCTCTCCCCTTAAAACCCTCCCCCTTAGCTTTGTTTCACTTAAAAAAAAAAAAAACCCGGTATCGCTTCTCTTCATAACATCCACAATGGTCAGTCGTCACGTGAGGTCACAGACCCTGGGTTTGGGGATTAGCGTGGACGGTTACAAGCTGGCTTGCTTTTGCGTGTTTTAAAAAAGAGGTTGGAAGTTGAAGGAGGGGGCTTGCTTTCCCGGAGGGGAAATTTGGAGGCTAAGGTCCACCTCAGTGGGTCTGGGAGGAGGTGAGGTGACTGGAGTTGTGGGGATGAGGGTTTAGCAGTGAGGTGCAGTCTGTCTCTCGCTGTGGGAGGCTGTAGGGGGGGAGGGGAGCAAAAGGTACCAGCAGTGAGGTGCAGGCCCGCAACCCGCTACAAATGGCGAGTGGTAACCACTAATGGGGGGAGAATCAAAAAAGGAAAGTTAAAGTGAAGATCTGAAGGTAGGTAATCGCTTCTCTGTTCTGTATTTTCAGGGGCCCAGTGAAGGTAAGGGTACTACTGCCCCTGCTAACAGAGTAAGCAAAATTCTTGTGGTTGGTGACTCTCAGATAAGGTATATTGACCGTGCTTTTTGTAATAGGAATAAGAAGAAGAAAAGATAGAGTGTGCTTCCCTGGAGCTGGTGTTGGGGACATAGTTAACGGCTGGATAATATCATGTCAGGTAATGGGGAACAAGCCCATTATTTTGCTCAGTGCTGGTGGAAATGATATTGGAAATGGTTTGGAGAGAAAGCTGCTAGGTAAGTACAGGTCAGCTTAGATTTCATTAAGTCTAAGGGAGGGGTTCCACTCATATGTGCATCTTGCCTAGAAGGGGAGTAGGAAATGAATGGTTGTCTAGGGCAAATTGGTGTAAATTGCTGGGCTAGACAGATACTGCAAGGAACTTGCAATCCCATTCATTGACAACTGGAAAACTTTTATGGGGAAACATGATATGTATGCAAGGGATGGGGTACATCTCTCTGGGGCTGGGGTGGTAGCACTTGCAAACTCAATTGAGAAGGCCATTGGTGAAATGCCTATGATTTTAAACTGATAAAAGATAGAAAGGGATGGGGGTGTGTGTGGGAAACAAGCAGGGTTTCAACAATAGGGTTGGAATCAGTAAATGTATAAAAGGCATTCAGCATGAAATTATAAATAAAGACAACAGATCAGGTCAGCAAACAAAGGGGACAGCAGAGGACAGCAAGGACTAGCTCCCTTAAGGTTTACTATACTAATAGCAGGAGTGTAAGAAATAAGATAGTGAGCTAAGATTAATTGCAAGTGCAGGAAACATAGATATTATTGCTATAAAAAGAGACCTGGCTCAATCTGAAAGATAGATAGATGCCCTCTGAATGTCACATACAAGGCTAAAAAAATTTTTTCCACATGACGGGTAAACAGGAAGGGTGGGGGGTAGCGATGTATGAGAGAAAATTTAAATTGTTGTGTTAGACAAGATATAAAAGGAAGGTCACCCCACTGAATCTGTTTGGTTCGCTTCTCGGGGGCCGGAAAAACTTTTTTGGGGTGTGATTACGGGCCCCAAACTTGAAAGGGAGTGAGAAAACTTCTATGGGACGAAATTCGTAAGGATCTACATACAAAAAGTTGGGGTAATGGAAAAGATTTCAACAAACAGATTGCGGGAGAAATTTGACGGGAAATTTAGAGTCAGGTACTTTCTGATACGTTTTAGGATTTTTTTTTAAAAAAGTTTTTGACAGACCCAAACTAGAGGAAATAAACCCTACTTGGTTTTTTCCCCATAGGAAACACTAATTAATAATCTTGAGGTTAAGAGAGTTGGGGAAATGATCAAAAATCACCAGTTTAATTATATGGAATTCCCCCTAATAAGGGCAATAAAAGTCTTGTCCCTGACTTTCGCTTGGCTGATTTATAGGACGAAAAATTACTTGGGTGGGCTAAACTGGAATGCCCTGACTAAGGGTCAGGTGGGTGGTGATGGTTGCCGATATGATGCTTTCCAGGGCATAGTTCTAGCTGCTCAGTCAAATTATGTTCCAAATAGGGAAATCAGATCAAACAAAAATGATCCTAAATGGATGAACAATAGATTAAATATCTGATTGGTCAAAAGAGAGGCATACATAGGCAAATCAAAAGAGGAGAGGGGCAATTAAGAAATCGATATATTCAGTTAAAGAGAGAAATAAAAAAGGGAATTAGAAAAGCAAAAAGAGATTATGAGGTTAACGTTGCAAGAGAATCGAAGACTAACCCAAAAGGATTCTTTCAGGTATACAGAAGTAAGATCAGGGACAAGATAGGCCCACTCAAAAGTTCCTCGGGTCAGCTCACTGACAGTGATAAGGAAATGTGTAAAATTTTTTTAACACATACTTCCTCTCAGTTTTTACACAGGAGGATACCAGCGAAATTCCAGTAATGATAAATTATGTAGAACAGGACGATAATAAACTGTGCACGATTAAGGTCACAAGTGACATGGTCCTTAGGCAAATAGATAAATTAAAACCTAACAAATCCCCAGGCCCTGATGAACTGTATGCAAGGGTTCTAAAGGAATGTAAAGAGGAGCTTAGCACACCTTTGGCTAATCTTTTCAACATATCACTACAAACTGGCATGGTGCCAGATAAGTGGAAAATGGCAAATGTGATACCTATTTTCAAAGCAGGTGACAGGTCCTTAGCTTCGAACTATAGACCAATAAGCCTAACCTCCATAGTGGGAAAATTTATGGAATCAATAATTGCCGAGGCAGTTCGTAGCCACCTGAAAAGCATAAATTAATCAACGAATCTCAGCATGGTTTTACAAAGGGGCGTTCCTGCCTTACGAATTTATTAACTTTTTTCACTAAGGTATTTGAGGAGGTAGATCATGGTAATGAATATGATATTGTGTATAGGGACTTCAGTAAGGCTTTTGACAGGGTCCCACATCAGAGACTATTGAGGAAAATTAAGGCACATGGAATAGGAGGAGAAATTTTTTCCTGGATAGAGGCATGGTTGACAATAGGCAGCAGAGAGTTTGCATAAATGGGGAGAAATCAGAGTGGGGAAGCGTCACGAGCGGTGTTCCACAGGGGTCAGTGTTGGGCCCCCTGCTGTTCACAATCTACATAAACGACATAGATGAGGGCATAAAGAGCAACATCGGCAAGTTTGCCGATGACACCAAAATAGGCCGTCGAATTCATTCTGACGAGGACATTCGAGCACTCCAGGAAGATTTGAATAGACTTATTCAGTGGTCGGAGAAGTGGCAGATGCAGTTTAATAAAGACAAATGCAAAGTTCTAAATGTTGGACAGGACAATAACCATGCCACATATAAACTAAATAATGTAGATCTTAATATTACGGATTGCGAAAAAGATTTAGGAGTTCTGGTTAGCAATAATCTGAAACCAAGACAACAGTGCATAAGTGTTCGCAATAAAGCTAATAGAATCCTTGGCTTCATATCAAGAAGCATAAATAATAGGAGTCCTCAGGTTGTTCTTCAACTCTGTACATCCTTGGTTAGGCCTCATTTAGATTATGCTGCACAGTTTTGGTCACCGTATTACAGAATGGATATAAATTCTCTGGAAAATGTACAAAGGAGGATGACAAAGTTGATCCCATGTATAAGAAACCTTCCCTATGAGGATAGACTAAGGGCCCTGAATCTGCACTCTCTAGAAAGACGTAGAATTAGGGGGGATATGATTGAGGTGTATAAATGGAAGACAGGAATAAATAAAGGGGATGTAAATAGTGCTGAAAATATCTAGCCTAGACAGGACTCACAGCAATGGTTTTAAGTTGGAAAAATTCAGATTCAGGAAGGATATAGGAAAGTACTGGTTTGGTAATAGAGTTGTGGATGAGTGGAACAAACTCCCGAGTACAGTTATAGAGGCCAGAACGTTGTGTAGCTTTAAAAATAGGTTGGATAAATACATGAGTGGATGTGGGTGGGTGTGAGTTGGACCAGATAGCTTGTGCTACCAGGTCGGTTGCCGTGTTCCTCCCTTAAGTCAATGTGACCTGACCTGACTAGCTTGGGTGCATTGGCTTAAGCCGGTAGGAGACTTGGACCTGCCTCGCATGGGCCAGTAGGCCTTCTGCAGTGTTCCTTCGTTCTTATGTTCTTATGTTATCTTTTTCTTATCATTCAAGCAACATCCACGCACATTTAGACTACCGACTTTGACAATTTTCTTCTTCTTATTCTTTTTAGTAATTTTTACAGGAAAAGGGGTTACTAGCCCATTGTTCCCGGCATTTTAGTTGACTTTTACAACACGCATGGCTTACGGAGGAAAGATTCTTATTACACTTCCCCCATGGGTATAAAAGGAAAAGTAATTAGAACGAGAACTAAGATAAAATCAAAGAAAACTCAGATGAGTGTGTATAAATAAACGTGTACATGTATGTTTAGTGTGACCTAAGTGTAAGTAGAAGTAGCAAGACGTACCTGTAATCTTGCATATTTATGAGACAGACAAAAGACACCAGCAATCCTACCATCATGTAAAACAATTACAGGCTTTCGTTTTACACTCACTTGGCAGGACGGTAGTACCTCCCTGGGTGGTTGCTGTCTACCAACCTACTACCTATATATTATATATATAATATTATATATATATATATATATATATATATATATATATATATATATTTTATATATATATATATATATAATATATATATATATGAAATTCCAAGAGTTTCCGTGAGTTATCACATTATTAAGAAACTATAAAAACAAAAAATCATAGGAAGGCATATAAAGGGTGAGCACTACACCTCACCATCACATCCCACAACACAGTAATACCTCACACATGCCTAACAACATCCGACTCTGTGAAACCCATCTAATACTCTACCCATGAATTAAGATTTATTACTTGTTTAATGTCTCATTAAATTCATCCCAAATTTCATTAATTATAAATAAATCAAATTTATATAAACCAAAGGAAATATTCATATTATTTTCGAAACTGCTTTTTATGCAACATCATTCAATTATATTCCTGTCGACCATGGATTTGCTTGATACAACATTCTCAGCCTTATCAAAATCAATCCCCTCAGGGAAGGTTCCTTGATGTTGGTGAGGGGCTCTTGATTTAGGGAATTGGATCTGTGCTCCAGTTCTCCGAATTAAGCCTGAATGCCTTCCACATCCCTCCCAGGCACTGTATAATCCTACGGGTTTAGCGCTTCTTTTGATTATAATAATAATAATATCAAAATCAATTGGATAGTTAAAATCTTTCACATGAATAAATAGAGCATTGGAATCTTGTCCAGTTCTAATGCTATATTTATGTTGTTTTAATCTTAGTTCGAGACTTTTACCAGTTTGACCGTAATAAACTTTATCGTAAATTTTACAAGGAATCTTTTTAAATATATCCGTCATCATTTTGGGGAAAATTCTTTGTCAAAATTTTTGTTTTACTGTAACAAGATTTTTAAATAAAACTTTGATATTGTTAAATTAGACACATGTGCAACTCTTGGGTATCTTTAATGAGGAAACGTTTCGCCACACAGTGGCTTCATCAGTCCATACAAAGGATAAACTTGAAGAACAGGAGGAGAACGAGGTAATCAGTCCCTCAGCCTTGAGTCGATGTGGTCATCCATCAATCTATTCAAGATTGATTGACTGACCACATCGACTCAAGGCTGAGGGACTGATTACCTCATTCTCCTCCTGGTCTTCAAGTTTATCCTTTGTATGGACTGATGAAGCCACTGTGTGGCGAAACGTTTCCTCATTAAAGATACCCAAGAGTTGCACATGTGTCTAATTTAACATGTCGGTTCTTTGAACCATTCATCTACAACTTTGATATTAAAAGTCTTAAGAAGAGAAGGCATATCAACCAAGTTTTCATGGTAAGGGAGAACCAACATATTTTTAGTTGAAAAAGGTTGGTTGTCCTTTTTTGGATTGAAAAAGGTATTTTTAAAAATTTTAAAAGATTTATCAATTGCGTTTCTTGGGTACGTGTCAGCCGGTGAGTGGGTAAAGGGGACAGGACCTGTAGTGAAGCTATAAATTTGGTAGAAAGTTCCTTTGTCCTGCGATTCTTGATCTTGTGTTGGTGTTCTGTATTATATTGGATTCTGGTATGTACTTCTTGATTGCGAATTTTGATATGTCGTCTGGCTTCCATTTTCCCTTTGAGATGTTGAAATTAGGAGTGGTCACTGGAAGGTCAAATTCCATTATTTTGAGTTTGTAGCAGCAGTGTGATTTATGTTTGATGGCAGCAGCTCCCCAATAAAAATTGTGATTGTTTTAGGTGACATGATGAAAAATGGGTGAATTGTCCAGTGCATTACTTATTGCCTCTAGATTTTAATGGAACTTCAGTTCAAAACAATATAAGAACATTAGTAAGGAGAAACACTGCAGTAGGCCTGTTGGCCCATACTGGGCAGGTCCTTCACAAATCCAACCCACTAACAGAATATTTGCTAAACCCACTTTAGTTCTGCCCTAACAATAAGCTCTGATAAATCCACTAATTCATGTACGAGTCTCACTCGAATCCAACCCCTCTCACTCATGTATTTATCCAGCCAAAATTTGAAACTACCCAAGGTTTTAGCTTCATTAACCCTTCTAGACAGACTGTTCCACTCATCAACTACGCTATTTCCAAACCAATATTTTCCTATATGCTTTCTAAATCTAAACTTATCTTATATGAATCCATTATTGCTGTTTTTCTCTTAGAGAGATATCCTCAAGACCTTATTTATATCTCCTTTGTTAATGCACATGTTCCACTTATACACTTCGATCATGTTTTCCCTCATTCTTAGTCTTAAAAGTGAATGTAATTTAAGGGACTTCAATCTTTCTTCATAAGGAGGATTTCTCATTCTATGAATTAATCTTGTCATTCTTCACTGAATGTTTTCTAACGAATTTATATCCATTCTGTAATATGGAGACCAGAACTGTGCTCCTTAATCTAGGTGAGGCCTTACTAATGATGTACAAAGCCGTAGAATAACTGCTGCTCTTCTGTTGTTTACACTTCTTGATATAAATCCCAATAATCTATTTGCCTTATTACGCACGCTTAGGCATTACTTAGGCATTGCTAAGTTCTACACTACTGAGCTGATAGGTGCTAGGGTTATGAACATTCACAAGGTTTAAAACTTTGCATTTGTCTACATTGAACTGCATCTGCCACTTTTCATACCACGAATTGAGTTTTTCTAAATCCTTCTGAAGTTCTGTGACATGTGCGTTTGAATCGATTATCCTACCTATCTTCGTGTCATCAGCGAATTTACTCATATCACTAGTAATTCCCTCGACTAGGTTGGTAGATAAGACACATGGGGAACATTTAGGCAACTTTATTCCGAAACGTTTCGCCTACACAGTAGGCTTCTCCAATCGAGTACAGAAAGTAGGCAGGAGCAGTAGAGATGTGAAGACGATGTAATCAGTCCATCACCCTTGTAGTCGTAGATTTAAGGTTGTCACTCCCTCAGCCTGGAGAAGTTCTGTTCCAAAGTCTGGACTAACTGAAGATCAAGCGACAGTGTTGAGACTTAAATACTGTCGGAAGGAGAGGTGCAAAGTAGTAGTAGTGTGAATGGAGCCACTGGGAGGTGATGGACTGATTACATCGTCTTCACATCTCTACTGCTCCTGCCTACTTTCTGTACTCGACTGAAGAAGCCTACTGAACGTTTCACATACATATCCCACTGCTGGACCTGCTACTCCTATAAACACACCACCAAGGACTGCTCCATCAAGGATAAGAAGTTTTGTTCAAAATGTGGGAATGATGGACACGATTTCAGATCCTGCACCATTACTACAGCACCAACATGTCTTAACTGCAAGGGTAATCATCATACCCTTGCAGCTAAGTGCCCACTCAGGAAAGAACTCATATTGAAGAAAACTAAAGCTCTGAAGAACACCTCTAATTCACCGACATACGCTGCAATGACCAAACCACAAACCGACACCACCGAGACTCTACACGCCAATCTGCAGGCACCTTCGCCCAGCAACTCCCTCTCTCCACTCCCCGACGGTGTTTCCTCCAAGGTGCTGTACTGCATGGTGTATGCACACCTTGCAAACGTAGCAAACCCGGCACTTTCAACACCACTATTAACGAACTATTCCGTCTGAACAACATGCCTGCCTTCAGTTTTCCGGACTCCACACCTTCAGCAGACATCCTCAAGATCCTTCCCAACGTCCTGAACTTTACTGCACCTGCAGACCTGTCTCCTGCCCAAGCAACTGTAGCTCCTGTAACTTCTATAACCACTTCCACCGCTGACAACGTTGATCATGTTGCCTCAACCACCGTCTCCCACCTCTCCTAGCCTGCTGTTACACAACCATTACACCTCTCCACTGCTGCTGTCGACCCCCAGTCACATGCTACCACCATTGTAGATTCGCCCAATGAATCCACTCCAGAAGAGGAAGATAACGACGACTCCAGTAAACCCTCATTGGAAAACCTTACCTTCTACATTTCTCCTTCATATACTGACACCATGACCTGTACTGAACTCTACAAAAGCCTCAGTGCTGGAACAGTCAAGTATGCCTGTGAATCACCGCTTCACTTCACACTCACCCAAGATCTTGAGTTCATCAAGCCTCTACGTTTCACCTTCAGTAACAAGGCTAAATTATACCACCTATCTAGGAGCAGCTTAAAAAAGTTCGAAAATGGCTCCATTGCTAACCTGCCTCCTCAGTTACTCCTATAACTCCCATATGTCATATGTCATAGAAGAGGTCCCAGTTGTCTATGAATGTTACTGCATTTTCTTTACAGTGTTTGTCCAGCCAGCAATTGACACCGATTGCCCTGGACAACTATTCATTTCCAACTCCTCTCCTGGGCAAAGTACCATGCATCACAGGGCTCCCACCTTTCTTCCTAATTATCTCTACTGCAGTCCTATACTTGCTAATCAGGTCTTCACTCCTATGTCTGCCAACATTGTTGCCTCCCGCACTGAGGCAGGTAATAGGATTGCTCCTATTACCTTTCATGATATCGCCTAGATGGCTAACAATGTTCCCATTCCAGCCCCAGGAAAACATACCCTCTGCCTCCTCTTCCTATCCCTAAGACAAAAAGCTCTATCCATACACAATGTTCTTACCTTCACTGGCGGAGTTCGTCGTGACGTTCTCGATGGTCTTCGTTGGGGATTTCAAGGGATGTCGACTCACCCTCATCTGTCAATGCTTCCTTGGTGCTCATTGTGACGTTCCCAGTAGACAACCCATATTCGTCTGGTAGCACCGAAAATGGGTTCGAAGTTTCTGCAGTAGTCTTATGGAACTTCGTTGTTTCTGCCATTCCATCAGTCTTCTTGATCTTCAGCTTCGTTCCATATTACCCGGCCATTGACCAGGTTCCCCTCTTGACCTAAGGACTCACAACTTGAAGATTACTACGAATCTTCTTGTTTTCCTCCGTCAATCGCCGTATCTCGAGCTTAGCTATCCTAAGCTCCTCTTTAAGGTGCTGGTAAAGTTGTTCAATGGAGGATATCTTGGTTCAGATTTACAGAAAGTACACTAGATATGTCCTCACAGGTCACCACTGAGCTAAGTACAGGTCACCACTGACTGGCTTCACTGTGTCGTTTACAATTGTCCTTGTTGGAAGATCATGTGTGGTTGATTCACCCTAAACCCATAAGCAGGGTATGCCACTGAGACCAATCATCTCCACCAGAGGGTTACGAGGTACGAGGTTCTGATTTGGTAAGATGGGGAAAGGAAGAAGGTTGGGTAAGGATGGAAATGTGGGAAAGTGTTGGGAGGGTGGTGGGGGAGGTAGGGTGTTGAAGGCAAGTGGCCTAACCACTTTGGCGCAGTTTAAACAAGTGTGTGTGTATGTTGTGTTATTCATGAATATATTAGATTCAGAGGATAGGTATACTTCCTGCCCGTCAGTTGTATACAGTTATACCAGCAGTATACCGGTAAGCCACTGAGTTGGAAGGATACGTACCATTTGCAATTGCTTATTTTTTTTATTGCGCAAGAGGTCGGTCGTAAGGCTGCTGCTGCAAGTGGTAGTTGCAAGTCGTTCGATGGAGACTGGATGCTAACGCAGAGTTAGTTGGCTAGGCAGTTTCTGAGGTGGTATCCTGCTGTAGGATGTTTGCAGATGTTATAAGGCTAGTTGTAAGGTGTAGATTGATAGAAGTAGGTCTCCCAAAACTGGGGTGCATTTATCCTTGTTCTTGGACTTAGAATGGTTCTGGAGGATTATTATCGTATAAATTAGTTACAAGGCTAAGCGGTTTTCTATCTCCTTTTCTCGACAAGTTTTTCAGTCACATTTTATTCATACATATATTCTTAGCTCTTACCTTGTTCCAGTTGCTATTACCATACATATGGGTATTTTATTTCGTCGTTGCTTTCCACTATTGCTGTAGTTTTTATACATTACCTAATACACATATATCTGTGCTGATATCAAAGTTTCTTTTCTATAGCCATCTTGAATATTATTTGAAAGAGCCAAAAATCCCTCAGGATAATTGCTGTTTATATTATTAGTAACACTTTAACCATTTATTTACTAAAACACGAACCTCAACTGTGCCTTTCATTATTTTAAAACTAGAAATGATATCACACTCGCTGCATCCCCCACACCACCGGATATCTAACACCACAACCCCCACACCACCGGATATCTAACACCACAACCCCACACCACCGGATATCTAACACCACAACCCCCCACACCACCGGATATCTAACACCACAACCCCACACCACCGGATATCTAACACCACAACCCCCACACCACCGGATATCTAACACCACAACCCCCACACCACCGGATATCTAACACCACAACCCCCACACCACCGGATATCTAACACCACAACCCCCACACCACCGGATATCTAACACCACAACCCCCACACCACCGGATATCTAACACACACAACCCCCACACCACCGGATATCTAGCACCACAACCCCCACACCACCGGATATCTAACACCACAACCCCCACACCACCGGATATCTAACACCACAATCCCACACAACACCAGATATCTAACACCACAACCCCCACCCCACCGGATATCTAACACCACAACCCCCACCCCACCGGATATCTAACACCACAACCCCCACCCACCGGATATCTAACACCACAACCCCCACCCCACCGGATATCTAACACCACAACCCCACCCCACCGGATATCTAACACCACAACCCCACCCCACAGGATATCTAACACCACAACCCCCACCCCACCGGATATCTAACACCACAACCCCCACCGACCGGATATCTAACACCACAACCTCTACCTCACCGGATATCTAAACACTACACACCCCCACCCCACCGGATATCTAACACCACAACCCCCACCCCACCGGATATCTAACACTTCAACCCCCAACCCACCGATATCTAACACTACAACCCCACCCCACCAGATATCTAACACTACAACCCCCAACCCACCAGATATCTAACACTACAACCCCCAACCCACCAGATATCTAACACCACAACCCCAACCCACCAGATATCTAACACCACAACCCCCAACCCACCAGATATCTAACACCACAACTCCCACCCCACCAGATATCTAACACATTCAACCCCAACCCACCAGATATCTAACACACTACAACCCCCACTCCACCAGATATCTAACACTTCAACCCCCAACCCACCAGATATCTAACACTACAACCCTCCACTCCACCAGATATCTAACACTACAACCCCAACCCACCAGATATCTAACACTACAACCCCCACTCCACCAGATATCTAACACTTCAACCCCCAACCCACCAGATATCTAACACTACAACCCTCACTCCACCAGATATCTAACACTTCAAACCCCCAACCCACCGATATCTAACACTCACAACCCTCACTCCACCAGATATCTAACACTACAAACCCCAACCCACCAGATATCTAACACTTCAACCCCCACTCCACCAGATATCTAACACTACAACCCCCAACCCACCAGATATCTAACACTTCAACCCCCACTCCACCAGATATCTAACACTACAACCCCCAACACCACCGATATCTAACACTACAACCCCACTTACCACCAGATATCTAACACTTCAACCCCCAACCCACCAGATATCTAACACCTACAACCACTCACTCCACCAGATTACTAACACTTCAACCCCCAACCCACCAGATATCTAACACTACAACCCCACCACCCAGATATCTAACACTACAACCCCAACCCACCAGGATATCTAACACTTCAACCCCCACTCCACCAGATATCTAACACTTACAACCCCCAACCCACCAGATATCTAACACTACAACCCTCACTCCCACCAGATATCTATACACTTCAAAACCCCCACCCACCAGATATCTAACACTACAACCCTCACTCCACCAGATATCTAACACTACAACCCCCAACCCACCAGATATCTAACACTTCAACCCCAACCCACCAGATATCTAACACTTCAACCCCCAACCCACCAGATATCTAACACACAACCCTCACTCCACCAGATATCTAACACTTCAAACCCCCAACCCCACCAGATATCTAACACTACAACCCTCACTCCACCAGATATCTAACACTTCAACCCCACTCCACCAGGATATCTAACACTACAACCCCCACTCCCCAGATATCTAACACTACAACCCCCACCCACACAGATATCTAACACTACAACCCCCACTCCACCAGATATCTAACACTACAACCCCCACTCCACCAGATATCTAACACTACAACCCCCAACCCACCAGATATCTAACACTACAACCCCCAACCCCCAGATATCTAACACTACAACCCTCACTCCACCAGATATCTAACACTTCAACCCCCACTCCACCAGATATCTAACACTACAACCCCATCCCCCAGATATCTAACACTACAACCCCCACTCCACCAGATATTCTAACACTAACAACCCCACTCCACCAGATATCTAACACTACAACCCCCACTCCCCCAGATATCTAACACTACAACCCTACAACAGAGAGATGCATCCCATCACGTGTATTACCTGTATTACAAGAAATTAACAACAATTGCCTCTGCAATTTATCTGGCACTTAACACTAACTGAAATAAACCTGCGCCACTAATTACGGTACAAGTTAAGACGATATTTTGGTCCATCGTGACCCACTGTCAGTGTCCTGGACAATGGTCCAGGACTGACCAAAACATGATCTTACTTTTCTTTTAGTAAGTTTATGTTTTTTTTAATTATTCCAGTAACGTTATTGTGACGTATCGTATATTCCAGTAACGTTATTGTGACGTATCGTATATTCCAGTAACGTTATTGTGACGTATCGTATATTTGAAAAACAGTTAATAGAATAAGTAAGATCGTTCGGATTTTTAACCCCGGAGTGTTGGGCCACCCAGGATAACCAAGAAAGTCAGTGCGTCTATCTTAGAATGTCTAACTTATTTCCATTGGTCCTTAATCTTTCCCCAGAGCGACCCACACCATGTCGTACTAACATCCAGTAACCTATTGTGCGTAGTGAACGAGGACAATAGGTGTAAGGAAACGTTTGTGAAATGTTTCCGACACCGCGGAATCGAACCCGGCCCTCCGTTGTGAACGGGAGCTTTAGCCACAGGCCATCGTGCACCCCAAATATATAAAGTATTAAAAAAATATTTAATTTACAGTACGTTATAAATCAGCACTAAAGAATTTAATTGTTGAATTATTCCCACTTCCTGGGCAAAGAAATCTGAACGATATATTTTAGATTTATTTAAATAATTCTAGATAATCCTGACGAGCAAATAAAATGAAGTATAATTGTTCTTCAACATTTCAGTCAGATTTTAGGAAGACAAAAAGATATATAACACAAGTTATTTATTGAAATAATTTTATAATTTTTATTCACCGCAGAAATTGGTGGCTGACTTTAATTCATTCTCATTTTCGCAGAGAATTATAATGAGGCTCCGAGGCAGGTTCGAGCCCACAACCGCAACTGAGCGAGCGAGTATTGTGACCATGCGGGCTCGTGGTATGTCTTTCCGATCCATCGCTAACGTGACTGGCGTAAGTGTGTCGACCGCGTACAGGTGGATACACCGCTTCCTGGAGAGCGGCAGCATCCACTCAACACCTTGCACACGAAAAGCTCTTAAAGCAAATGTCATATTTAAAGAAGCTTTTATTCGTGCAAACACTGCACAGTTTTCATTGTCTTCGATGAATTATATGTTTTCTCACCCATTCTGTAATATAGCACAAGTACCCTCTATATTACTAATAAGGAAACAAAATCAGTTTAATTTAAACCTTCTCCAAGAATTGGGACTTTTGAAAGTAATACACGAAGCTCGGTCCTCTTTCATTATTTAGTCTGATAAATGACTACAGTCAAACTACCCATGTGGCAAACAATATATCCACTGAAATCTGGAACATAGTTGCGTCCGTGTTATCAATACATAGCATTTTCTGAAATGTTGGTAAAATATGATTTAGAAAGACTACAACTGATATAAAAATATAGTCAAAGAGCTGTGTAAATTATTATTATTAAGTATAATCGGAATTATGCGAAGCTCGCACATCTCTGCAGATAATTTTCTTATGTGACGTTCTTGGTATTCTCTTAAAAATCGATTTTAAACAAGTTATAGAACTTTCCTTTTACTTTGGAAAGTATACAGTCAGTATTTACTTCAACTGCTCTGAGGAACTAGGTAATAATTTATAGTTTAAAAGTGTATAATAATATGCAGCTTTATAAAGTTACAACTTTTTTGTAAGTGAGGATAAAATCTTAAAAACAAAATGGTGTTTTAGATTTGATTAGGTTTGGTTAAATTAAATAAGGTTCGGTTACGCTACATTAGGTATGATTCGGAAAGATTGATTTATACTCCAACCCAACCCAATCAAAGCCAACCTAATCGAAGCAAACCTAACCCAACCCAAGCCAACTGAACCAAATCTACATCAGTCTAATGTAACCGAAGCAAAACATAACCTCACCCAACAAAATTATTTAACAGTGGCGCTCACTTGCCTTGCTTTAAAAAGTTGCAAGTTGTTTCAAAAATCGTAAATTCACATAGGTAACACTCATTAGCCATTATTGGGGCTTATGTTAACATAACATTACTGCAACATCAGGTTTCAATACTACCTGTTACTGGTTCGGCGCCTGATAAACCACCTGCAATCTTCCTCTTGTAAGGATATATGTCTGGCTAATAACTCCAGGAATAAATAGTGTTGTACAACCCTTGTAGGTTTAGCGCTTCTTTTTTATTATAATAATCCAGGAATAACAATTTAAGCAAAATACAGATAATTTTTGACTGTTTGAATATGCTGATTGACTAAGAAAATAAGTAAATGGGTTAGTTCCACCGAGCAGTTAAAGTAAATATTGACCAAACACATTTTTGTTCATATTCTAACGTCTCTGTGATTTCATTGTGATTCATCGTCTCCCCCAAAAAAAGTTGATATTAAAAATATGGGTGTCTTGTCGGAAAATAAAAGTCAAAATTCTAATTACATATTGACTTTTAAAAGGTCTGTGCAATAGTTGATTTTTTTTGGTGCATTATTTCAATGTTAAATTGGTTTGATATAACGTATTATATAAGGTTAACAAGATGTAATTCAACGTAAATATGTCTGTAATAGTAATCGTGTGTAAATAGAGATATCTCTGGATTGTGTTGAGTCAATAATAGCGTTTGCTTTAGTGCCGAAATTAATTTTCTTCATGTTTTTGTATATTGTGTTTAAGCTCATGTTTTCTTAATGAGATGAGTTAATAACATATTCCCTAATCTCGTTGGGTAATTAAGCCACATTAAGGAATTTTACGGTAACTTGAAATATCTTCAGCTGGTGGATCTCGTAACACTCTAATAAACTTTGTAAAACATCATTTTATCTCCTACAGCATCAATATATTTCGTGAAGCCTCAATAAATCTTGTCCATCTTAATTATGACACAAATGAAATAAACATATCTAGTAAAACAAAATGTTTAAGGCATCAACTATCCAATATACATAAGTAATATATAAAACAAACTGTACTAACCAGTTGGTTTTTTTACATAGGCTAATTAAATTAAATATATATATATATATATATATATATATATATATATATATATATATATATATATATATATATATATATATATATATATATATATATATATAGTAATGAAATCACGAAGCAAGTGATTTTAAATCATTTACCAAACTGTGGCAGGCCAGGACTCGACCCTACAATCCTTGTGCCGCCTCATGAGACTGCACAATGTACGTATCACCTTACCACGGAGCCAGCGATCCTACAAGAACCAAGTACACAGCACGTAGCTACGTCTTTTCTGTCTTGGCCCGAGGACACTCGTGGCAGTGGTATCTCAAGGATTAATTTCAAACAGGATGAGGCTGAAATTAATCCTTGAGATACCACTGCCATGACTGTCCTCGGGCCAAGACAGATATCACATAGCTACGTGCTGTGTGCTTGGTTCATATATATATATATGTGTGTGTGTGTGTGTGTGTGTGTGTGTGTGTGTGTGTGTGTGTGTGTGTGTGTGTGTGTGTGTGTGTGTGTCAAACAATAGCATAAGCAAACGAGAGGAAATAATAATAATTGTGAATAAGAAACCTTGTATCACGAGGGTACACTAAGACTGGGCTTTATCCCTTATGATAATAACCAAGCAAGGATATAATGCCTAACAGTTTGCTATAGTTTTCTGTATAAACAAATAAATGTGGAATAAAAATACATGCTTGATCATAGCAAGTAATTCACTCATAACGCAATTATTCCTGAAAATTCTAAGAGAAAATTTCTTAAGCAATGTTTATTCTGTTGAGTATATAATATTAGCAATATTATGAAAACGGTAATTCGAATTTACTTTTTTTAAATAAGTATCTAAATTAATTTGTAAAAATATAACGTTTTTAGCAATTTTTTATAAATAAATTTTGTGAAATTACGTAAAGACTTTCCATATCCAAATGTTTTCAAAGCTCTTGTTACGATGTCATAGAACAATAATAACCCTCCCCCCCACACACACACATACACACACACGTGATGGTGTATGTGCCAGGAACGTGCAGGGAGGCAGAGGAGAAAGTCATACGCAGGAATAAAATATTCATTGAGAGAAACAGATAGCCTAGCGCTCACCCAAAGGTGCAGAGAGGCCAAAGCTGAAGGTGATAAAGCATGGGAAAAAAAACAGAAGGCAAAGAAATCAGGAAAACAATGAATTGAGGAGAAGATCCCGAAACAAATATACATGGATAAAAAGAGAGACTCAACGATAATTTGAGAATGACATAGTAAAGAAAGACAAATCCGACCCATAGTTGTTATATAGCCACATCAGGGGGTAGACAACAATAAGGAACCAGGTAATCAAGGTGAAGAAAGAAGTGGGAAAGATCACAGGGAATGACCTAGGAAGTCTGTAAGTAGCTCAGGAAGAAATTTAGGGAGGCATTCACAGAGGAAACCGAAAGACTACTGGCGAACTGAAGCAATAGAGTGCATCAGCGAGCGCTGCTTCGAAGGCAGAAGGGCCAGTCAGTATCTATGTGATGGTACTGAGACAGCGAATACCTCCATTCCTTGTCTCAGGACAGGGAGCCAATCGACACACGCATCTGTCTGAGGTGTGGAAGATAACAAATGTAGTTCAGATTTTTACGGAAGAAAGGTATCGTTAAACTACAGAACGCTAACACTGACGTGCATAATATACAGGGTTATGGAGAAAATGCATTTGTAGTCTCAGTGGGACCCATGCTTACATCCCTATGGTGTATAAATATACATAGTTGTATTAATCTTTTTGTAACCAGCTGGCCCAGCGACTCGCGCACTGGCCTGGAGCTTTACAACTTACTTGCCGCGAGTTCAATCCCCACCCGTACCTTGGTTCATATACCTCTAATCTAAAGTTTTAGCAGATGCAGCTGCCGCCATTCTCAATGCTCCAGTCATCTTATGTAATACTTCATCTAGGTCGTCTTCCCATATATGGTACATAATTTTTTGTTAACTGGGCCTGTTGCAAAGTGCATACATGACCCGTAAATAAAAATAATTAAGTAAGTTTATTCAGGTATACACAAATACAGTTACTTAGATTATCATACATAGCAGCATATGTGTAGAAAACCTAAGATAACCCAAAAAAGTCAGACAGAGTGACTTATTTTCACTGGGGTCCTTCAGGTCTGATTGCTTGATAGATCTATGCACAGTGGTGATGACTGCTAGTTGTACATAAGGTAAGAACATGTCCCAGTCTTCGGGTGCTTGTTCAGATAATATTGCCAGAATTTTCTTAACAGTTTGTTTGGTGTGTTATACCATAATATTGACTTGTGGGTGTTATGTCGTGGTCAAGGTACTAGTAGTACCAAAGAGTTTACTGACATGGGAAAATATTTTGGCTATAAATTTTGATCCTTTGTCAGTTACAAGTTGTTTCGGTGATGCAAAGACTGACACAGATCGTTCCAGGAATGATTCTAATATAGGTTGAGGATCTTTGCTCGAGATAAGAATTTGAGAAGTATATGTTAATATATGTCGACAAATAATCAACAAGTATCAAAATATGCTATGCACTTATTTCGATGACAGTTTCCATAGTAAACATATTTCATAACATAAGAAAGCAGTCCTGGAAAATAATACGTATTCTTAGCCCGTTTAGATGTTCTATATATGTCTGGGAGAATTGCTATGTCTGAAGAACGAACCTAACATAATGTTGCCTTTCTCAAGGATTCGAGATTTACTATTTGCTATAAGATTCTGTCCGGTGCTTCCACTACCTATTACAATACACCGTCTTTTAGCTCAAATTTCTCCATCTTCCAAATAAGTGATCACTTGCTGTCATCATTCTTCCTTTACGTGAGGTTCCCATAATTTGTCACTATCCAGGGTTTCTGTGTTTATGGTCTTATTTGTAGATGGGATGGTTCAGCTAAGGGAATCAGGTACACGATAGAATGCACCTGGATGACATATTTGGTATGAATGGGCTGAAAATTCAAAGCTCCACCTAGTCATGTGATGACATCAATACCCTATGGTCCGTAATTATTATGGTCCGTAATTATTATGGTCCGTAATTATCTTTAAGTGTCTCTTGAATATATATGGTTCAAGGTAACGGATACTCTCGATTACTACTAAAGCCTTCATGTCAGTTGTGGAGCAACGTAGCTCTGGACCTTTAAGTTTATTGTTAAATTACGCAAACTTTCTGCTTTAAACATCCACCAACTGCAATAACCGATATATCAGAATGGATTTCATATTGCTTGCCAAAGTTAGGGATGACTAAAACAGGTTGATTAACTCAACTTTTAATTTGCTGTATGCCAGTTCATGCTCACTTTCCCACTTGAAAGTTGCATTCTTCCTTGTAAGAAGTCAGAGAGGCAGCAGTTATTTCTGCTGTCTTGATATGACACCAGAAATAGCCAACAACGTTCATACATCGTGTTGTCCTAGATGTAGGAATCTGAGTAACTGTTTTGCTCTTTCCTGGGTTTGGCTTAATGCTGTAACGGCCAATGAGAAATTTGAAAGATGTTGCCACTAGTTTAACTTTTTGGGCCTGCAGCTTATATCCTGGTGTATCCAGAAGTGATAAGGTTTTCGCTAAGTTATTAAGAAAGGTTTAAAAAAATAAAAGAAGAATATTCAGCAACATCTTCAAGATAACCGAGAGAATATTTTCGAAGTTGAGAGGAGCTGAATTAAGTGCGGAATCCATTCTCTTGAACAAGTATACTTTATTCCATTAGAGGAAGCAGTTTTTTTTCTATCCTCTGCTACATGGATAGCCCAATAAACAGGCTTAGAATCAAAGGAAGAAAAATATTTAGCACAGTCAAAAGAGTCAAGAATTCCTTGAATTCAAGGTAATGGATAACTATCTCCAGTGATTACCTCACTGACTTTCATATAATCTACACACAAGGGGTATGTCTGGTCTGGGTTCTTAGCTACAGAAAGCTATGAATAAGAACTTGGTTTTGTCATTCACTGTTTCAACATTTTCTGATACTCTTCCCTCCTTATGATCCTCTTTTTCCTTTCAGGCAGCCGGTACCGGCATACCTAAGAGGGTGGGTTACCTCCACTTGGTACACTGTGTTCAGTTTCCTTGTTATCCTTAGATAACAGCCCTGGGAAGTATTTTAAGATTTCTTGAATAACCTCATTCTCTGGTGAAGTGAGATGATTGAGACTCGAATCTTTCAAGGAAGGTTCTAGAACTGCCTCAACCTGGCCCAAGGAAGACTATAGAAAGAAATCAGGATTAACAGCACTAAATGCACAGTTTTCGAATGGAGTAGGAAAAGAGTTGGAAGAGTTAGATTAACAGCGTGGCTAGGGCAATAACTTCATCCATGTGATAAATAGTTTGAAAACCAACAAGTTGAAGACTGAGACACTTATGTAACATACGGGAATCTGTATTAAGGAAACGTTTCCCCACACATTGGCTTCTTCAGTCCAAGACAAAGCAGAGAGAGGCAAGGAGAGGAGGAGTTTGAGGTAATCAGTCCCTCAGCCTCGGATCGATGTGTTCAGTCCATTACTCTTCCAAGAGTGATGGACTCAACCCTGGTGAGCAGGATCTTAGTTTGTCTGTTCCTGGTGACAGTATCTGATGGTAAGGTGTCCGGGTTAAGTTCTGTCATATTTTAGGAACTATCATGTGAGAAGGAAAGTTTGAGATCATAACCTGTTGTTGTTAGTTAGGTACAACTTGTCTAGGTACAAAATCTGTAAAAAAAAATCACCTAACCTTGCAGAAGTGATTGGTGTTGACAGGTGGAAATCTGAGTCAAGTTTCCACTTTACCAGTAACCTCGACCTCATCTAAAATTATCCAATTTACTAAATACTCCTCAAATTATTTGTGTATGACATAATAATAAAAAAAATGTTAAAAAGTTGATTTAGAGGCACTAATGAAACAAATATAATTTTAAGTTATAATTAGAAAATATTAAAAAATTATAAAACTAAATAATAGCAGAATATTATTAAAAGAAAATATACTGAATAAATAAATCATGCAGTATAAATAATGCAAAAATAATACACTTCATAAATCAATATATATAGTAGTATTTCAATTACCAATTACGCCAAGGTTTGTGAGGGTAATTTTACTTTCCTAACATCACCAATAATTTTTAATACATATACATTGCTACAAAATAAGAAAAATAAAATGAAAACCGCTTGACACCCTATGTTATGACGGGTTCGAGAAGGGAAAGTGAAAAGTATTGTAATAACGGGTTTGAGCAAAGAAATGGAGAAATGGGGCGACTATAATAAGAAACAGATACGGTAATAGGAATGGAAATGAGGGAATAATATATAATCATACAGTCTAATTTATCTCAGGAATGAGGACTATAAATAAAGAGTAATATATAAATAATGAATGAAAACTACCACCAAATGAACAAGTTATAAGACATACAGTAACTACAATAGGGAGAAAGGAGAACCCAGTCAAATTTGTTCAGTTATGATTCCCCCAAAAGACTTCCTTATTGTATAAATTTTCATAAAGAGAGAGAAAAAATAAAGATAAGTTGTTTGACTGTGCATGGAAGTAGTATACATGAGATGAAACAATTGATTTTTAATATTATGAATGAAAAAGGTTGGATGTCCTAACTCTAAGCAAATTGAGACTAAAAGCGTTAATTTGGATTTCAGTGTGAGGAGTAACTGGGACAAGGTCAGGTGTAGCTGAGAGACTCAGAGCGAAGGAAGGAGCAGCAGTTATATCAAATGATCTTTATGGAAAGAGAAAAGGGAACATAATATTATATATTCAAGAATCAAGTGGATTAAAAGAATGGTGGGATGCAAAAATGAGCAAGAGTGAGCATTTATACACCTAGGGAAGTGAGAAGAATATGGGAGAGGGAAATTTGGGGAAGAATTAGACGAGACTTTATGGATTTTCGAACTAATTGGAAAAAAATACTGTTTTTGAGGCCTAAATGCTAAAGTGGGAGAAACTGTTGTAGAGGGAATAGCAGGTAATTTTAGAGTGCCAGGGCTAAATTAGGTATGTATAAACGAAATTTAATAACAGGCAGTACATATTTTAAGAAAATCGAATAAGAATATGAGATGTAATATAGAGCGTAATGATAGCAGCTTTTTTGAACTATGTATTAGAAGATAAAAGGTTGATGGGTTGACTCTTCATGTGAATGTTGATATATGGGCACCAGATACACCAGATCATTATTTAGTGTAGCTATAGTGAGAGTAGGAGGTAGGTCAGGTACAAGGAGAATTTCATTGGTGGGAGGAGATAGTTTGGGTAAGAAGCAACTATTGGAAGAAAGGTGAGCTAGAGTGAGTACAAGTAATGAGGAAGAGGTCGAGGTGGTGGAGGTATGGTGCAGATTTTGTGGAAAATTACATTTATCTGGATGTAACTCATAATGTACATACCAGTAAATGGCAACAAAGATAATTATTATTTATCAAAGTTACAGAGAAGTAGGAATTTGGGACACCTAGGTCGCAAAAAAATGCCCCCCTTCGATACCTACCACTGTCATATCCACAAGTTGCTCTAGACCTATTAATTACAAATGAAATATGTATCACCAGGAATTCTGGTAAATATATAAATTTGTGGACTGTATATCAAAATTAATAAATGATTATATATATACACATTTATATAACAGAAGGAGAATATATCTTAATACCACTTATCAATTTGACTGGAGATTACTGTGTATCATACTCAAAAAAACTCATTCTAACTAAATTTATGATGATAATACTGGCCAGAATTACAACACAATCTAGATAGCTTATCTGAAGTGTTGCTTGAGCTGTCTTGTCCAGTCGCCTGATATCTCAAGCTATGCAGGAATGCACATCCAACAATTTCGGCTTCTATTTGAGAGGTTTTAAGTCCTATATAACCTCTAAAGCACGAAAATTCTTCCGTTCATTCCCAAACGTTTGGGTTGACGAGTTCAAACATGGCGAGTCTCTTCTGCGCAGGCGCAGAATTTCCCATATTTTATAACATAAATTTTATTAAATACAATGTATTACACTAATTTACATAAAAAATACACTGTATTTTTTCTGGAAAATACATTATTTTCCACAGATTTAATCATACAGTGTTATAGTGCGCAGCAGAAGTTTGTGGGTATAGAAGGGTGAGCACAGGCGAGAAGACTAGTTGGTGGAATGACGGAGTAAAGACGTTGGTAATTGAGTAAAAGCTGCCATATGAGAAGGTTTTACTATGTAGGAATAATACACGGAGGGTAGAGTATATGTAAAGTAAAAGAGAGGTTAAATGAGTGGTGAAGAAATGCCACAGGAAAGCTAAGGAGAGAGGGAGGATCTGAGTTTTATCAACGAATTTTGCTGAGAAGGCTAAGAATAAGAAAAAGTTTTGAAGTGAGATCAATAAGTTATGAAAGTCTAGAGAACAAATTGATTTAACAGTTAAAAAGAGGAAAGATCCATTAGACGAGATGATAAAGGTACTGGGAAGATGAAAGAAATATTTAGAAAAGTTGTTGACAAAGAGAGGAAGTCACTGATTTCTTGCCTTGTTCAGAGTGTATAAAATCTCGCAGGAGTTAGAAAGACCCAGATGTAAGTGTGGGTGTAAGTGTGTGAGGCAGTGGGTAGAATAAAAGAGGATAAAGCAGCTGGGATACATGAGAGTAAGAAAGAAATGATAAAAGAAGGTGGGGAAATAGTTTTAATAAAGTGCTTGGTGCATTTGTTTAGGTTATGCATGAAATGCAGACAGGTACCCAGAGTGAGAGAGAGCAAGCATACTTCCTCTGAATAAGGAAAAGGATAGTATAACAGGGTATTAGAATTATAGAGGAATAACTCGGTTGACCATACCAGGTAAAGTGTAAGGTAGATTGATCACTGAAAGAATTATGGGTAAGACCAAGAGTTGAACTGCAAAGGAACAAGGAGGTTTTATGATGGGAATGAGATGTGCAGAGCAAGCGTTCACACTGAATCATTTCAGTGAACACTACTGTGATAAACATAAGAACATAAGAAAAGAGGAACACTGCAACACTAGATAAATCTATCTCATTCCCAAACCAACTAACAAAAATATCCACCTAAGGAATAAGTTTTGATAACCCTTTTAAACTCATGTGCAAGACCCACTCAAATCCATCTGCTCTTACTCATGTATATATCTAACCTAAATATGAAGCTACCAATCAAAGCTTTAATGACCCTATTAAGCAGTCCGTTCCACTCATCGTTTATATCTCATCTAAATCTAAACTTGTCCAATTTGAATCCGTTATTTTGAGTTCTTTCATAGGGGGATAGCCTCGTGACATCATTTATGTGTCCTTCATTTATACCCATCTTCCACTTATACACTTCAATCGTTACTTTTATTGATTTATAAACGGCATATAGCGGGAGCAACGTGACAGATGTTGCATAAATATGGAACAAGTGGAAAGTTTTTTAAATCAATAAAAGCTTTTATGAATATAGCGAGATTATGTACATAGACAGACATGTGTGATGTCATGGTTGTCTTACATGTTTATTGATGGTTATGTAAAAGACGTGAATAACAGGATGTTAGGAAGAGGTGTTGAACGAAAGGATAACGAATGTAATACAAAGTAGGATTTGTCACAGATGCTTTATGCTGATGACACATATTTTGAGAGATTTTAAACAGATGTTGCAAAGGAAGATAAATGAATTTGAGAGGGTATGCAAAAGATAGAAAATAAGGTGAACATAGGAAAGATTAAAACGATGAAAGTATCAAAATAAATAGAGGCAGCGAGAGATTGAATAACAGATTACAGGGAGGGAGTTTGGAAGAATCGGAAACGGGGGTGGGGTGGCAATCTATGCCCGATAATGTTTAAAATGTTGCATGAAAATGGGCACAAAGTCTGAAACACATACTGGTATATATATATATATATATATATATATATATATATATATATATATATATATATAATATATAATATATATATATATATATATATATATATATATTTGTGGCAGTGAAGCAGCAAACCGATTCGGGTACCATGGTCTTGTGTGCCGTAAATTCCGAGGGAAAGATTGCAAGACATGAGGAGGTTAATAACATTATCAAGAGGAGCCTCACAACAGCTGGATGCCCAGCAGTAAGGGAGCCACCCCAAGTATGCAGATCTGATGGCAGCCAGAAACTTCCAGATGGTATCACCCTTCAAGCCTGGACAGATGGAAGCAGGTGGTGTGGGACTATACATGTGCATCTACCTTGGTTGATACCTATCTCCAATACACCAGGGAGGAAGGAGGGGCAGCTGCCAACTTCAGGGAGTCCCAAAAGTCTAGAAAATATGGAGAACTTTCCCATCATTATATGTTTGTTCCCATAGGCTAAGAGACCCTTGGCTCATGGGGAAAAGTGTATCTAAATTCCTTAAGGAGCTGGAAAAAGACTCATCAGGGTAACTAGGATCCCAGGGCAGCTAGTTTTCTGTTCCAGCGGCTCAGTGCGGCTGTTCAAAGGGGTAATGCCTGCTGTATTTTGGGCACACGCCCCAGCTCTGAGGAGCTGGATGAGATTTTCGCCTTATAATCGGTGATACACACGTAACAACATGTACCGTATATGCCACCTTTATATCAACAATGTATCTCTTAAATCTTCTGTACCATATTATGTAATAAAATATTCCTATTGGTAAAAAAAAAAATATATGAAAAGATGGGGTGGTAGGGGAAGTGGAATATTCAAACGGCTTCAGGAAGAAATCCAAATGTTCTTCCTTGAAGCCTTTTTATCCACTTCTCCGAGGTTATGGATCCCACAATTTACACCAGAGGTGGACTCCATCCTATATATATTTTAAAAATAAAAAAAATAATATTTATATATGTATATATATATATATATATTATATATATATTATATATAATATATATATATATATATATATATATATAATATATATATATATATATATATGTCCGTGCCGAATATGTAAAACTGGTCAATTAGCAAGAACTCATTTAAAATTAAGTCCTTTCTAAAATTTTCTCTTATACGTTTAAAGATATATTTTTTTCATTAATGTTAATGTAAATAATTTTAATTTTGCTCCAAAAGAATCTTAGAAAACTTACCTAACCTTATTATAACAAGAACAATTTATTTTAGCCTAACTCAACTAAATATATTTTAGATTTGTTTACAATAATTTAATACTAAACAATCACAGTGAAATATATTTTTTTCGTTAGGTTCAGAATGATTTTGGCGAAATTATTGCATACACAAATTTTCACTTGTCCTATATGGCAAGATGAACGTTGCTATTTAAGCCAAGATGGCAAGTTCTGCCTATTCGGCACGACATATATATATATATATATATATATATATATATATATATATATATATATATATAATATATATATATAATATAGATATATATATATATATATATATATATATATATATATATATATGCAAAACAGCCACTCTGAAAGAATAGAGAAATTCCAAGCGCTTTCGTGACTACTCACATTATCAAGGAACTATGAAAGTAAAGCATCCAAGGAAGCTATATAAGGGGTCTGGCCAGCACCTCACTATCAGATCCCACAACGGTTAAACACCTGACGCGCGCCGACCTGTGCAAAGGACCTATCCAAGTTGGGTCGGCGCGCGTCAGGTGTTTAACCGTTGTGGGATCTGATAGTGAGGTGCTGGCCAGTCCCCTTATATAGCTTCCTTGGATGCTTTACTTTCATACTTCCTTGATAATGTGAGTAGTCATGAAAGCGCTTGGAATTTCTCTATTCTTTCAGAGTGGTTGTTTTGCATATTCTGAAATCACCTGTTTACTGTGATCTTATTGCTATATATATATATATATATATAATATATATATATATATATATATATATATAAATATATATATATATATTATAATATATATATATATATATATATATATATATATAATATATATATATACCAAGAACACAGGTCTGACAGAAGTTAAAAGCATCCTGATGGAGCCACTATGCTACCCTGGAAGGATGGCCAGCAGATTGCCTGGGAATACACCTGTGTCGCCACATTGGCTGACACCTACTTGCAATACTCTGAAACTGAAGGGGATGGAGCCGCCAGCTACAAGGAGACCCAGAAGACCAGTAAATATGTCTACTTGCTCCTTTACTATAACATCATCCCAGTAGGGTCGGAGACCCATGGAGCATGGGGCAAGTGTGCCGTAAAGTTCCACAAAGAGCTGGGTGAAAAACTCATCACGGAAACCAAGGATCACAGAGCGGCCAGCTTCCTCTTTCAGAGACTCAGTGTTGCAATCCAGAGGGCAAATGCCTGCAACATTCTGGGTACAAGACCCACCGCCGGGGAGCTGGACTATGTATCCGAGATGTAGGCTCTGAGATGTTATCTATGTTGTTCTCCCCACTGTATTTTTTTGTAAATATATTTTATCTTTAAATAAAGTCTACATAGAATATGGAATATAGAGAGTGGAAGAAGACACTATTCAAACAGCTCAGGTGGGAACTTTGAGTCTTCCCTGAAATGTTTCATAAATATTTTGAAGATTCTTGATCTGATTCACTAATTATATTAGTTCCTTAATTATTGATATACACCATGATTTTAACATGTAGGAACACTGCAGAGCACTCTAGCTCTATCTAATAGGCATCTATTGTTTACTTGCATCAGTCTATCTAAATTATAGCCCTTGTAATTTATATGAACAAAAAAAAAGCTCTTGCTAATACATTATCTCCATGTCTACGAGTCACAAAGAACGCCAAACAAGGTATAAGTGAAGGTATTAGCTAAGATACTGGCACTATGAAACTTATTACATTCATTGCTTGCAAGCTGGGATGATTTGACACTGGGAAGGTTTAATTCTTAAAATACCTTAATGTCTAAAATAAACGTGCCTTCAATGCCGGCGATTTTTTTTAATTATTTTATTTTCCTCAATCATTTTCCCAAATTTTAGAACAGAAATACGACAAGAATGAGTAAAATTTAATTATCCCTTAGAGAGACATGAAGGTCTGAGGATGAGCTCTCGTGGCAGACTGTTTGCCACCTGAAGGAAGCTGCTGTGTGTTTGAATAGTTTTCGATTTTTCCAGCTTTTCTAATTTACACACACACACACACACACACACACACACACACACACACATACATACTATATATATATATATATATATATATATATATTATATATATATATATATAATATATATATATATATATATATATATATATATATATATATATATATATATATATATATATATATATATATATTATTCATTTACACTAAAAAATGTAAGCCCCAGTAGCGAAAGCTATTGAGGCTGTGAGAAGAGACAGTAGAGTGAGAGACGTTGGCTGTCGACGGAAACATGGCCAAAAGTTTTGTTTTCGAATTCTTCCTGCTACGGCTGGTGTTTACTGGCTCTCACAATGCCCCCTACTCAACACGATCATTTTTTTACAAAACACAAACTTACGGTACGGACTTGTTTTCTCTGATGTAGTCCTAAAGAGTCCAATCCGCACCATTTTGGACCACCCGCAGTTTTGAAGAGATAGACTTATTTCTCCTCTCCCTATATGTTCACTTATTCAAGATCCTCTAATATTTTTGTGTCTGGCGGAGTGTTATCGTTTAGAAACCTGCTAAGAGGAGAGGACACTTTGAAGGACACCTAGAACTAGAAGAACTCACAGGTAATGGTCCACAATGGGTTAGGGACACCCACCGACTGTGACTCTGTACTTCACTAACAGTAGCGTAGAAACGAAAAGGAAGAGACTAGAAAATGTGCTCAAAATAAAAGCATATCTGTTTTGTTTATAACTTTCCCTGCCTTGAAGGACTTCTGACTTCTCTATTTACGGAAAAAGTGATGCATGAAAGAAGACTGCATTTGGTTTTAAGTCACACTAGACAGGCACTTATGACGCTGCAGTCTTTGACAGAAGGATTTTCACAATACTCCTGACAAATGAATTCACCACCTCTTGAGCTATCCCCCGCAAGGGGATACCTATAATGTTGTACGAGTTCATTTTTTCTTAATTTCTTTTATACAAAGTTTCTGTACAATCCTTGAAAACGCATTTTCTGATCGGCTTCATTCCTTCAATATTTGTACATCAAACCAAGAGAAAGGATTGACTAGATATTTCGCTGGACCGGTGCCCGACTGATATCGGTTTTCATGTGATTATTTGAAAATCACACTTGTAATCGACTTAAAGAGTAACAACCGAAATGTCGGGGAGAGGGTAGGAGGGAAGTGTCTAATTCTACTGAAACTTCAATCAGAGTCAGACGGCAGTGATATAATCGTTTTGTAAGCTTCTACCTCTCGCAGAGATTGATCTCATTTGAACAATGACTTTATAAATGCTGTAAACCATGGTTTCCCCGAACAAAAGCTAACAATTTCACCTTGTTGCTTACACAAAATCACGTAGGACTAATTTTGGGTTTTGCATTGGTATAATTCTGATCAGTCTAGTTGTATATACACCTTATGTTGACCGAACATTTAACACTAATTTCTAGCTTGGTGAGAATGTTAGGAATTCTGCTTGCATAAGTCCACAATTAATCACGTATAAATATATTTTGAGGTTTCTCGTCCATTTTATTTTAATTTTCAATTTTTCTTTCATTATGCAAAAAGCTATGCGACATCATTACGACCAGTGGTAATTTCTTATGCCTTTTGTTATAATTAGGAAGTAAACAGATATCTACTGATGGTAGGACCACACTATTCCTAATGCAATTTTCCTGATTCTATGGCTATTCCATAAAAATTAGATATTTTTTTCATTTTATCATTTCGACTTAGTGTATAGCAACTTGCCAGGCAAACATGACACTTCAAAATGGCAAATATTAGCCAATCTGAATGTTCATAATTATAAATGCATAAACAATTACAACAAGCAATTCAATCATCACAAGCAACAGTCTTGACCCGAACATTGCAATTTTTAACCATCTTAATATACCTATTACCTGCAATATATCATTAATAAGCATCAGTCATTGTTACCAACCAAGCAATCTGCAATCGTGCACCCAAGCAATCTGCAATCATGCATCCAAGCAATCTGCAATCATGCACCCAAGCAATCTTCAGTCATGCACCCAAGCAATCTGCAATCATGCACCCAAGCAATATTCAGTCATGCACCCAAGCAATCTGCAATCATACACCCAAGCAATCTGCAATCATGCACCCAAGCAATCTGCAACCCCAGTGCATCCCCAAGCAATCTGCAATCATACACCCAAGCAATCTGCAATCATGCACCCAAGCAATCTGCAATCATACACCCAAGCAATCTGCAATCATGCATCCAAGCAATCTGCAATCATACACCCAAGCAATCTGCAATCATGCACCCAAGCAATCTGCAATCATACCCCCAAGCAATCTGCAAGTCATGCACCCAAGCAATCTGCAATCATACACCCAAGCAATCTGCAGTCATGCACCCAAGCAATCTGCAATCATGCACCCAAGCAATCTGCAATCATGCATCCAAGCAATCTGCAATCATACACCCAAGCAATATTCAGTCATGCACCCAAGCAATCTGCAATCATACACCCAAGCAATCTGCAATCATGCACCCAAGCAATCTGCAATCATGCACCCAAGCAATCTGCAAACGTGCACCCAAGCAATCTGCAAACATGCACCCAAGCAATCTGCAATCATGCACCCAAGCAATCCTGCAATCATGCACCCAAGCAATCTGCAAACATGCACCCAAGCAATCCAAAATGCCCAACATCAAACACCCAAGCAATATTCAGTCATGCACCCAAGCAATCTGCAATCATGCACCCAAGCAATCTGCAAACATGCACCCAAGCAATCTGCAA
The DNA here is from genome assembly GCF_026875155.1 of Cherax quadricarinatus. Classification (NCBI taxonomy): domain Eukaryota; kingdom Metazoa; phylum Arthropoda; class Malacostraca; order Decapoda; family Parastacidae; genus Cherax; species Cherax quadricarinatus. The sequence continues at coordinate 68,138,009 of NC_069414.1, forward strand.
TCATACACCCAAGCAATCTGCAAACATGCACCCAAGCAATCTGCAATCATACACCCAAGCAATCTGCAATCATACAATCTGTAAAAAACAGTCAGATTAATATCACTGATTTTAATTTATGTTAAATTCTTCTTAGAAGAAGAAATAGGCAAAAATAACTTACGTTCACTATAGCAAGATAAAGTTGGGGCTCTAAGATAAGTTTGGCACTAAACAAAGTTTTTTAGTCTTTTTCAGTGAGAAGTGAATCAATTAATTTTTTTTTTTTTATTCGCCAGTATTCTCCCGGCCCGGGTCTTTTCCAAGTAGTGGTGACCCGGCCTTGGCTCCCTATCTGGGGAGTGTCTCGAGACTTAAGTCTCCCACGGGAGGAGGTACAAGTACCCCCTCATCTTTGGGACCAACTGTCCCCAGGCCTAGCCACATTCCCCACCCTCACGGGGCTCGTAGGGAGAAGCTAGGGCTCTGGTCTGCCATCTGCCCCGCCTCAAAGGGGCTCGTGGGGATGGTAGTCTTGTGAGATGCAGGTGGTAGCAAACCCAGGCCTTCAAACCCCTCTTATCAATTAATTCAGAAGAAAAAATTTGGCCTAATTAACCCGTTCATTGCATTAGGCTTTATATGATAATATATTATATTATGCCCAATTGGCGAGTTTGGGCTATTCGTCAATATCATTTACTTTAAGCAATATTAAATAAATTTAAACTGACCTATGCTATACATAGAAGAATTAAGCTAAAGAAAATTATGCTGATTTAATTTAGTTTAGGTGATGTTTCTAAGTTAAGTTTGGTCCAAAAATAAAACATTTTACAGTACATCATTATTAATGAAAAAAAATATCCATCAATTTGTAAAAAAAAAAATATGTGATCATGCACGTTTGCTCACCTATTTATGGCAGGGGGGAGGGGGGAGCAGTGTGAAAATTATTATAATTATTATTATTATTATTATTATTATTATTATTATCTTTAAATTAATTATAATTATTATTTTTAAATTTATTATTATTATTATTATTAATTATTATTATTAATATTATTATTATTATTATTAAAGCAAATCACCTGCTGGAGGCTTATTATTAGACGATTATAACAACAAGTGTTCACACATTAAATTCAATATGGCGTCTCCCCCGGCGTGGCCTGGTGGCTAAAGCTCCCGCTTCACACACGGAGGGCCCGGGTTCGATTCCCGGCGGGTGGAAACATTTCGACACGTTTCCTTACACCTGTTGTCCTGTTCACCTAGCAGCAAATAGGTACCTGGGTGTTAGTCGACTGGTGTGGGTCGCATCCTGGGGGACAAGATTAAGGACCCCAATGGAAATAAGTTAGACAGTCCTCGATGACGCACTGACTTTCTTGGGTTATCCTGGGTGGCTAACCCTCCGGGGATTAAAAATCCGAACGAAATCTTATCTTATCTTATCTTATCTTGTCCCTCCTGGCTCTTCCACATCCACCTTCACTTAAAATTTCTTGAAAGGGTCAAATCAGCATCATATTTTATTACACAATTATTATATTATTCAAATTTACACATGCTGAATTTAGGAAAATCCAAAATTTTCCACAAGCAGGATGCAACGAGGAAATTTTTAATAATAGGCCAATATCAATTAATTTTATTGTAAATTAAGAAGATGATAAAACGCTTATGTTAGAAGTTTCATAAAGTTTTCCCAAAAACAAGAAGCAATAAAAAAAATTGATATGACAACACGTTGGTAAAAAATTGTGCCAGACTGTTAATGTTTAGGATGTAATAGTTGACTTTAGGCTAGAGAAGACATGTACTGAAGGAACTGACCGACATATCATTATATTGTGTCCCCAAAAATTCTTAATTTTAAATGTTTTTTTTTTTTTTGGGAGGGGGTAAAATAAATTAAAAATAAGCGGTAAAAGCTATTACAAAATTCTTTCTGTTGGATTGTAAAACCATGATTCCTGAAGAATGTTAACAAAAATCATGATCTATTCATAAATAATGAAAAAAATTAATAACAGGATAATTTTCTTTTTAGAAAAGCAACAAAATGTTATTTATGGATCAAAACCTCACGAGACAGTAATCCTTTCTTCTTAATCTCTCTAAAGTAAAAAGCATCGATTTTCTACTCCTATTTGTATCCTTTTCTCACTGGTGACATGATTTTGGCTGAAATTAGGAGAAGCGATGAGCTATACTCAATCACATCGGGATTACATAGGTAACTTAGAGCACATAAGTCTCCAGCATCTAGTAGTTTGAGGAGATGTCATGCTGTGTATTTTCTGAACTATAACGCAAAACTATTAATATTCGGAAAAAAAACAATACAAATATAACGACAATGACACGCATGGTTTCAGTGCGTCATTTTTAATGATTTCATGAAATATAATGATGAAGCAGCTATAGAACCATAAGAAAAATGGTACAAACAACTGGACTGTTAGATTTATGCACTATTTTTCTAAAAGATTTTTTTTTCTTCCTATTTTTTCGATTTTTTAACACAATTTTCCTCATTACACCTATTCCTTCTCTTCAGCTCCTGGACTGATTCTTAACTTGATGGATTTACTCCTTCCTAGTCCTTCAAGCCTTGTTCTAACTTTTGTTATAACTGTGTGGAAGCTGCCTCTACCACTGTTTCGTCCAATTCATTCTTCTTCCTGACCATAATGAACCTGAAAAAGTGCTACCTGACATTCATTCCTTTGACTCATATGTGTATAACTTTCAACTGTGCCATCTTGTACCGGTTTCGCGTCTCTCAAAAAGTCTATCCCGGTCAACTCTATCAGTTCTCATTATTGTTTGTGTTTTATGTATCGCCCTGGTTCTCTTTTCTATTATCGTCAGATTCATTTCCTTTAGCCTCGCCTCATACGTCATTTCCCTCAGCAGTGGAACTAGTCTCCTTGCTTACCTCGGCACTTCCGGTTCTGTAAACTTCAGGATGCGCATGACGTATGCTTTGTAAAGGCCATGAATGACTACTGAAATTCCTGAAGACTACTCTTAGATTTACCAATTAGACATTTGCTGTAGAGGTTATTTGGTTATTGATTGTTTCTAGGAATATCTTTGGCACAATACACACATCACTAGGTCTTTCTCTTTCGGTGAGGTTTATGGTCTTTGTCCCGAGTCTACACACAGTTTCCCGTCTTGTTGTCCCTTCCCATAATAACTTGGTATTTGCTGGAGTTGTATTCAAGTAGCCACTTTGTGTGAATAATCTCTCAGTTTGCACTGTCAATTTGCAGCATTTACTTGTCTTCGTCGTTTTTGTCTTTAATAATTTTACATCATCTGCAAACAGGGATACATATGGCTATCTCTTCTGGTATATCGTTAACATATTCTAGAAACTAGTACTGATTCAAATACTGATTCTTGTGGAACCTCCCGCTTCTTACACTTTTCCATTCTGATACCTCTACTCGGACAATTACTGTCTCCTTCCCATTTGGAACTTTTTGATCAACTATAACTCTTTTTCAGTTATTCATGCCCATTCTGTACGGTGTCCCATTTTTTGTGAAGTCTTGTATCACCTGCCTTCATGCAAGCCTAACAAGCAAAACCATCTCATCTGCTTCCGAACTCCACTGCCCTTCAACCTCCTGGAATTCATATACAGCATAAAATCAGTGACCACCTCCTCCTCATTCCCATTACTTATCGCTCCAGATTTTTTTATTTTCACCATTTCCCTTGCTGAGTCTCTTATCATCTCCTTGGCTTCCCCATTTTTAGCGATCATTTCTTTACAGATTCGAAGGCTTCTCCTTTCTTCATTGTTTCTCTCCCTGCTAAACTCAATGTTACTTCTTCCATAGTCACCCTCAGATTTTTCACGTGTGTGTACTCACCTAGTTGAGATTGCAGGGGTCGAGTCCTAGCTCTGTGTGTGTGTGTGTGTGTGTGTGTGTGTGTGTGTGTGTGTGTGTGTGTGTGTGTGTGTGTGTGTGTATGTGTGTACTCACCTAATTGTGGTTACAAGGATCAATTCACAGCTCAAAGCCCCGCCTCTTATCTGTTCGCTTCTAGGTCCACTATCTAACTGCCCCATGAGCCCTATCATACCTCTTCTTAAAGCTATGTATGGATCCTGCCTCCACTGCATCATTCTCCAGATAGTTCCATTTTCTAACAACTCTATACCTGAAGAAGTACTTTCTAACATCCCTGTGACTCATCAGGGTTTTCAGCTTCCAGTTCTGACGACTTGTTGTGTCACATCTCTGAAACATTCTGTCCCTTTTTACCTTGTCAATTCCTCTCAATATTTTATACGTCATTATTATGTTTTCCCTATCACTCCTGTCCCCCGGTATTGTCAAGTTGACTTCCCTTAACCTCTCATCGTAGGACAAACCCTTCGGCTCCAGGACTACTCTTGTTGTAAAACTTTGCATTTTCTTTAATTTCTTGACGTGCTTGACAAGGTGAGTTCCATCCTGGTGCGGAATACTCCAATATGGGCCTGAACTATACAGTGTACGTCAGTGTGTAATTTTGTGTGTAAGTGTGTGTGAAAGACTCCTTTGTACTCAACTAATTGTGCTTGCAGGGGTCGAGTCATAGCTCCTGGCCCCTTTTGTATGTGTGCGTGTGTGTGTGTGTGTACTCACCTAGTTGTATTCACTTAGTTGAGGTTGCAGGGGTCGATTCCTAGCTCCTGGCCCCCACCTCTTCACTGGTCGCTACTACATCACTCTCCCTGAACCGTGTGCTTTATCATACCTCTGCTTAAAGCTATGTATGAATCCTGCCTCCACTACATCGCTTCCCAAACTATTCCACTTCCTGACTATTCTGTGGCTAAAGAAATACTTCCTAACATCCCTTTGATTCATCTGTGTCTTCAACTTCCAACTGTATTCCCTTGTTGCTGTGTCCCATCTCTGGAACATCCTGTCTTTGTCCATCTTGTCAATTCCTCTCAGTATTTTGTATGTCGTTATCATGTCCCCCCTATCTCTCCTGTCTTCCAGTGTCGTCAGGCCGATTTCCCTTAACCTCTCCTCGTAGGACATACCCCTTAGCTCTGGGACTAGTCTTGTTGCAAACCTTTGCACGTTCTCTAGTTTCTTTACGTGCTTGGCTAGGTGTGAGTTCCAATCTGGTGCCACATACTCCAATATGGGCCTAACGTACACGGTGTACAGGGTCTTGAACGATTCCTTATTAAGATGTAGGAATGCTGTTCTGAGGTTTGCTAGGCGCCCATATGCTGCAGCCGTTATTTGGTTGATGTGTGCCTCAGG